>JBBPKA010000021.1:0-162489 GCA_038088995.1 Guyanaporus albipodus
AGGGTGTGTGAAGGGACGGGGAAGAAGGAGGGGGACGGGGGGGGTATGTGGGTTGGGGTGGGGGGGGGGGGGGGGGGGGGGGTGGGGGGGGGGGGAAACAAGTAACGGGACTCGGAACGATGCGGTATAAATACAGATGCATGTAACAACTCCGGTGTGAACGCCATATTTGTCACCTTCATGGGATGCCCAGCCGCTGTTGTATCAAAATGTCGGATGAGATGAAAAGCACACGATAAACGGGTGAGTACCTGTTTCAAAGCCTTAATAAGAAGCCACTCTTCAGTGGACACATCAGTTTTAAACGACGACTGAAAGAACAACATCAGGATGGACGCATTTTTCACCAAAACATCATACCTTGAGGACGTCGATGCTCTGCCTCGTGATGTGGCTGAAAAGTTCGTCTTTGTCGTCGAAGTGGCGGCCAAACATCTTGGCTGACTGATACACCGCATGTTCAATCTTGACAGCCACGCCGCCGCCCGCTTGCGACCTCTTGATAATCTGCATATCTCAATGATAATCACTCTGAGAAACGGTCAATGGCTTTCGGCTTACATCGTATGGCTTATGGTTAATTTCCAACGATGTTCTGTACATGAAAACGTGAGGACCCACGCGAGGCTGTCATTTTTTGTAGTGAACTCACATCTTTCCAAGGTCAATGATGTCTCTCTTTTGGGTAGTTGGGTCGACCTTCACGACACAAATGGGCGTACCGACTCGTAATGTCCCATCCAGGATATCCACACCCAGTATAATAGGATCTCGTTTACAAAAAGCAGCAATTGTCTTCAAGCGACAGGGCCAGATTGCTTGTGGTGCGGCATCGCGACGCTTGGCTTCCATTATCTCGTTGTTGTATGCAGTGAATGCGTCGAACAAGTGGTAGATGATATCAGCTGCAAAAGCGTCAGTGAATGTATGTCGAACTCTGCCAGGTTTAAACCTTTGAATATCTTGATGCCCATTTCTTCCGCCAGCCGCTCGGCGTCTTTGTCGACGGGAACATCAAAGGCAAGAACAACCGCAAGTTCCTTGGCTTTCTCAAGCATAATTGCGGTGCGCATGATATCTCTCTTGTAAACAGGGCCAATATTGATGCCCGACACAGGAATCTTGCTGACCTTCAAGAAATCGAGAAGGGCTTCGAGTGAACCCAGTGTACTCGCCTGTACCGAGACACCACGACCCGATTTATCTATCGAGTTCAGAAGAGAGGTGAGATCGGACATGACTTCCTCCATCAAGTCTTCCTCCTCCTCATCGGGGCCGACAACCAGAAGTCGTGAGCCGGCAATAGCTTTCTCAAGATCGGGGGCAACGACTTTGACACCAAGCGCTGCCTTCACTTCCTTGTGGTGCACGTAAGCGGACTGCGAACGACCAAAAAAATTAGTGAGAAAGCCTTGCGATTGTGCATAGGTACAAACCTTTATGCGCAACTCACGGAGAGGCTGAGGCGTGAGCAATGCGCGAACTTGAGTGACAATGGGCCCATTGAGACCACAGACGACAATCTTGTCGCTCTCGTGCAGAATGCCATTTGAAAGAACAACATCGATAGTAGTTCCGAGGCCTTCGACGACCTTCACTTCCAGCACCGTACACTCTAGCTCTGATAGATACATAAGGCGGTCGCTCATCCGTTGTTGAGTCAAGTTGATCAAAAGCATGATCATGTCCGGAACTCCCTCCCCAGTGATGGCAGAAGTGGGTACAAGTGAGACGTTTCGGGCGAAACTCTTGTTCTCATAGTAGAGCACCGCGTTTAACCCCTGCTCCGCAAAGGCAAGCATAGTCTTCTGGACACGATCCTCGAACTCGCGCTGCACAGATTTCTTCTGTTTGGCCAACGATTCTTGAAATGCACCGTCTGGAGTTGCCTCCCAACCATACATACGATCGATCTGGATGGGTCTGAGAAGTTGTTTTTGTTTCAAGACAGATAAGACGATACCTTATTTAGGGCGACGATGAATGGAGTCTTACGATCCCTAAGTAAGCGGAGGGACTCGAGTGTCTGTTGTTCGAGACCATGCTGACGGTCGATCGTGAGCAAAATTTTGGCATCTCTTTAAGGAAAACTACCATAATATCAACGACGAGAATGGCGATATTGCAAAGTGAGCTTCCACGGCTGCGCAGATTAGTGAACGACTCGTGGCCAGGAGTGTCAATTATGAGCAGCCCCGGAACCTTGTATTCTTGTTTCCCATCCTGTACCGCATTGTTAAAAAGAGGGAAAAACGACACCGACTGCAGACCTTGTTTAACACCGCCGTCTTCGTTTTAATAGCGTCAACAGGGAAGTACGTTGCACCAATTTGTTGTGTGATGCCACCAGCCTCGCCTTCTTGTACGTTAGTTTGCCGGATCTGGTTCGGTCTTGTAAGAATCGTGTGGGGAAGAAACACAGACACCCGACCTTATCGAGCAGCTTGGTCTTCCCTGTATCGACGTGACCCAAAATGCAGCAGATCGGACTGCGTAAGTTGTCCTTGCTACGCGCAGCAAGGGCAGCCTCGTGTGCTTTCGCCCTGCGCTCAGCAGCTTCCGCCTTCCTCTGTGTAGCCAGACGCTGTACTTTCGTCTTGCCATCACTGGACTCTTCAGAGCTATCCTCCGAGTCGTCCTCTGAGTCGTTTTCGGAAGATTCAGCTTCGGAAGTCTCCTCTTCTGAGGGTTCTTCTACGGAAGGCTTAGGATCAGCTTTTTGCGGTGCTCGTGGTTTATTGGCTCCACCATTGACAGGCAGTGCTAGCGTATTTTGATAAATAAGGCGAGAGGGGATGATTCAACGTACTGACCAGGAAGCACTCCTTTCGCAGCCTGGAAAAGTGGAGGCACAGAAGAAACAGTAGGTACTTCTGCGGGCTTGCTTTCAGAAGGCTGAGGGATTGTGCCCACTTCGTCCCCGCTTGAGGCATCCCACTCTTCCTTAACAGCCAGAGCTGGCGCGGCATTGTTGTCTTCCTCGGCGCTGCTAGCATCCCATTCATCCCTAACACCATCAGCTATATTCACAAGCTCAGCAGGGGCGGGAGATGGAGAAGGAGATGCAGTGACCAGGGCGGGACTCAGCGGTCTCGATTCCAGAGCGGGGGATGCAGGAGCCGACTCTTTGTCTTTGCTCAGGGGTGCCTTCTTTTTGCGTGAACCATAAACCATTTTCTTGCTGGCCGAGGGAACACCAGACGATTGCTGCAAACCTTCAATCTGCACTCCCGACGCGATGAGTGCTTGCCTGCGTCGTTCAGCAGCTGCCTTTTCTTCTTTTTGCTTCTTCGTCAGTAAACGGCCCTCTTTCTTGGCCAACTCTCGTTTCATCTATTCCACCCATAAGGACGGAGATCATTTATGACATTTCGAAGCGTACCTTCTCTTTTTCTTTCCTCCTCTGCTTCTCTTCCTCTTTCCTCTTTTCCTCTTCCGCCGCCCGCCTCTCTTCCTCCTCTATGCGTCGTCTCTCTTCCTCCTCTCTTCTCTTTGCCTCTTCTTCTAACCTCTTCTTTTCCTCCATCATTGCCTTCAGTGCGCTTATTCCGCCTTTCTTTTTATTCGCAACCAGTGTTGATGCCGGGGCCGTAACGGCAGTTGGGGTTGGATGGTCTTCATCTTTTTTACCTTTCTTCTTCTTCTTTTTCTTTGAAGCTGCCCCCCCGCCATCCTGACCCTCCCCTTCCACCTCTTCATCCTTCTCTGCTTTCGATTCGGAAAGTGCTGGGTCCGGCGCAGCGGTTGCAGTAGCATCAGCCGCCGGTTCTCCCGTTGCAGCGGCAGACTTCTTTGCCTCTGCCTGTGCTTTTTTCTTGGCCTGAAAGGGGTCAGATGTGCACCAGGAAATTAATTCAGGAAAAGATACCTTTTCACGTTCTTTCTTGAGCTTCTCCTTTTCCTTTTTGGTGAGGATCTTCGGACCAGCATCATCATCCTCGTCCGCGTCAACACCTTCGTTGTCTTGAGGTTGAGAACCTGGGGCTGGAGGGGCAGCGGAAATTGTAGGAGTACCTTCGTCTACAGTCCGCGATGGGCCTAGTTTTCTTCAGATTAAGAGAAGTAGAGATGTTACCTGAAGCCTCCTCCTCCTCATTTTGTGCCTTTGGTTTATTTCCTTTTCCCTTCTTTCCCTTCTTGCCCTTATCTTTTGATGAGCCCCATTCTTCATCAGCTAGATCATCCGCGGTCATTTCTACTGGTGCCTTTTCTACAACAATCACTGGCTCCTCATCAAGGGGCTCGTCGAAATCCTCATACACTTTCTTGGACTTCTTCTTGTCCCTTTTCCCCTTTGCAGACGATGCTTTTATGGCAGACTGCATGATGTTGTGGGCCCTAATGGAATTCCAACGCGATCCTTGCACGCACCATGAGACCACCGAAATCCTCGTTCTCGTCCACCTCTGGTATGCCGTCATCCTGCGTGGAGAGGGCGTTGAACGCGGAGAATCCAGGTTTTTCTTTGTTCGTCGAAACATTGTCCACATCAGAGTCGGCGATCTGTTGTGTCGCAGCACCGCTACTGGCGACAGATTGTCCGACGTTGTCCCTAACATCGTCTAGACGTTTAGCTTTGATCCTCTAGATCGATCGTAGTTGGCTGACCAGTAATCATCATCATTCTTTTGAGCTTTTTTCGCCTTATTTTTTGGAGGCATGGTGACTAGGAAAGTTAGACGCGAACGTCGCAGACGAGCTCGTGCGTGACAGGGACCCGGCAGGTGCTAACATATCTTGCCGAGGCGGCTCGGGGATTGAAACCACTACTGCCGCGGCGCCACTGGCACTTGGCCTTAGTTGATTTGAATGCGTTGACCCTCCCCGGCCTGGCGCCAGTTAGGAATTTGTACAATGGGCCTCCTCACCATCATCAAGAAGAGTCGCCAGAAAGAGAGAGAGATGCGGATCCTGTTCCTGTAGGCCAGCTACTCTTCTGCGTTTCTAGCCTTCTCAAGTCTAGCAGTGGTCTCGACAATGCTGGAAAAACCACCATTTTGAAGAAGATCAATGGCGAGAATATCTCGAGCATCAGCCCAACTTTAGGATTCAACATCAAGACGTTCATCCACAGAAAGTGAGTGTCCGAAAGATGTTCTCTAATGTATGCCTAAACCGGCACTGTTCCGGGGGTGATCCTACCTCTAGTTACACACTCAACATTTGTTTGTTCGTTTAACCATCGAGCAGAACTGGGCTATTGACTATGTAAGTAGGGGACATTGGTGGTCAGAGAACTCTGCGACCATATTGGCGAAACTATTTCGAGCAAACGGATGCCATCGTCTGGGTTGTAGACTCTGGAGACCGTATGCGAATTCATGACTGCAAGGAGGAGCTCCACAACTTGCTCCTTGAGGATGTAAGGGTATTGGGATACCCTCTTGTTTCCGAGATTCACACTCTTCCAAGAGGTTGTCTGGCGCGTCGCTTCTTGTTTTTGCGAATAAGCAGGACATACAAGGGTCGATGAGCGACGAAGAAGTCCGTGAGGTATGCAATAACCTACTGTGTAAACCGACTTTTGACCCCGATCGTTGCCTCCAGCTGCTGGACTTACCGGGAATCAGGTCCCACCAGTGGAGGATTTGGCCATGTAGTGCAGTCACTGGCAAAAACTTGGTCGCTGGCCTCGACTGGATCGTACACGACGTTGCGCATCGGTTATACTACAGTTCCACCGCCGCTAGGTTATCCGGGTATATCACAGGCACGGCTACAGCATAGCACATTGTACGTTCCGGCCGCCGTCAAGCCTAATTCCCCGGCCTCTGTGCCTAGAGGGCTTGTCCAGATATCCGAGGATGTTAACGGAGCACCCATTTTAATTGAGACACGTCACGGACTTGTTCCGCATTCAGCTCTTTACTGTTTTCCAGGTCCGTCAGCAGTTCTTCTCGAGCGTAAAGTTCGCTCGATTGCTGTTTCAAGTTGTGTCGACCCAGGCTAGATTCAAGCGAACTCTGTCGGTATGACCAACCGGCGAACTGAAGCGCATTCTCATGACTAGGAGCCTCCATTCGCCGTACTCCCTTCACGTGTACGCTTCGATCGTCTCCACGCGGTCACCTTCAGTCGCTGGCCCTCATCGAGACTGTCGGCCTATCGCCGCCACCCTTTCGCTTCCATGGATCGCCTCTCGGATCCCACATCATGGTCAACGATTGCGGTCGTAGTACGGAGCCCCTGGGTTTAGTGAGTGTGACACGTAAATTTTTGCAGCGGCGCGACTTCTTTGAGCGATGACGGGATAGATGATTCGAGGGTAACCGTCTCACGCCGCGCGAGTCAATCGATGTCATCGGGAGAACCACGCTGGTAGGTACAGCAGGGATTACAAGTTGCCTCGCCGAAGTCAGGGCGTTCAGCAGTTTGTGAGTTTCCAATACGACCTGGTGCAGCATATTTTTTTAGCTCTGTCGGATCGAGATTTTATCGGAATTCGTAGGGCCACAGTGACGGGCACGAATCTCCGTTCCAGAGTGCAAGCAAGAACGAATTCAGTGAATGATACAAACCATCTTCGACTGAGGCTATGAGATCGCAAACTAGCATTACATAGACCTTGAGGCATGTCACCACCTTGAGCTCCTGCAAACTCATTCCACCCCGTTACACGGTGCCTCTCAAGCGTCTTCAACGCTCAGATGTCCACGTCGTAGGAGCGGAATTCAAGTTACCCATCGTACGATTCATTACTGCGCGACACGTGGAAAATACGGCATTGTGCACAACGTTGAAGATCGGTTGAAGATCACTGCCCTTGGGGGAGACTAGAAGTAGATTAGCGACCCAGTAATTCTCATCACATTACGCACGAATTGCGTGTCCCAAGTAAGAATTGCAGACAAGCTTGTTTCGACTGCCGGTCGTGATACCAGAGTCGAGACGCTGAAGCTCGAGCGATAACGTTGCCCGTTGTGACGTAAACAATGCAGTGTCTCAGACAGTTAGGTTCGTGAGGGTTACCCACACTACTAGATACCTGCTCACACATAAATACAGGGCCACACCATAGATGGTGTTGCTCAGAAGATATGATAAGGGGAGTGTGAGGGAGAGGCGAGTTTGGATCTCCGCGCACATTAGGATTTCTTACTCGTGCGGTGGTGGCTAGGGGTAGCACGAGTTGAAGTGGAGACATGCTGACACGGACCCCTTGATGAGGTGTCATATATGTGTCTTAGACTTTAACATTGAAAGCGTGTTTCTCATCGCTTAACCGAGGAATTTCTTCGGGAACAGTAGTGGGGTTACTCACCACGCTGGGCGCCATGTCAGACATGGGAGTACAAGGAGGTACGAGGGACTAGCCATGCGGGTGTTTGGTCACAAGAAAGCCAATACTGCCACTGGACGGCTTGACAGGAGGGAAGTGAGAACTGTTGAAAGTGTTGAGAACGGCAGTATGCGTCGGCCCAGCTCTGAAGCGATGATATCGCAAGGAAGTACATATGCGAACAGAGAAGCTTGGTACATAGTGTCCGTGGCAGGGTGGCGCAAGCGGTGATTAATGCTTCCAGGATGAATGGTCAACACGCGGCGATGGAAGGAAAGACGTTGCGAATGACTGGCGTATCGTACTCTCCAAGTCGTTTTTTACAGAGTAGGATTTGCATGGGAGAATCTTTTCACAAAGGACAGCCGGATGGTTGGAACGGGGCCCTGGCAGCAATGGGATATCCCATGCGAAGCACGCGACCTAACACCTAGCAGCCAATGATGAGCGACGGAAGCCCAGAAGCAGACGTTAATTGTGGACAAGATTGGCGTGCTGTGAGACCGATCAATGAGCGAGCATTCCACGTCCCGTGAGGGCGACAGACAGACAAGGAGGGGGGAGATTTGAATAGCCAAGTAATGCAGCGACGCGATGGGTATTCTGTTCATCGCAAGGTACGTTTCAAAATTTTGCCTTGTATGGCGCGCCAACGGAGCTAACCGAAACCACGGCGCACGGTGTGCATGATGGCGGTTCCATTCGAACATTGTTTGAGGCGAGTCGGATTGTCTCGCGGGCTATAATTCGACGACAATTGCAAGCGTGTAACAAAGGTTGAATCTTGGAACAAAAAGACCTGGGTCGTCAAATCCGGTTCATTCGGCCAAACCTGAACCTGAACCCAGTGGAGACCCGATTGGGTCGCTGAAGTGACCCTTGGGTTCAGATGGGAGACACGCCAGACCCACGTGAGAGAGCGTTGTTTAGGGTGTTGAGACTGATCCAGGTCGCATTGGGATTGCCCTTGGCCCGACCCGCTGGCGGTAGTGTCTGCCACCCGCGACCGTGTTTCTGATCGTTTCCGGCGTCCTGACACCATCACCCGAAGAAATGTCGTAGAATCAATACACCATTACTGAGCCAGCCTAGTTCTTCCGACACTGCTACCGGCGCCTGCCAACGGATCTATGTTTCTCAAACTCTGCCATTTCTGACTCCGTTACATCTACAGATCTCAGATCTTCGTTGTCGCTTTTCCCGTGAATCCCTGGACGGCCGCAAGTAGGCAATCTCTTCTCCCTCTATTTTTGCCGAGAGCTATTGCAGAATAATTTTTGCATATGCAAAATTGTGATGTGACCGCTCGTGGGTTGTCTCCATCTGTACCACGTATAAAGGGGCACCATGCATCCCTCCCCGGCCTCCCCCATCCACTTTGTATCCCTTCCCCTAGCGCATTCCGCATCTTCACGACCCCCTCCCTGCCGTGCCCCTCACGATGCTGAATGCCGCAACCTCCTCCGCCCTGACGCTCTCGTCGGCGGCCAATTTCTACCGTTCTCCCCCTTCGATATCCATCGTATTTCCCAAGCCAAAGTCCCTCTTGTCCAGCTATGGTGCGACTCTAAACCACTCAGACCTACGCGTATCTAATGGGTCGGCAGCCCGCAGCTCTGTCCTCGCCGTCCTCGACAAGGCCATCACAAGAGGGTACCTAACTGTTGCCGACTCGCACGGCGTTTACCACTTCGGAACGCGTTCCAAAGGCTGCAACGAGGTATACCTCAAGGTCATCAACCCAGACTTCTGGTCACGCGTCCTCTTGTATGTCTCTACTCCCCTCGACCTGCTGCGCTCTCCCTGACTTGCCCCTTAGCTCTCAGGATCTAGGCTGTAAGCCTCACTAACAGATTGACGTGTCTCGACTCCAAGCTGACACTATTTCAGTCAGCGAAGCCTACATGGTCGGCGACGTTGAAGTTAGCAGCCTCAAAGCCGTGATGGATGTAGGTTTCTTTCGTTTGTGTTCGAGCTCTTAGAGACTGACACGCGACAGCTTTGGCTTGACAACGAGTCCGGAATGGATGGATTGTCCTCGACTGTCAGCCGCATAACGTCGACGATATCTGGCATCTCGAACGCGTTTCTCGGGCAAACACGCTCTCGTGCCCGCTTGAATGCAATTGCGAGCTACGATCAATCTAATGAGCTCTTCAAGGTGCGTCTCGGAAAGTATCATTTTGTTGCATTGTTGATGTTATCCACCTCAGGCATTCCTCAGTAAGGAAATGATGTATTCTTGCGCGTTGTGGGGCGATGTTGAAGGTGGTGTCCGCGGGGACTTGATTGATGGACCATTCCCGGACGATCTAGAGGCCGCACAATTGCGCAAAATCCGCCATGTGCTTACCAAAGCTAAGGTGAAACCTGGTGACCGTATCTTGGAATTTGGCTCGGGATGGGGTGGATTGGCTATTGAGGTGATATTGTTGCACTTCTTCACAGCAACACTGTTGACGTTTCAATGCAAAATTAGGCCGCCCAGACATTCGGCTGTGAAGTCGATACCCTGACTCTGTCCAAAGAACAAAAAGCACTCGCAGAGGAACGAATTACAGCCGCCGGTCTTCAAGACCGCATTCGGGTCCATTTGATGGACTACCGCGAGATCCCCGCGGAGTTTGAGAAAGCATTTGATGCATTCGTTAGCATCGAAATGTTGGAGGTCAGGACTTTGTGATCGCATCCATAGCTCGTTTGCTCATGGCGGTACAATTTTAGCATGTGGGTTCTAAGCACTACCACACATATTTCAACCTCGTGGATTTCGCCTTGAAGTCACGAAACGCGACTGCCGTCGTGAGCGCTTCGACTTTCCCAGAATTCAGATATTCTACCTATCAGTGGGTGTCACGCTGTGTGTGATCGTCGTTCTGCTGACGAGGCACACCTCAGGCCGGAAGATTTCATGCGCCGTTACATGTGGCCCAATTCATGCCTGCCTAGTGCTACCGCATTGATTCAGGCTGCAAACTCTGGCTCAGAAGGCAGGTTCACTCTCGAGGGTGTTGAGAATCACGCAGCACGTAGGCACCCCCTCGTATGATTTCATGGACACTCCTTGAACTACTTTCTCCATAGATTACCCTCGGACTCTCCGTGAATGGGGCCGACGTCTTGAGGAAAATATTCGACAAGAGCTGCTGGTCAAGGACTATCCAGCCCTGAAAGATGTTCATGAATATGAAGCATTTAAGCGTAAATGGCAATATCTCTTCGCATATGCGGGAGCTGGCTTTGCCAAAGGGTACATTACCTGTCACATGCTTACGTTCACACGGCCGGTGAGTGTAGTTCTCCGCTACTCGGGCTTATTCTAATCGCGGCCATAACTCAGAGTGATTGTCCAATTACTTGCGATTAAACCAATCTTGCATTTATCACCTTCGTTCTGCTCTGTATCCATACACGTTCTTATTCTGCGCTGCGGGCCATCAAAAGACTAGACTTCGTTCCATACCGGCATGCACTACTAGATGCACTCTACCGTACACATTTGCTATCTTTGTGTTCCTCGTATCTTCCTGGTATAACGCGGAGCCAAAAATGTACTGTATTCTGATCATCATATCACCTATCTAATCTTAAAATCTTTACGGTCGCAATGACAGCTGGTGGACCGTTACAAATCGATTTTTAGGGAATGGTACCAGAACTCCAGTGCTTCTGCGGTCTGCCTGGTGTCTGCGCTTCCGGTACCACCTCGACCGAGCGCTCAAGTGCCCTGATCGACACATTTGTGACAAATCCCAGCATTCGCTCTTGAGTTTGAAAAATGTTTGTTGATCTGCAAAGCATCGAACTTTCTGGTCGCTGAGATTGGCCCTTACGGAGGCCATCGGCTCCAAGTTCCACTGCGTACGGCCCGGCCTCAATAATCCTTCAGCAGACCCCTTCAATGCACCGAATATAGCTCATGTAGTTGGCGCGCGTGAACTGGCACTGAGACGCGGTCACCTTCTCAACGATGTGACGCGATCATCGGTAAACAGATGGCACTCATGTACATATACACAGCGGCGTTGTCGAGACCATTTTCACGCGGATGACTACGAAACTCGGTTCGGCGAAGTCTTCGTTCGGCCGAACTGGCGTGTCCACCAGTGTCCACCAGCCCTGACAAGCCAAGGCACGACCTTTGCAAGACTCGCCTGCTCCCACGACTTTATCCAACACCATGCAACGACTCTACCAATTTCTTTACGTGTGGTGTGAACGTCCTGCCATGAGCCGGGCTGGGAGAAGCCTTGGGCATGAAGTTCTTGAGTATGTACACGCGCATGACGAAGTAGCAAGTCGGGTCAAGATGCGGTTTCCCAGTTCGTCAATCCGTCTCTCCCATCACCCGGTCGTTCCGGTACACACCATGATCATGATGTTCCATAGCCAAGCAGCCACTCCAGAACCAGACGGTTGGCACTACGACTATCGGATTTGATCGAGGTGCTTCTTCCAAGAGGTTTACAGGGTCAATCAAGGGCAGCCAAAATTCACGGAGTGGCAGTCCCTTCAAAACGTGTGGTCGAAGAGGCATTTCCGATTCTTTGGCGGCAACCATTGGGTCCACCGACCGAGGCAGTGTTTGTGGCATGTGGGGTCGTAGGGAACTGGCTTGCGCGTTGCCGTGGGGTTCTGTATCTACAGCGGCGTCTGGTCAACGATGTCACCGGCCGTACTTTTCGTCTCGGGTCCATCAGCCCGCGCGTATCCTCCGCCGTTCCGATTCACGCGATTCAGCCAAAACTGCGGTATGTCGCGATGGTGCATATGGAGCTATGTTGAAAATCCAATAATCAATACTGGGAGTTTCGGCTTGGTTTCATCATGATCACGATTTGACTCGGAAACTTCCAAGCCTGGGAGATTGGAACCGTTCCGGTAATTCGGGCCTATGCAGCAGGCCTGCTCGACTCTATAGGATCGCGCATTCCATCAAGCCGCGAGCACACACACACGCACGCACGCAGAGCCGGCTTGTTCTGTCCTGAAATGCCAAGCGTACAAACCTGTGAGCTATCGCATTCGGTATGCACGTGAACCGAGAAATATCGTTCTGCCGGGTCAAGGCTTTCACAACGGGTCCGATGTTGTCCGAGCAGTGGGCGCTCCGTAGTCCATAGGGTTTTCAAAACACCAACATCACGACGGACGGATCCCAAATAGACACCCTCGTTCACCCGCTATACTTGTGATGATCAGTTTTACAGAGACCGCAGAGGGGCAATGCCGATAAAGCTGATATCTTCGCTTTGAGGCACAAGGGCGTACGGGGCAACCAGCGGGATCCGTAACCACGGGCACTGAGTCCCGTGAGTGCCAATGATACAAAACTGCCACATCCTGAAAAAAGACAGTTCCCGACAAGCGGTCGTGGACCAGCGAGCCTGAGAGCGGTAGCATGTGTGACGGGCCGATAAAATCGCTTACCGAAGCTCTCCGCTGGGTACTAGGCAACAAGGACTCGAACAGACCGACAACATAACAATGTGAAGTAGACGTGTCCGCAGCGTGTGCTTCATGATGGATGGAGCGGCGCGTTTTATCCGGTGGCTGTGTATCCACATGGTTTGAAATGAATGAGCTCACACAGTGTGACGCTCAGGCAGCAGCCCGAAAAACTGCCAGGCAAGAAACATACAGGGTGGGAGCATACAAATGCTTCAACATTTGGCAAAACAAGACTCTCACAATGCTAAGCGTTCCTGATCCTGCCGTTCAGAACGGCCCGAGCGGCAACGTGTAGCAACTCGGTTGAGATGGCATACAGAACTTCGCTTCTGCACTCTGAAGAGCTCATGGAACTGGGGCTGCGGGGTATCTCGTGGTGCGCACGTATCTAGCCACGAATGATAATACAGTAGGTCGACTTTCAATACGGGCCATATTAATGGTGCTATCGTCTTAGAAGTTCATTTCAGGGAAACATCACCTGCAGCTGAGCTGCCGGCGACATGTATGACTCACAAGATATAACACGTATGAACTTGAGGGTCGACTGGTCGGGAATGCTGACCCCCTGCTGAGACCATATATTCCGCCTTTGGCACTCGGTACAGGGTCAGGCATGCATCTCCGTCTCTTGACGTCGTCTACGGGACTGCTGAAGCGACGCTTCCTAGTGCTGTCAATCCAAGGGAAGCGATCGATCGAGCAAGACAGCGAGCAGGTGTCATGTGCGGAACAGCAGACAGCTGTGCATGTAATAGCCGTCTGTTGACATGACATTTGTATGTTCTGGGCCGCGGTGCGTACACGATCCGATGCTCCTTGACCACCAGCAGACGATCATCAATGGACACGAACAAAGTGGACGCTCGACTTGGATAGGGATGGATGTACTTCCGCTTGGCGGGTAACCTCACAGATAAAACACACCTGCCCGTGAATCAATTAGTCACAAGCGGCTAGAAGTGACCTGAAACAATCTTCGTCCGCACTCTCACCACTGGGTGATACTCGAAGGACAGAACAAACGAGTGAACAAAATGAAATTCTTGGACATCGGGTGTAAAGAGGCCAGGTCGAGCGATGGTCAACAAGCCAACTGCGGACTAAAACATGCATTTGAATTCCCCATCGAAACTCTTCCAAAAAAAAGCTCGTAACAACTATTATATTATTCTACTCCACATCTACATATCCGGGATGCAGCGCCGGACACGTAGAGACGAAAAGCTGACACCAAACACAGCCTTGCACGTCATGAAATTTGAATGTTTCAACGCACCCAGTAAGTGGTCAGAATATCGCGTGCCAGGGAACCCTTAATGCAGAGGTATACGTACTAACAAGCATAAAGTCAATAAGATAGGGAGACGAAAAACAGGAGAAGAGAATTCGTGGTATTGTCTAGGTAAGGTTGGAACCAGTGGGGTCTAGTTTCGATGTCCATGACTGCAACTCCTTGGGGGACGGCGCGGCAAGCACATGCGAGTTAGCTGCCGTGAACAAAGTGAAACAAAATTGTTTCTATCGGCGAGCCATATCAGATAAAAAGCCCAGGGTAGCATACTTCGAACTCACCCCGAACAGCGCCTCTTTGCTGGTGTCACATTCAATATTCATCCCGTTGAGACTGATAACGCCAACCTCCTCGAGTTCATTGGAGCCAGTGTATACGTGGAGGTAAGGTCTACTATCAATATGAACAAGATGTGACGCCGACGAAGAATGTTTGATGTCACCTCTTCAGGACGAACCACCGCTTCGCCCAGGTGTCTTGCCCAGCGTCCGTGAGAATCAATAGGTATCCCCTCTTCGTTGGGCCATCGCTGTAATGAAAAGTTTTTTTTTTAAATTAACTTTTAGGTTACATGGAATAACACGTGGACAACACACCTGCGTGGCACTTGTGTCACAGCAGAGTTTAGTTTGATAGCGTTGTCGTGCGCTCCGCTAGCTTTGGAAGCAGTGGTGGGCTTCTCTATCTCTGATGGAACCTGGCTTAGGATAATCTAAACCGCGGGATCATTTACCACAAGCTTGCTGTAACATAGGATCCGACAAACCTCATCAGGATGTCCAAACCGTTTCTGCCAGAGCGTGATCGTTTTCTGGAGTAATGCGTCTGAACCCCATATACCAGATCCATCTGGAATGGGCCGTGACATCGCACAAGAGGATGCCAGCACAACACGAACAGCCTGCACGTCAGCAGCTCTCCGTTCTGTCTTCACGAGACGATTGTAATCCTCCACAACCGAAATGCCCCTCGACTTCCAGTTCTGTAACACCTCTTCTCCGCGCACGTATTTCTCCGACGTGTCGAGACGCCAGAGGTCTTGCGGGGAACGTGTCAGGGGCGGGCACAACCGGACTTTGAATATCGAATTCATCCTTGAGAGAATCTTACCCGAACCAAGGAAAGTAAGGAAGCGGTTCGGAGGTCGGGCGTCCCGGGTTTGCACCGTCACTGCAATATCCATTGAGAATTGAACCGGTTCGCTACATGTCTCCACCACCACTGCCCACTGAAGTTGCAGAATAACGCGATATGGGTTTGTCGTGACGCGGTTCAGTAGCACAGAGTCGTGAACGCCTGAATCCCAAAGAGCTTCCAAGGCTAGTGATCCCGTTCCATCTGGTTTGAACTCGATTGTCTGATCCGCAAGCAGTGGAAGAGTGACCAGGGCCTTCGACGTTGAGTCATGCACTCGGCCCTTTGGATCGAGTAAGCGCACGTTTCCCAGCTTTACTTTGATGACGTCCGACCATGGGAGCTGGGGTCCCGAATCCGAAGAGAGTTCCAGAAAAATACGACGTTGTAAGCCTTGATGAAGAAAGAATGCACCTGGATCGAGGCTTCCCTGAGAAATCACAGGGACAGGGACGTACTCCCCATTCGCAGCAAGTTCTCGGATCTGAACGCGTGCCGCAATATCATGAAGTTGCTCTATGACGAAATCTGTTTCCGACCGACGCATCAACTGTGAATTTGACAATGACCTGTCGTCTGTTTGGCTGATTGGGGATGGCGTACGCGGCTGAGCCCGTAATTCGCGCATTTCGTCCCACCTTTCCATGCGTTCCAAGTATGTCGGCTTGACAGCTGCAAAAAATTCAATAGGCGCGTATCCCTGGCGCAAGTGATTGATAACCCTGATGGGGCAAACTATGGAGAAAGTCCGCCGAAACTTGAGTTCTGATAGAGAAGACTCCATATCAAGCACTGAGGACGTGAATATCTCCTCGTTCGCAAGGGACGGTCCCACGAAGGAAGATAATCGCACCTGCAGATGTAATGCCGTGAAGTCGTGGGATGAAAGGCCCTTGATCGAATCAATAGTCAAGAAAAAGCTGATCTTGCTTCCTGCGGATAACAAAGATGAAGCAGGGGAACTAGGCCTAGTCAAGGCAACTGATCCGGATGTATGCTTTGAGGACATCTGGATCACACTGGAAATCTTGAGGTCAACCCTACAGGAGCCGATTGCCTCCGCTGTGTAGCGGCAAAATATGGGCACCACATAGGATGAGGAGAGGCGACGCGAGAGAGGTGCCAGGGATATCAGGGCATTGCCGATGAAGGAAAACTGCGGTGGGGGAGAGTCGTAAAAGGGCCTGTCCGAGCTGAAATGCTGGGTATACGACGGTCTGTCGATGTAAGTTGTGAGATTTCGCATCCGTTGAAGCTGCTGCTGGAGGCGGTCCAGAGACCATGTGTAAATTGCACAATGCTTCTTGTCGAGAACCTTGACAGCAACGGACGGTTGGGTTGCAGAGGCTAGCCGGGGGTCGGCGACATCGCCAAATCCATCGAGACTGCCGATATTGTCCACGCCCGAAGTTGGTGCCGCCAACGATCCACCGGAGGCGATAGTAAAATTATATGAAACGTCTTTCCCAAGTTCTTTGCTATGACCAAAATTCAAATTGAAAAACCATCAGCCCCACTTCTTGTCATCCGAAAAGGAATTCATACCTGATAACAGTTGCCTCTTTCACAAGGATGGCATTAGACAAGACGGTCTCGGCCATGGAAAACGAGCGATGAGAACGCCATTTGTCCAAAGCCTTGCGTATCAAACGAAGTTGCTTTGCTGTATATATGACTGGCTCGAATCTGACAATCTCGTCCTCCGCATCTCCGTGTGCACGTGCATTAATGAGGCGCTTGAGCTGTTGTTGAACCATCTTAAGCTGGTGTTCCATGTGATCCTTCTCCACTTTCAGGTCGTCAGCCTCGGTGGACTCTGAGATAGCTTGGAGACGAGATTCCAGTTGATGCTGAACATCCTTCAGAGGGCCATCCATGTCAGGGCTCTCGTGGCTTGGTCCAACGTCGACGCTAGTGTCGTCTGTCGTAGCGTCACTAGAGAAAGGCCGACCCGACTCGCTCCATACGTCATCACGTTGGCTGAGACTACTTTCAGGCCGTGGCTTCGAGTTGTGGTCTCGCATTGTCTTGACTTTGGTGATTCGTTCGAAGAGTTTGTTAATTTCTTCATCCGGAAGATTGTCCAATGTAGGATCGAGGCCCAACCGGGTTAGAGCGGCCTCGCGCTTTGCAAAATTCCAGTCTACGTCGGCGTCACCCGCGGATGAGGCTCTGGATGGAGGACGAGTTGAAGGCGTAGCATTGATCTCAGCGCCTTCGGGGTCGATAGCAGAGACACTCAGATGCAGATTCGATCGGGCAGTCGCTCGATCACGTTGTTTTCGGACTTCTTCGGGGTTATTGAACCGAAAAACATGGTTATCCCCTGTTCAAGCGTTGACGGTGAGCGATACCAGCTACAGTAACGCATTGAACCGCACCTAGAATGATTCGATAACCCGACCGCAACTTGCAAGGCTACAAATTCCATTACGAAAGTACCGATCAAAATATCCCCGTAATGCTCACCTGGCCCGGCGCGATCTGCTTTCCGTTCAGGAACTACCAAACCAGGTCAGTCGCACGCAAGAACTGAAAAAACCCTCAAGTATGCACTGACCGTCACGCTATCTGGCATGGCATGCAACGTAACTTTGCCATCGACATTCTCAAATGCACAATGCTCTTCGGAAATATTGTCTCCGCTGAGTCGAATTGCAGCTGGTTTTTCACTGTCGAGGCGGCCAACCTATTCTTCTGAGATAAGCACGTGTCAATGACACCAGAATACGAGCAAACATGCCATCGTATGACCAGGTTTGAGTTGGTATATTAAACACTCGTTCATCAATGGATCTATGAACCAGGAGGTCAATACGGACAAGTATGACGTAATGTGGATTCTCGCCTTCGTTCTGGACGAGAAAAAGACGTGTTCAGCGTCAAGTTGGAAATTCTTGCTATGACAACACTCACCAGATTCACCAAATGAGGCATCTTCGAAAATGTCAGTGTAAGGGGCGTTGTTACTCGCGAGATACTAACCTTCTTGGGGGTATGCACACCTACGAGATTCTTCTCCACTGTGATTCCCAACTCCTCCAGAGCCTTTTCCCGTTCTTTCTGTACTTCCTGGGTCCTCGCCAACTTTTCTTCCCATGTCTCATTCAAACTTTGCATTAATTTCTCGCTAGCCTCCATCTGTTCCTGTAGTTCCGCTTTCGTGACCGTCTTGATCTTTCCGTCCTTTGTCTGGTATGTAACCCTTTGCTTCTCCGGGGGTATATGCGGATCAAACGTATCCTCTCCACTCGAAGTAGCCACACGAGCTAATTGTAAGGTCAGTTGGCATTACATTAAACAACACCATCCGTCATGCACGTACCCCTGAGCAATTCCAGCTCTTCTTTGAGCTCGCGAACAAGCTTCGCATTCGGGTCCTCGTTCACAACGGCCTTATTCTTAATCTTCTTCGCCTGATCAGCATACCGTAGCGTACTCAATGTCTCTTCATAATCGGCGGGCGAGATGGCGGCAATCATAGCCGTCTTCGAATTCCCCCCCAAGCTGTCCTTGAGCAACCACGTCAAAACCTAGTTTTCGACAGCGTCCGTCAGAGACGATAAAAGCCAGTGTATATTTTGATCTCACAGAGTCACGATAAGGGATAAAATCGTCGCCCTTTCCCTTCTTCCCCTTCTTGTTTGTGTCCTGACTCGCGAGGGCAAGCTGAGATATAACCTTTCCGAGGGTCGTAAGAGATTTGTTGATGTTTGCACCTTCTTTGAGACGTTGACCAGTCGCCCCCGTCGAGTTAGCTCTCTCTGAGCCCGCTAAATCAACCAAGCTTGCAAGTGATGTCAGCTTGGAACATGTCGATGTTCCAAAAGTGAACACAGACCTGATTCGTGATACCTTCTCGGTATCTAGGTTCGTATCCACGTCATGCTTCTTCATGGTCAATAACAAGGTAAATACGGCATGGGACCGAGATGATCTGAGTAGATTTGTGTTGGGGAACCCGACTGAATGTGATTAACGTAGCTGTATAACTCACGTTTCGTTCATGTTAGTGGCAGCGACTGTCCGCGCCTTATTTCCCTCGTCCATGAGGGTCATCATCTCATCATAACTGCTCACGACCAACTTGGAGAGATCTTCAACATATGGTCCCAGACTCGGGTGTTCTCGAACACGCAAGTTGCCTGTATTCTTAGGGTTCAGAAGATCGCGCACTTTTTCGTTGTATATCTGCGATTGACATATTTCGGCCCGGGATATCGAATAAATTGGCGGGACACACCTCGATGTATGATACCTCTACTGTGAAATTGAAATTCGGATCGTCAGCCTTCTTCTGTTCTACGCGTACAAACAATTCCGAGCATGTTAAAGGTATAATTCCTTTATCGGGTCCATCTAGGAGGACGAAGTTTGTCAATGAGTGTGACAGCACAAAGCAATGATTGGCACGTACATCCCATCATACTATCCAAGAACCATGTCAATGGCCGTCAGGCGCATATATGGGCATATTGTAACATACCTATAAGATTTACCAGAACCTATCGGGCTCGGTGCTGAATATTGCAAGCCCGACACCATAGGATGATCACTCACCAGTCTGTCCATCTAACACGCGCACCGCATTTCAGTAACACGGAAGGCGACGACATAAGAGCTGGCAAAGAACCTACAAGCCAAAATACACGCATTAAATCCCGCAAACCCATGGTCCAACAGTTCCTTCCCGAGGTCGTCGTACAACGTCTGTTGTGAACAGTAGCCTGGCTCGTCACGAGGTCCAGCAGACCAGTAACTCTTGTCAAAGCTAAAAGCCATCGTTTTCCGTTCCGTGGCACGCTTGGTGTCTTGGGCGGTGCCAGCTTCTGGTGGATCCAGGAATGTCTGGTTGCCCTGCATGCGGATGAGCGGTTTTGCACCTCTTGCGAGTTCTGCATGACCGATTCGGGGAAGGATCGGCGAAAGAAAGGAAGGTGCGGTGAGAATAGTGAGAAATCTCGAGAAATAGGGTGTGCATGAGGCGTACCACGACTGTTGAGAGGTCTGCATCGTACCACGACCTTGATGTTCCCTTCTCCGGCCTCGGCCATGGTCGAAAATACTGACACTGCACCCCGGAAGATAAGCTAGCGAACGTTTGCCTCCAAGAAAGAAAGACGTGTACGACAATAAAGGAAGAGGGTGAAGGAAGGAGAGATATGGTTGTTGGTCAGGAATAAGGCTTTGGCCAAGCGTGTTGGTGGTGTGTCCAATATTACTACACTAAGTACTTTGCCATGTTTGACACGGCACGACTCGCGTGAAAAA
This sequence comes from Guyanaporus albipodus, assembly GCA_038088995.1. Classification (NCBI taxonomy): domain Eukaryota; kingdom Fungi; phylum Basidiomycota; class Agaricomycetes; order Boletales; family Boletaceae; genus Guyanaporus; species Guyanaporus albipodus. The sequence goes on from JBBPKA010000021.1 coordinate 20,430, forward strand.
CCACATTTTTAGCAATAGGGGATCAGAGAAAGTAGACGCAGCAACATGTGTAGATGTATTGCATGCGTATTTGTTGCGATTGTGTAGGCACAATACAAAGACACTACTACAGTGACACGCTCATGGGATGTCAGGGAATACGACTCAGAGTAGATCGAAATCGTCAAGCTGAATGGTATCAGTATGGACACGGGGAAGGTGGTAGAGAAACTGACCTCGTCGTTGTATGTCATGACCGTGCGCTTGAGTTTGGAGGTGTCCACCCAGGTGACGAAATCCTCCACATGCCTGAAGAGAAGATAAGGGGCCAAGGGCAGGACGGGGGGACGATGACATACCTTGTGACGAGAAATGCGGGATCAGTGATTGTATCTGGACCGACGCGGACGTGACCCTGTTCGATGAATTTTGCGGCCTGGGACGCTCTGTATGCGTGGGAGAGTGGTGCGCGAGAGGAGTACACACCGCACTGACTGTCTCTGCCATTTTTGTCATGCACATGAATACGGGGAGGCGGCGGCGACAAAATGCGGCGACAGTGAGCTTGTTGTCGACGTCGCTAAGCTTTGCCTGAGAGGTGAGGAGGCCGACGTCGTAGAGCTTGGAGAGGAGCTGGCCTTCCATCTGAGTGCGAAAGGGGTCCTGCGCAGGGAGGCTGGAGAGACGGTGTGCATACGAGCGGAGGGCACCGCAGAGCTTGTTGTATCTGGAGGCGGGGATGAGCTGCACATGATCGGGGCCATGCTGGGCAAGACCGACTTGTGGTAGTCCTCTCGGTTTTGGAGGTGGTATCGACGAATGACCCTGATCTCGCGTACGTTCGCGTCCTGCTTCCACTGTCGACACCGTCGGTCAGGGCGGTGGTCCCGAGCAGGTCCGTGCGCACACGCACCGCGAGAAAGTCGACCTTCTTGAGCAATTTCTGCTCATGGTATTTGAGCTTGCGGACCATCGTCTTGCTTTTTATTTTATTTTATTTTACTTTTATTTTCCCAGTGGCGGGTTGGCAGAGGCGCGCACGTGGCAGATGGTGTGGGAAGTGTGCACGGCGAGCAAGTTTGAGTCTGCCGTCGACGTGCTCGTCCAGAGTCTGACATATCTTTCTCCGCAAAAAATATCACAAATATCATATCTTGCTTTTATTTTTTTTCCATTTATCATTTATCCCCCGCTGACCCCCCGCCTCCCCGCCCGCCAGGCCGATCTGCGTCTCCACCGCCTCCCGCCCCGACGGCTCTCTCTGTCCCCCATCCTCGACCACTTCCCCTGCCATTGTGCCGAGCGCGCCTTGCACTGGCCCCGTGCTCGCTCCGTGCTCGCTCCCCTCCTGCTTTTTTCGCCCGCCCCCCTCCGCCAGTCGTCATGAACGTCCGTCCTCCCCCCGACATGTTGCGTCAGCAGAACATACCCCAGCTCACCCAGGTGCCCATAAATTCACCTCACTTTCTCCCATCCCAGCAACAACCTCCCCAGCAGCAGCAGTCTCCGAACCACATCGGCCTCATGCCCAATCCCCCAAATTCTTCCATGGCCACCATGCTCGCAACTGGCGTCCAGAACGCCAACAATACCGCCCTGCAAGCCACCGCTGCCAGGTATCAGATGCGTCAGAATGCAATACAGCAGGGTCAGAACCCACAGATGAATTCATCCGCAGCGCCCCCCGGTGCATCCCATATGGCCCAGCTCGGACATAACCCGCTCCAATCCATGGCCTTTCCTGCAGCCATGATGCAGCAAGGCATTAATGGTGTGCAGGTTCGCCGTGTACAGTCTCATCCCCAGGGCCTCAACCAAGCCGCATCACATGTCCCACCCATGCATCCCGCCCAACCGTCTCTCAACGGTATCAACATGGCCATCAATCCACAGTCTAACATTCCTGCTCACATTCGCCCCCCTCCCCAGCAGCCCATCATGTCTCGCTTGCCATCCTCCATCCCGGGATCAATTTCCCCAGATTTAATGGGCCGTCAACCGAGTGTGCCACAGAACCCTCTCAGGGCACCTTCCGCGCCATCCCAAATCATGAATAGTCTACCACAACCACCGGGAATGCCACAGGCAGGTCTCCAGCAATCCTTATCTCAAAACTCTTTCCAGCAGACCGTCTCCGGACATCCCCATCACACCCCCTCCCTCACTTCTTCACCACGACCAGGTGCCCACTCCCAACAGCAACATGCCGCTTCTAACATGATCATGGGCCAGCCTGGCCCATCACAAGCGCCGGGCCCCCGTCAGATGAGTCATCCTGAAAACGCCTTTGTGGGTCTTCAGAACAACCAGTTCCCTCAGAACATGGTCGCTGGCTCGGCTCGAATACCAAACCCAGGTGCTCCATTCCCCTTTACTCCACCTGTTTCGCAAAATGATCTTGAGATTCCACAATCCATCGGCGATGGTCTCCAAAATGCCTCTGCTCCCGTTCGTTCCTCCTTTCAGCCTACCCCCGCACAACAATTTGAGCTTCAACAAAACGACAACTTTGGTAGTCATTTCATGTCGCAATCAAATCCTCCGCCACCCACACGTCCTCCATCACATCCTAGCACTGCGCACGGAACTTCTGTAACGCCACGACAAGTGCCACCACCCCATCGGCATTCTCCATTGGATCCTATGGCTGCACATGTGCAGCAGCAACCACAACGACCACAGTCTCAGCCACAGGGCCCACCAGGCCGCCCACCATCACAGGCCGGACCATCGCACACACCACGGAGCTCTCAGTCGCAACTCCCCTCTTCATCTGGACTTATCTCTTCCGCCCGAATAACTTCTCATACCCAGACGGCTCAGTCATCACCTCATCAGCAACGACAATCCCCGTCGGTGCAGCAGCCTATTGCCCCTCGCCCGTCGCAAGGGCCAAATACTAATTCGCCTGCTACTAATGCGCCTTCCTCGGAAGCGAGTACGTCTCAACCTCAACCTTCTGTTATTCCACGGCATCCTGTGTGAGTTTGGGGTAACACTTATTATACGCTGGAATGTCATCTTGACGCTTCACATGAGCAGGATGGCCCCCCCGTTGGGGCTCGGTCAAGGACTTATTCGTTTACTGCAATTTAGCGGTCAACTTTCGAACGAGAATCCTCTTGTTAGTTCCTTTCCGTGCTTGCAGTCAAATTTTCTTATCAAACTTCATTTCACCACTGATTCTTTGTTAGAAACACCAATTATCATTTTGGACTGGGCTAGTCCAAGACTATTTTACGCCGAAGGCGATCATGAAAGTCACACTATGGAAGGATAATCAGAGGAACGAAGCCAAACCATTTGGTACGCTGTCACCCATTCTTTGCCAGCTTCAACTGCAACATTGACATTAATTACCGACTGCATTCGCATTCAGAAATCGGTGTTCCCATATTACCCCGTTTTTTTCTGGTGACCACGCAATCGGGTGTCAAGTCCATGACACTATCGCTCGATGGCGCACGAGAGAGACTTCTTGCACAACATCACGCGGTCGTGGAATGTGTCAGTGCGGTATGGACATACAAGTATAACAACGGATACACCGTCACATTACGTGGCCCCCTGACGGTCCACGTCTTCATCGTTCCGACCACAAATCCCACACAACCCCAACAATCTCCTTTTTCACTCAGATTTGACCACCTGCAGTTTGACGCACACAACCACGAAAAATTCATCTCCCTCGATGGCATCGCTGGTCAACGTGCTGTAGAAACCCCCAAGACACCTCGTGTGCGTAATGCTCCCACCCCCAGCCCGAATGGTGCATCTATTGGTCAACGAGAAGAGGACACAAAATGGGACGAGCCTCGTATTTTGATTGATCACGCATCCATACCAGGCGAACCGGTCAACGCGTTTGGTATCCCGCAAGCTACCATGCGATGTTTAGAGGTTCGTACCAAATGACACGTATTTCGGGCGATCGTCCAATCGTTTCAATTTTTTAGCTGGCCGAGAGCGTAAGTCAGATGACAGACTTAATTGCGTTTGCAAATCAAACGCAACTGGGGCCGATGGGTAGCTACGCCACTCCCGAATACATATGAATACGCCGCCTGACAAAATTCTCCACGTAGATGCACTCTCAGCACTGGCGAAGAGACTGCGGGAGGCGGCACATAATCCAGGTGTTAATGGCGTTGCATACATAGGTCCGGTTCCAGGCGGTGTGGGGCCTGGGGGTTTCCAGAGCTATAGTGGCCCACCGACGTCAACGCTGTATCCGGGTGTGTCATCGACGACCATTCCCATACATCCCATGCCATCAGGCGATTCATCCCAAAACATTCCGCCACCGCCCTCTGCTGATATCCCCCCAAAGCAGAGTAAGCTCCCCACCTCCGGCCCCGCTCCTCCAGCACCTAATCAGCCTCCCGCTCCTTCGCAGGCGGGACTGACCTCATCTACCCCGACGATGACCACGGCAACCCTCAAACGCAAACCCAACGATACCAACTCGCCAACAATCGGCAACGCTGAACCACAATTAAAAAGGACACGCAAACAAAAGCGGACTGGTTAGCACCTGGTGGATTTTTGTGGAATATCTTGTGTCGCTATCGAGGCGTCGGAACTATATTGTGATTGTGCATGGTCATCATATCAGCCCTCCCCCCGCGTATATCTGGCTGTTACATATATTGTCCTATCCTTTGGCAGGACGTGAACCGCGCACTCTACTGTCGCCCGGATTCACGATGTGTTATTTATAGCTTTCTGTACTACTACTACGACTACCGTGCTTTGCTGAACATTGCGAACTGTTTTCGCGGCGATGGAAACTGAGCGCTGAAACGTTTAGCGCACAACCGACCCGAAGCTTGATGAGTAAGCTTGTGATTAACCTTGTATGACGGTCTTTGATGCAGAATGAATGGACAGGACGGTAAACGATACTCTCTCCGAATAATCGACATATCGTAAACAGTATCGCATGCAATACGAAAGAGGGAAACCCAACACAAGTACGAAGACCGACAGTGTGCTAGAAAATCGGTTCATGACTAAAGTCACATTGATCGCCATATCTGCATCTGCGGTCATGAAAGATGGGTCGTTAGTTTTTTTCGGGTCTGACATTCAGATATGATCGATGCTCGCCTTCCTTCCGCAAAGAAACTGCATGGTCTTCGTTTACTACTTCTATACGAGGCCTCGTCGCCCTTCCCTCGGCCACCGCGTCCACGAACCCCACGTCCTCGCCCCCTGTCAGCTGCCCATCGAGCTCGAGTGTTGGCATCGTCCCCGACAAACTCCTGCCCGAACTCTTGAAACTGGCCTGGCGTATTCCAACCCGGCGCCTGACTGGCACCACCGAATGGTGGCGGCTCCGACGCTTGCCCCGGGTTGAGCAGTGCTTGTGCCTGCTGCATTAATTGTTGCATCTGGTCTGGTGGTATGGACGACAGGATGTTCGGGTCAAAGCCCACTGGCAGACCGCTGCCGCCCGTCGTAGAATCGTCCATCGGGTGATCCACGCCACCAGCTGCGAGCTGGTTCACCAAGTCTGCGACGGACACTTGCGGCGACTGTGCAACACCACTCCAAAAGATGATGTCGCTCTCCGGCCCCACTGTCATCGATTTGACAGATGCATCCACATCCTCCTCTAGAATCGTCACCGCAGGCTCAGCCGGGCAATCTGGTATTTGTGTCACGTTCATATACAATGCACCTAGTGCGGTCTGTTCTCGCTCCTCTTGAGTAGTCTTCTCCACGCTCTGTAAACCGCGTTGCGTCAGATCAATATCTATTGGGATATCGATGGCTATAGAAACGTAGTTTTGGTCCAGCCGTTAGTGATCGACCGGGATTCATCAAGATCTCGATGACTTACTTATTGGATCCGTCCAGTCAATGAGCTCTTCGAATAAATGTGCATGCAACGCCGCTCCTTCTCCTCGATCAAGATCGCGAAGACTGTGCGCAGTATGTATACCCTAATGGACGAATCCCCACGCGATATCAATGTACAATACACACGAAAACAAAGTAGAGGGCTGACATCTACTGGATCATCGTCATAGACCGCACGTTCGATCAACCGGATCAACTCCAGTTGACCTTCCGGCGCCCACGAGACTGTTTTGCGTTTTGTCCTACCAGTAGTACTACCTGTGGGAGGTGTGCTGGCCATCACGATCGGAGGCGGCGTGGACACGGCCGGTGATGCCTTCCGTCCTTTACCCATGGACTTGAGCGCCTCTTGAAAGGGATCGATCGACGACGGTTGTGCGACATTTGTATCCGACTCCTTCTTGACATTTACCGGGGCCTTCTTGAAGCTAGGCAATTTCGGCTTCGGCTTCGGAGCCGAGAAAAATGACGAATCCGATCTCGAGTCTTTCACAGGTAATGATACGGGCTTCGTCTCCCTTTTGATGGTTACCTTCGACGGCACTATAGGTGTGACGGCAGCCTTCTTTGTGGGTGGTGCTACTTTGCCAGCCGGTGGTTCATTGAGCTTCCGTTTCTTCAGCTTCACATCTAGTGCAAAAGTTAGCGCTCGTTGGTCCGCGGGACAAAATGACGTGACCCACCCTCAACAGGATTACTTTCTGCCTGTTTCGTGGCAGTTTCAACCAACAGACGCCATTTCCGCTCTAAGTTCGACGCCATATCCTTGATCGCTGCGGCAGGACAATGACAAACAGACAATTGTTAGATACATGAAGGTTTCGTTTAGATTAAGATACGACAGAGTGGCACGTGTCAGTGCAGGGACAGACGTATGTATATCTCCATTGGATGCAGGGGTAAAATGAATTACGGTGAAACGACGCTCACCTGGCGCCGGTGGTTCCTTGACCAGTTTAACAATGATCTTGCCCAATTTTGACGCCTTCAATGCATCGATCGTCAAAGGCAGCCTATCCACAATCTAGTAGAGGGTAGTTCATCAGGTTTTTTAATGCTCGAACGGCCCAAATCAAACTGACATGAAGCAACGGCATTATGGTTTCAACTAAAAGGCTGTCGCTCTTCGCCATGAGACCGGCTTTCAACCATTCACGTGTGATATCCATCGCAGTCACATTCTCAAGCCACGCTCGGAAATAGTGATTGCCAGCGTTGTCTCTGATTTTCGTCAAAATCTCCAACCGAGTGGTCGGATCCACTTCCTGAGAGCCAAAGTCATCAATATGAGTAACAAGAGAGTGAACGGCGCCCGCTCCTGTGAATGAATTGGGCTGGAGAAGTGGTCTGATGTCAACCGAAAATTTGTCCTTTCGGGCCTGAGGGTTAATTGAGGCTGATGGAGTACCGGTCGATGCAGACGATGTGGATGGAGAGTAAAAGGAAGACAATGAACCGGTCATGGCAGTAGATGGTGAATGAAGAACATGAGGCGAGAGCGTGGCAGGTTGAGATTGGGATTGTGCATGTTGATGTTGTGAAGAATGCGAATAAAAATGCGATGGAAGAACATAAGAAGGATTAATCGATAAGGTAGGTTGCTGGTACTGATATTGAGACTGCTGCTGTCGTGACTGAGATTGTTGCGTCGGTGGCGCAACCTGATTTGAAGATTGAGGATATGATTGTGGGGTCTCCGCATCGCTGATTGTCGTTAGTGCGGGGCTGTGAGATAAGCATGGGTCACTGCACACCATAAATGCCTATCGACTTACTCGATCATTAGTTGAGGCTGAGGGGCCGAAGGTGGTGGAGACGCTATCTGCTGCTGCGACGTTGAGGGCTGTGATAACGAAGACGTAGTTGCGCCGTTCAATGTTGAATAACTTGACAGCGGTAACGGCGCTGAGGAGCTTGACCAAGACATGGAACCATACGCCATGGCATTGTATGGGGCGGGGACGGTAGATATATAGAAGCCTTGATAGGGATGAGCATAGTATGACTGGGGTGACGGCGATATTGAAGTGGACGTCGACGGTGCTGTTGGATAAAAGTCAAACAGGTGGTTTGAGACACAGGTGGTGTGTTTTGTTGATGGGCGCCTAGGAAATGCTTACCCGGTATGTCGCCCAACCCAAAGTCGCTCAAATCCAATGGCTGCGCAGCAGCTGACCCTCCCGCACTACTGTTGGGCGCTGAACGGTCTTTCCAGTCGTCGTTTGAGGTCGATGCGCCGTCAACATGGGCGTGCTGGGAGTCGGGGACATTCTGCGACCATTGATTTGGCACATTCGGGTACATACTATCCATCTGGACAGATTTTCTCTTTTTTTTTCTGCCGTCCCTTGGCTCTCAAGCGTTTTTGGGCAACACTTATTTCTGTGCAAACGAGACGCGGAAAGGAAGAGAAGAAACGCAGACGGTATACAGGCCTTTTCACCTTTCGCAGCTCAACCGCCTGCGAGTTCTGTCTCTGTGATGGTGCTGAGGATTGAGGCGCACTGACCAGGCGAGCGTGCAATTAGTGTTGCCATTGATTTTGTCTCCGCTCCAAGCGCTGCTTAGAAACCGTGCACGGCACGACGGCATGAGCTGTGGCTCACTGGAAGCGGTGCGCAGGAACCTTTCTGCAGCCATCGTCCATCGTCTGAAAGTCAAGAGCGTCAACGTTCCAATTCCCTGGCCACAATGAGCAATACTGGGATCCCACATGCATGATCCCATGCAGTCCAGATCTCGACAAGAGACTAACGCCTTGGTGCTGGTACAGATACAGTGAACAGTGGGTCCTAACTGCATGTCCCCGACCCCCTCATGTCCTCATAAATTTCCACAGTACAGGTACAACGGTCATTGCTATTGCCTCGACCTTGTAGGACGTTTGTTTGGGCCGGCCAATAATTGTATGAATAGTGATGCTTACCTGATGGCTAGTTGGGTTTCAATATAACGAACCTAATAGGTATCAACAAACAAAAGCTTATAATTGCAGCTATCAACAGCCTAGTCGATTTTCACACTACCAAATCCTTCCTTGTCTCTCTCTCTCAGACTACTATAAACGCGTCTCCACGCATACTTTTGGCTATGGCTCCCAAAACTTCCAAAGAACAGCCCTCTGATGTGGATACAACGAGGACTGAGGTCAGTATGCGCGTCGAGGCAAGAACTGCTTATCTGAATGTCCTCATTCTGCAGTTCATCACTAAACTATCCACTGCTGCTGAGGCGATGCGCCAGTTTGGTAATTTTGCAGACGCGCTCGCAAAGGTGATCTCTAAGGCACCTCTTGACGATCCTGAGGTCGTCGAGGCCCTGCAGAGTGCCATCGACGCGATTCCTGCCCCATCGAGGAAACGCAAACTCACGGTCTTAAGTGGAGCAGACGAAGGCGGTAAAAGAAGGAAACGCGAGAAAAAACCTAAGGATCCCAATGCTCCCAAGGCCCCACCCTCTGCCTACATCCTCTTCCAGAATGAGATTCGTAATGCTGTTCGCAGCGCGAACCCGGATATCCAATATAGGGAACTTATGGGGCTTATCTCCCAGCAATGGAATGCCCTTTCTTCGGAGAAGAAAAAGGTATTTGTGCAGGAGTCTTTTCGATTACGATCCCTTATCCTCGTGAATAGCCCTATTTTGACAGAGTGACTGCTGCTAAGCTAACCCACGAGGAAGAACTGGCCAAATATAATGCGTCGAACTTGAACCATGTGCCATCAGAAGGGACTTCGAAGACGGCGAAGAAAGAGGCTGGGCCCGCTGAGAAGGCCGAAAAGAAGGTCACCTCCGTAAGTCGTTTATCACCCTTACGTATGCATGCTCTGAACAGAAGTGGTACCAGAAACCATCAAAGCCTGCACCTACAACAGCTGAGAATGATGGCTCATCAGAGTCGGAGGCTGCTACTGACGACGAGTCAATTGGGGAGAAGGAAGAAGCCGAAGATAAGGCATCGGATGAAAGTTCAGAGGAGGAAGATTCGGATGCAGAGCCCACTCCCCCACCTGCCAAAAAGGCGAAAAAGGCTGACAAGAGGAAGTAAACGGCCAAAGAACGGCAACGATTCCTTGTTCGGTTCATGCATGACTCTCGCCATCGTTGGTTCGTTTTTCCCGTCGATGTTTTGCTGATACTATACGTGGTTTTGTCGATATTTTCTTTATGATACACGACATCGTGGTCAGTTTGTTGAACATGTCAGAGTAACTGCCTGCGGTCATTGCCTTGTAAAATGATGTGTCTGCGCTCGGGCCGTTGCTTTGTAAATGCTGCGTAAACGACAGCAAAGCGGCGTCCACAAGGGACAAATCGCCTGCACCGCCCGGGTGTTGGGTTCTATAAAATCCATTCCCTCGTTCTTTCACAGGCTACTCCTTCACCCCCAGCATGGCCACTCCTCCTCTCAACCCAGACACGAGAGAGCTACCTCCTGGGTGGATTCAGCAATACAACTGGGAGTCTGTATTTTCTGCTAACACCTCCCGATCGTTACTGATTGTTATCTTCCTGTGCAGGTACAGACAATGGTACGCCCCCTCATTATTGACAATATAGATATACTGTGCCTATCTCGATGTGTAGGTTCTACGTGAATACGCGTGAACAACCCCCGCGTTCATCCTGGGAACACCCCCTTAGCCTCCAGGGCTTCGCACCCCCACTCGGCCCCCCTCCCCCAGATCGTTCTTATAATCGCTCTCCGTACGGTGGCCCACCCCCGGCCGCTAGCTACGGTGGATATCCAGGTGGTTACCAGCCCTCCTATGGAGCACCTCAAGGCTATTACAATACTCCACCCGGTGGATTTGCCCAGGGGGGCTATCCGGCTGACAACAGAGGTACGTCAGGAAGCTTCTCGATCTACACTGATATGTCAATTATGTACTTGGCTAGGTTCTTACTCTCAACAAGAGCGAGTCGTTTATGTTGACGAAGGGCGCAAGTCGCAGAAGAAAGGACCTGGTCTGGGAACAGCACTTCTGGCTGGTGCGTCGGCGAAGTGATTTCGATATCACTGAAACTAATGTTTCTCGATCACAGGCGGTGCCGGCCTGGTAGGCGGTGCTCTCCTGATGGATGCAGTTGAGGATCACGACGAGCGAGAAAGAGAAATAGGTTTCGACCAAGGTCTGTGCGGAGTGGTTTTTCCATCCGGTTTCTGAAATTTGCTCGGTAGGCTACCAAGATGGTTATGACAACGGAAGCGATTTCTTCTAGTTTACTATGACGAGAGTGGCTACCCAAATTATGTAGTCCTTGTAGGCTGTTCCTTTTCGTCTATTACCGACGGATTTGTGGAATCTCTTCGAGTATCAAGTTGAATGACGTTTCAAAGTTTCACTGATTACCGTGGGACTGCCTCGTTTTGGCTTATTTCTGAGGATTTGAAGGCGGGCTGGCTCTGACTAGTCCTTAACCATCCACCTACGATCCTAAGCGCTGAACCAGCACATCAAATGGGCAAAGTGTCGTAAAATGGTGTGCCGGTCCAATCACAGTCCTCACTGAGCCTCGCGTAGGTTCGTGAAAGCCTTGAGAAGCGTAACGTAACAAATCACTCCTGCAGATGCCCCCTCGATTACCAGCTAACCGATTCCCTGAAGCGCCTACTTGGCAATTTCTCAATCAAGCGACTCGTTTCTTCCCCAACTCTCGTGCACAGATCGAAGAGCCAAAGGACGACTGGTTTTTATGATATGTGGTACCGCTACTACCGACACTCAAGCACAGGTGTCTGGACACGGTGAATTCCGATGAATCAGTCAGTGAATCGGTTATGTGGTAGCCGATGGTTAGCTTCTCCTGTCACACTAACGCACAATTTAACATTACTTACAGAGGTCCATCACTGCTGGCATCCCTGCCTGCTATATATCCTACGTTATACAGGTCAAGGCTGTGGTCAATTTTCTCCCCGCAGCCGCATTACTCTTCGCGTTCACCTACTGCGGTCTTAAGCTCGAATGAGCCATTACGGCGCTGCAAGCCCGCACCTCAGTCTGCAGTGGAGCCAACCAGGGCTGGGGCACACTGGCGTGTACTAGTGGGTTATTTTCCGACGGACTAACATATTTGAGCTTATCAACTTGAATCAGTGACAACGCTGATGGTTCCATGTCAATCTACTCGGTGAATGGCCGGAACGTCAAAATCCCCCTCACCACTAATGCAGGCGGTATGGTCACGGTTACGCCCGCTCAAGGATACGCGAGCGCTGTCAAGGCCGGGGAAATATGGCATGGTCGAGCCTTGTATCATACCATCGAAAGGACCCAACCAGAGGAAAGACAAAGGGAAATGGTCAATCCGTGCCTAGGTCCCTCGCACTTTGGTGACCCTTCGTCTCCCGAGCGTGGGTTATCGTTTGCCCAACGCCTCTATGCGAGCGCATCGAGTCACAAATCTTCGGGGCTACCCCCGAACACCGTCCCCGTTATATCAATCGAACATGCCTTTCCTTCATCTCTCTCGTCAGATGACGGTAGAGACCACACCCCTGCCTTATCCCCCCTTAACGCGTCGTTCACCACTTCGTTATTTGATACAAACTCAGAAGTTTCGCAATCTCTTAGCCCTACTAATGTGTACCACGGTAATACCACAACCCCCGGTTCGCGAGGTTCTATCAGTCCTCAAGTGGTCGCGAAGCGCTCTCGACCACTGCTGCCAGCGCTGCGAATACCAAACCCTCTACCTATAATCCGATCGCGTCCCTTATCACAAAATCCCACTCAAAGTGAAGCGCAGAATTTCTGCCCTCTGTTCCACAAACCAAAAAAGGCGTTAGTAGGAGCTGCTCAGGCTTACAATTCGCCAGTGACAAGTATTCCTGAGACTTCAAGGCTACAGAGAGCGCTCGTTGAGACTCATTCACCCGTTGTCATGAGTACGGCCATACATTCATCATTGAAGCAACAACACGTATTTCCCTCTTATTCACCACCCACCTTCGGTGGATATGAGGGACCACCTGATACTGCACAAGTGGTTACTCAACCGCTTGCGATAGTCTCTCTCAAAGATCACCTTCGCGATAACCAGCACCAGCCACTATCTGATCTTAATCACGAGGAGGTTCCTTTGTACTCCCTCATTGACGAGCAGCTTCCCCCACCAGCATTTGACGACCTCGAGTTGACAAATGACATCAAAGCATCTACAGAAAAATCCCCAGTAGTGGCCTCCGAGGATATGCCCCAAGATGGAATTTCGACGCAATTCGCTGCTACACCACAATTTTCGAGTGGACCTATGTATGATCCCACGGGAGCACCGGTCTCCGCGCCCCAAGACGAAACTTTGCGCTTCAAAGGTTCAAGGAAAAGAATAGATCAAGACGTCAGAATCTCTTCTTCTAGCCCTACTGGACGTCTCTCCGGTGCATTGTCATCAGCCTCACCTTATGCGGTCGAGACCGCACCCCCTCCGGTTAACTATTACACTAAGCCTACCGGTAAGCAGAGCGGACGACTATTTATTCCATCCCCTAAACCGCAAAGGTGCACATCCCAACCTCTATAAATTCCGTATCGGTCTGATAGTTTCATAATCATAGTGGCTATAAAATTATGGCAGATTTCAGCACCGCTAGGCAAGGAGGGTGTGGTTCTCCGCCAGTTCAGCTTAGTGTGACTGAGAGCAGGTACACAATGAATGCTCTCACGCGTTCGATGTCTAATATGATGGGGGGGCCCTCACTCAATACACACCCTCTTGCATTTGAAACTCTACCGAATGGACAAGACACTCGTGGAACATCTTTCGCCAACCAGAAGAAGGGTCTTATCTTTACTGTTTCCCACCCTTCTGGGACTCGTACAACAGGTTCTCTAAACCGGGAAACGCCTGAACCTGAAGCTGAGCGCTTAATTCAGGGAGCATTCCGGCGACCTACCCACGGAGTACCCGGAGAGAAGGCGGGATACGAGATCCAAGGGTTAAGCTCAGGTTCGTCGCATTATTTCTGTAAAGATTGTGTAGGATTAATCCGTGACACGGATCCTCAGCGAACCCCACGACCGTCAATATCTTGACTTCACGGCGTTCACTTCCTTCAATTCCATTTCGGGACAACTCCGGCACACTCACACACAGAGATCGTTAGCATGGCAGACAACTCTATTGGTCTTAAACAGTTTAGTGATGCAGTAGCACCCTCCTGAGTATATGATCCATTTCAGACCGACATGCCTTCACTCGTTTCTGTATCATCGATTGAGATACTTGGGGACGTGCTTTCTGCATGTATCCTCTTCGACAGCCAAAAAGGTTAAAGAAATATAGATACCCACTTCAAGGACAATTTGGGTCCCATGAAGCATGGAGACCACGTTGTCCTCCACTAGTGTCTTTTGCTAATCGCCTACCTTCCTCGCACTCCCAGGATAGCGCAAAGGATGAACTTCCACCCGGTATCAAGGTACCAATTCTAAACTCTAATGATTTAACTAGGAATTTTGCACATGGCGCCTTTCTGGCCCCCGCGTGTATTCACTCTATGGGTGGGATCAATTGGTCCTGAATTCCTGAAGCTCGAAGGCTTGGTGATGTGATACAAACGTTGTTTGTTTGCTCCGGTCTTGCGGAGAATTCGGGACAGCATGCGGACGGCCGATCGCGTCCGAAGGCCTTTACAGCACTTGTGCAGAGAAAGATGATTTTTCGGTCTTCACTTCGCATTTTTGTTTTAACTTACGAGCTCTAATCAAGTGCCTGATCTAGATAAAAAATGATTAAAAATACATGTGCGTGCAATATTTAGTGAGTCTACGCTAACGTGCGGCACAGCGAGACCACGAGGTCGACTGTAACTGAAATCACTCGCTGCGCCAAAGTCTTTTCCACGGGAAACTTCCACGCGCGGACTTCCGCCGGTCCCGTCGGCGCCACTAGGGCTAGGGAACATATGACAAGAAACTTTCATCTACTAATACTTCCCAAGGGTGCTCCATGGCTGCATGTTCAACCCTCTCCTGTTGGCTGTTAAATGCACCCACACACACGAAGGATCATGACGTTGTATGATGTAGGTTGGCCTTCCGGAGACAGGCGAATTGTTCTTCCAGCGAGGAACCCTGACGCATCCCAGTTCCGAGCGTTATTCCCGGCATCATCCGCTGGAACGGGGCATGTCGCGTCCTACTTTCAAGGTAAAAAGCCCGGGCTTCAGTCGTGTATTATCTCTTGTACCCATACCAGCACGGGCATCGGTTTCAAACATGCCCCTTTCAAACGTTGCAAATGTCTAGAGCTGTGATAAAAAGGTTTCCTTTCATCGATCGGCCATGATTACCAATGTGTGCAAGGGATGATTAGTGAAGACATTTGGCCATCTAAGTGACGAGGTCCACTGAACTAAATCTCGAGAACTGTTGAGCTTAGTTCCGTGCTTCGGCCGAGCCATGGTTCAGCTAAATCGCCTGTAAAATATTGTGCGACCGTTCCACTTTGCCGCGTGAGCTCGCGCAATACCGAAAATACATCCCCACGCTTGATCACTTTTGAGCGCGACTGTCTCTAGCCGATACTCACCTAAGTCCTCGGAGGATGTAGGCACTGTCGTAGTCACTAACGCCACTTTTCCACTGTAGTATACTTCTTCATTCCCTAGGATTCCGACCTCCGTAAAACAGGAGACTTGGGATGGAAGTAGTCGACACCGGTAAGATGGGAATAAGTCGAAGCGGTCAGCTGGGCGGTGTTTCTTGCCGCATTACCTCGTGGTCGGCCCAAACAGTGATCGTTTTTCACAGCCGACTTCGGCAGTTGCAGTGACCACACGCCAAGTGGGTTATATCCTGAAAATGGGTGATGCTCAAACGAAAAAATCCTGCCTTGCGCAAAGTGACTGATAACTTGTTGAATCACTTGGCTTCGCTCCTTGGTCTGTGATCAACCTGTGTGTTGCAAAGCGGTGCGCCTCATAACAGACGACTCGATGACTCGGTATGACCCTGGTCGGTTTCATCTTATAAAAGAGAATGTGTCAAGGTGATAGCTCATTCCCAGTAACCTTGCATGATCGATTGATCTTGGGCCAGTGCTACATTTGAGTCGCGCTTGTGGCACAAAGGCAGTCTACCACGTGATGACTCACCAAATTTGTAAAACAGTTCCGGCGCCACTAATGACTTTTTGACAACGGGTAGACGCGTCTTGTAAGTTTTCTCTTCGCAGCGTTCTTGTCTTTCAGTTCCCTTTGTGTAGTCCCCTCCGTCTACCCATGGTCAACACAAGAAAAAGTGCTCGCACTTCCACTACACCTGCGACAACGACGACTGCGAGCAAGTCGGTGTCCCCTCTCAGCATTTCAAACTCTGTGGAACATGAAACCCCTGAAACGTCTGAGCCAGAATCAGCACCAGTGAAGAAATCGGCTGCTCCCATCACAGTTGTTACCAGAAGCGCTCAAAAGCGCGTTGCGGAAGATGAAGCAGACACCAGCGTTGTGCTCAAACGAAGAGCCCTTGCAAATACTGCTGTAGTCTCAGCGCCACTTCTGCGGGCTCTGAAGACAAAGGCGAGAATGTTCGCCTTCGTCTACAACGCCATGACTGAGTCAGATAACCATCGTAGACAAAGTCCACCCCCACGTCGAAGAATAAGGGCAAAGGAAAAGCGAGGGTCATCGACACACCTGAGCCTGACGATGACGAGCTCATCACTGAAGATGAGTTGCAATACAATGAGGTTTATGAAGAATCAGATGACAGTGGCTCTGACTACGAAGTGGTACCGGGCTCGGAAGAGGAGGAAGTCCTTATGGTGAATGTGGCGATCGAGGCATCTCACAAGACCGCCCGTCGCGAAGCCCAACGAAGGTTTGGTGTTGGTCCATCATCTTCCAGGAGCCGTGTTACGCACGCTCTGGATAGTGAGGATGAGCTTCTTGAAGATTTTGTTGAAACCGATAACGAATCGGAGCTATCTGTGCAGGAAAGCTCTGACAGCGAGCCCCTGTCGAAAAGAAAAAGGAAAGCGAAAGCGAAGGCAAGAGCCAAGAGGAGAAAGGCTCGAACTTCTTCAGAGTCTCTGTCTTGGGCTGAAAGGGCAGCACAACGCCGGCTCGCGCGTCGGGAGCTATACTCAGCCAGGAGGGAACAACGCTTGCTTGCTGCAAAACTTGGTCGCCCGTTAACTTGGGTATGCGCGAGATTCGCTCGTCAGATGGGAGTGTACTCATGAATTACTGCAGGCGGAGAAGACTTCGCTTGCGTTGCAAAAACATCATCCGGAACTCGTACATGTTTGGGGGGACCTCAAGGAACGAGTCCCAGTGATCACTCCCGAAAAAGCTGGACAGCCTGTTAGCTTGAAAGTCACACTTCTGCCGTTCCAGCAAGAGTCTCTTTCGTGGATGCAAAAGCAAGAAACTAGTGTTTGGCGTGGTGGTTTGCTAGCTGTAAGTGTTTATCGCATCACCATTTTCACGACGTTGAAGCTTTTGGTCTTCAAGGACGAAATGGGGTAAGATAGTAGGTTTCCCTCACCAACAGTCTCTCAAGACTTTGTTTTGCACAGTATGGGGAAGACTATTCAAATGATTTCGCTCTTCGTGACTGACTTGAAGAGGCCCAACCTTGTCATTGCGTGAGTGTCCTTATGTCGCGTGCTTGCGCTTATTGACAATCGTGACTGCCTAGACCGACCGTTGCAATTATGCAATGGCGCAATGAAATTACTGCCCACACAGAGGGCATGAATGTGCTCGTTTGGCACGGTGCTTCACGAATCATCAATCCACAAGCACTCGAACAATATGATGTTGTACGCTGATTTAAATTGGTACTACGATTCTAGTGATATTGAGCGCAGCTAGGTTCTCACTAGTTTCGCTGTGGTAGAAAGCTGCTTCAGGAAGCAAGAGAGCGGTTTTAAGCGTAAGGGGCACATCATTAAAGAGCCTTCCCCACTTCATCAAATCAAGTGGAACCGGATCGTTGTAAGTTTTGCATTCGATGGATGACGCCATTTTACTAACTTCACCCGCATCGCGGGTACAGCTTGACGAGGCTCATAACATAAAAGAACGCTCCACCAACACCGCCAAGGCCTGTTTTGAATTGGATAGTAATTATAAGTGGTGTTTGTCGGGCACACCGCTACAAAACCGTGTCGGAGAGCTTTACAGTATGATTCGTTTCTTAGGAGGGGATCCATTTGCATACTACTTCTGTAAGCCATCTCCTTAAGGCCACGTGCTATCTCTGAAATAGCTCCGCAGGCAAAAAGTGCGATTGTAAATCCCTCCACTGGAGGTTCTCGGATAAAAAGAATTGTGACGGTGTGTATTCAATGTCTGCCTTCGCGTCACGAGGCCCTGAACATCTGTTGCAGAATGTGGCCACAGTCCCATGCAACATGTAGGATATTACCACTGTCTAGGTGTATGTGTTGTTTTATATCTTACTCCCTCAGACGTGCTTCTGGAACAACGAAATTTTGACGCCTATACAAAAAAGTGGCATGGAAGGCGCAGGGAAGACGGCTTTCATGAAGCTGAGAGTGCTTTTGGATCGCATGATGCTGAGACGCACGAAGGTTTTTTCGTACCTCCTCTTTACTTGTGTCTCCTAACGAAATACTTTAGATTCAACGGGCAGATGACCTTGGACTTCCTCCTCGAACGGTCATCGTTCGGAGGGATTACTTCAGCCCGGAGGAGAAGGAATTGTATCTTTCACTATTTTCTGACGCGAAGCGTCAATTCAGTACCTACGTTGATTCCGGAACGGTGCTGAATAGTGAGTTGACTTCTTTTTTGAGCGTTCTTCCAACTCACATTAGCGACTAGACTATTCCAACATCTTTAGTTTGTGCGTATCTGCCTTCTCAAAAATTTTCGGTGGCTCAACGCGCTCTCTTCAGAATTACCCGCATGCGTCAAATGGCTTGCCACCCCGACCTGGTTCTCCGCAGCAAGAGTAACGGCAACAGGTTCTTCAATAACGAGGAACTTAGCGAAGCCACCATCTGTAGGCTCTGCAATGATATTGCAGAGGACGCTATTCAAGCCAAGTGCCATCACATCTTTGATCGCGAGTGTATGAAGCAATACTTGGGTACAGCTGGGGACATCAACGTACGTCTTTTGTTACTTTTCCTGCAATTGTCTCCGCAATATCTGTCCTTCCTAGCCCGAATGCCCAGTCTGTCATCTTCCTTTGACCATTGATCTAGAAGGGCCTGCACTTGAACTAGAGTCGACACTACCAACTACGAGGCAAGGTATTATTGGACGGCTCAATCTAGATACCTGGCGTTCGTCTTCAAAGATTGAAGCTTTGATTGAAGAGTTGTCCGGTCTTCGCGCACAGGACGCCCCCACAAAGAGCATTGTGTTTAGCCAATTTGTTAACTTTTTGGATCTGATTGCATTCAGGTTACAGAAAGCTGGGTTTCAGGTTAGTGTTGTCATTTCTTGTGGTGCGAATTATTCATCTTTCTAGATATGTCGACTTGAAGGAACGATGTCGCCTCAGGCTCGTGATGCTACTATTCAACACTTCAGTACGCCGGAGAGGCTCCCTGTCGTACTTGCATCCCTAACTCTCACGCTTCAGTGAGCAATGTCCATGTGACCGTTTTCTTGGTATCCTTGAAAGCTGGTGGTGTTGCACTCAATTTAACGGAAGCCTCGCGTGTCTATCTCATGGATAGCTGGTGGAATCCTGCTGTCGAATATCGTAAGCATACATAGTCTTTCGATGATGTGGATGTGCGATTTGCTTATCAACCCATAGAAGCTATGGATCGCATTCACCGGCTTGGCCAGCACCGACCTGTCCAAGCCATCAAGCTCGTTATAGAAGACAGTATAGAAAGCCGAATCATTCAAGTATGTCACCGTAATTGAGTATGTATATATGATAGAGCATCCTTCTAGCTTCAAGAAAAAAAGTCTGCCATGGTCAATGCGACGTTGTCTACGGACGAGTCTGTGCGTACTCTCTTTTTATGTATCACCCAGTTGCTAAAGTGGGGTGTTTGTGACAGGCCATGGGTCGCCTGACGCCCGAAGACGTGCGTATCAATTAATCCGCCTATTTTTGCTGCCTTACTCACTTGTCGTATTGCACATTAGTTGGGATTCTTGTTTAGGGTATGTTTCTCTTCCATTTTCCTATCTACTGGCTAAATTTGTGGTTCAGCTCTAGATGGACATAAGAACAGGTGGGACTATCAGTACCATGTATCTGAAACCTTTTGTTACCTTACTATTGTACATAACTTTACCCAGTAAAATGATGGGAGTTGCAATATTGCATATAGAAGAAACGTGATGTGCACATCTTGGGCACATGATCAATGAATTTCACGTGTTCACTCAGTCCGGTTAGTCGAGTACAGTAACGTTGACAAGTCTTGGCTCACGCAGACAGACACCCGGAATGTCTTCCAAAGAGTTTACCCTTGATGAGGTTGCACAGGTAGGTCCCAGCTGGGAGTTGCTAGGGTTGACTTCACGTTGAACTTTCGCAACGCAGCATGACAAGCAGGGCAACTTGGTGGGTCTCCTTTCCCAGGCTTGGCTCATCGATCTCATCCCGCATACCCTTCACAGTGGGTCGTGATTGACACCAAAGTCTACGACCTCACGCGGTTCGCAAAGCTCCATCCTGGCGGCGCCAACGTCCTCTACGCGTCCGGCGTCGGTGAGCCATCCCACTGTTGCAGGTTCTCGTTCCCTCCGCACTGACCTGGTGTCGTCCGCCCGCATGACAGCTGGGAAGGATGCAACCGATGTCTTTTTTGGTCTTCACCGGCACGAGGTTCTCCTACGCCCCCAGTATGCGCGCCTCCAGATTGGTACCATCCGCGGTGCGACAGAGCTCATCCAGGCGCCTGCCCCTGGGTCGCTCTCGCGTGTTCCATATGCCGAGCCGACCTGGCTCAGCCCTGGGTTCCATAGTCCCTACTACACCGACGGGCACCGGCGGTTCCACAGGGCCGTGCGGGCGTTTTTTGCGAATGAAGTCTACCCCGAGGCCGTACGATGTGAGGAGAGTGGGAAGCAGATCTCGCAGGCACTTGTAGACAAGCTGAGGTGTGTCCGACTCCTCTGGGACCTACCGGCAGCGTGCTGACAGTGTGCCCGGGACAGCGCAATAAACTTTATAGCGATGCGCATCGGCCCGGGTAAACACCTCCGAGGAAGGGTGCTCATGGGCGGCGTCATCACGACGGAAGAATACGACCACTTTCATGAGGTATGCTCACCTGACCGGTCATTTCGTTGTTCAAGCTCGGATCCTTTCGACGTAGCTTATTCTTAATCTCGAGTCCGCTCGTTTCGGGACGCGTGGTTTCGTGGATGGATTGTTGAACGGAAGCGTCATTGCGTTGCCCCCTATTCTCAATTTCGGTTCTCCAGAAATTCAGTCTCGATATGTACCTGAAATCCTTGAAGGAAAAAAGTACATTGCGCTTGCCATCACGGAAGCGTTTGCGGGAAGTGACGTTGCTGGCATCCAGACAGTTGCAGTGAGAGACGGGGACGAGTGGGTGGTTACTGGGACTAAAAAGTAGGGGGTTCTCATTCCTTGTTACGGTGCAAATCTTATGACACGAGAACAGGTGGATAACGAACGGCACGTTTGCGGACTACTTTACCACCTTGTGCCAGACCGAGGTACGCGTCATCTTTCCCCTCGTCGGGCGCGATCTAATGGAGTATGCCTGCAGCAAGGCCCCCTGGTTCTTCTCATTCCGCGCTCCGACAACGTTACCACGAAGCCTGTCAAGACGTCTTATTCATCCACAGCCGGAACGGCATATGTGACCTTCGACGGTGCACGTGTCCCTGCGTCTCACATGCTTGGAAAAATTGGACAGGGGCTGTATGTCATTCTCAGCAACTTTAATCACGAGCGGTGGATGGTGGCTACGACAAGCTTGGGCGCGCAGCGGGTGATCGTGGAGGAATGCCTCAAGTCGGTCAACCACGTGTTATTGTTTCGACCGGGTGCTGACCCTCTGGCGCCAGGTGGACTAACCAGCGCATCGCTTTCAAGAAGCCCCTTCACTCTCAAGCCGTCATACGTGCCAAACTTTCGCTGATGATCGAGCGCGTGGAGGCGTGTCAATCATGGATCGAGAACATCACACACCAGATGAACAACGTGCGTTGGCCGCCTTGCATTGTTCAACTGCCTCGGACCCTTTGATTGCAGATGAACTACGAGGAGCAATCGGACAAACTGGCGGGGCCCATTGCCCTTCTCAAAAAGTGGGTTGTGCTTCGCGTCCTCGTCCTATGTTCACGTGTCAACCGACTGCTGTAGGTTCATCTCACGTTCAGGTCGTGAGACTGCCGAAGACGCTACGCAGATGTTTGGTGGACGAGGTATTACTGTGGGTGGCATGGGCAAGATTATTGAGAATGTATGTATGACCGATGCTTTTCCCTCAGCTTTTTGTCGTCGCCTTGAGCCTCTGATTTGACTTGTTGATCGACAGTTCCACCGAACGTCACCCTTTGATGCCATTCTCGCTGGTGCAGAGGATGTACTAGGTGATCTTGGTGTCCGGCAAGCGATTCGCAAGATACCCAAAGATGCACGATTGTAAACGATGGTATGCAAGGCCACTAATTACCCTGATCTAATAGATAGTGTCTGTATGTAGTAACGTGATGTACATCTGATGTTGCTTTCCTTTCAAGCAGCAAGTCCATGTGCCGAGGCCCGAGAAAATAAGGCGAAGGTATGCTAGACGGTTCTTGGATGCTGTATGCTAATGCGATGAGTCCAACGGGGTCCACTCCTGGTTCCTTACTTTACCAAACCGGGGCGAGGGCGAGGAACACTATCACGCTAATGAGAGCTTCCACATGCACAGCTCGCCCTGTGGCGCAGAACATTGCCCCAGATGAACTGCTTGACGCGGTTGGGAAGAGAGCCGTTGCGGATGCGGTGGCGGTAGAATTAGTCTGGCCAGGGAGCTCGAGTCGGGGAAGGACGAAGCCCACGTCGACGCAGGTCGTCCAGAGCACTGTGCAATGTGTGAGAGGTAAACGCGAGTAAGTGAATCCAGGCACGCGAGTAGAGAAGCGACAACGTACAGTTGAGATTATTTTGCGCGGCTGAGAAGTTGGCGACGCTAAGCGCGGTGCCGACGCACTCGAGGCAGTTAAAGTACTCTGTCTCGAAGGTGGTCGTGCAGCATGCCTCGACGGGACATCCCTAAAAAATAAATCAGTACAATACAGAACAGACGCCGAGCGCGCGAGTCAAGAGGCGAGAAACAAAGACTGAATTTCACAGACTGACCAGATTAACCTCGTTGCTGATGGGGCTGCAGGTGGAAGCGCACTGAGAAGGAAGGGGGGAAGGAGTAGCGATGGTGACCTGTCGCTTGACTAGTTTGGTTGCGAGGACAGGCTGAGACAACGTAGCGGAGAGAAAAACAAGCGCGGGGAGGTAGAGCACCGAGATGTACATGGTGAACGTGAGAGAGCAAAGCGACAAGCGCACTCGAAGGCAAAGACCCTGCCCCGGGCCCATCGGGCCGTCGGACCGCCGACGCGTTGTGGGTCAGACTCGCCGAGTTTATTATGTAAGTCGCTCTTCAATGTCGAGCCAGCACCAGCCCAGCTTCTTTCCGACGGCCGCCCTCGTGCGTACCCGTCCCTGCTCGTCCCCCGCTCGTCACGCTTACCCTCCCCAGGATCATGCCGCCGCTGGACTTGGCGCTGGCGTCGCCGCCGTCTTGTGTATGCACCCCCTCGACCTCATCAAAGTCAAGTTCCAAGTGTCCACCGCCAAGCCTCAGGGTGGGATCGGAAAGCAAATATGGCACTCTCTGAGCAGTATACACGCAGAGCAGGGTTGGAGAGGTCTCTACCGTGGCGTCGGCCCCAACATTGCGGGCAATGCCTCCAGCTGGGGTCTCTACTTCCTCTTGTCAGTCCACAGCTACCCCGGAACTCATCTTCCTGCTCACCCTCTGTCTTGCCAGCTACAACATGCTCAAAAAACGCGCATCGGGCGACGACCCGAACTTTCGCTTGTCGCCTGGCGCATACCTCCTCTGTTCAGCCCAAGCAAGTCCGCCTTTCCCCTATACTTGCACTTTCCAACGCATTCTGATCCGCCTGTTAGGTGCCATCACCGCCATCATGACCAATCCAATATGGGTCGTCAAAGTTCGCGTATTTACCACGCGTGCAAACGACCCAAGCTCTTATAGGGGACTTTGGCGTGCGTGCTCCTGTCTGTTTGCCTCACATCCGCTCGATCGTCTCCGCTGCAGACGGGCTCTCGTCCATATACGGCACGGAGGGTATCCGCGGTCTATGGAAGGGCACGACCCTCGCACTCGTCGGCGTCAGCAGTGGTTCGATACAGTTCATGGCTTACGAGGAATTGAAACGCTGGGGCTTTCAGCGGAAACGAAGGCAGTTTGCCAAGGCTGGGAAAACAATGACCCCGGAGGACGATAAACTCGTACGTACGACAAGCGCTGATCTACGCTTTTTCAAACATTTACGTGCGCAGTCAAACACCGCTTATACCGTCATGTCCGGCGCAAGCAAGTTATTTGCGCTCACGGTAACGTACCCGTACCAAGTCATTCGTTCACGCTTACAGGTGCGGATCTTCTCTCTTGCCAATCTGATGTGTCTCACATTCATGGATCACGGAGAATAACGCCACGACGCATCTTTACCCTGATATACCCACTACCATCAAGCGAACATGGAAAGGTGAAGGCTTCAAGGGATTTTACCGCGGGTTAGGCACGAATCTGGTTCGTGTCTTACCCGGAACATGTGTCACCTTTGTCGTCTACGAGAACCTGGCGTGGCTATTTCGGATGGCTGCCATCAGACGAGAAAGAAAACATGAAAATGCTTTGTCGTAGATCACACACAAGGTACGCTGGAAGTACATTTACCGTATGTTCAGTTAGTTGGAGAAAAGGTGTCGATACAACTCCATAGATAACATCGCTATATTTTGCATGCGCCCACAGGACATACTAGCGCACTTCCCAACTCATTCGTTGATCAAGCAGATCTGGGCAAGCACATCAGCAACTCTGGTCCACGACTATGCGAGAGCACGAGGTCGGTCGGTCAAAATAACTATAACTGTCAAGGACTCATGGCGCGGAACGCCTGCAACCTCGCCCGTTTGCAAGCTTCCTCAAGACGAGCAGGCAAGCAAGGGAAAGGAGAGACTGGAGCGATGGCTCCCCGCGCTCGATCCGTGATTTATCATCCCACCGACGAACGACCCAGGACAGCGGGAACAACAGACTCACCCCGTCGTCATGAAGGATCACATTGTCGTGTTCTGAAACAGATATTGTGAGCACACAAACACCCAATAAAAAGCGGACGAAAGAATCGATCAAATAACTATAACCACACGCTCTCATCGCGCGGAAGCGTCCACTCCTGCGTCCGTATGTGCATACAGCCTCAAGACGAGCCTATATGCTAAACGAAGGAGAGACTGGACAGCGACGTCCCCACGCTCGTAAACGTGTACATTTTGGCTATCATCATACCGCAGGAGTCGAGAAGGATTTGTACTCACATCGGATGGCTGCGCGATGCAAGGCAGTTTGCAAGCGCTAGAAAAAACGATGCATGGGGGTTATACCTTTTGTATGTACGTGTTGTACAAGACCTTTTGGATTTAACACATACAAACAACCACCGTACTAAGCTCGTACTCGCCGGACTCGGTGTGCACGCTCATCTGGCTTCAAAACCATGGCGTGCAGAGGCAAGTGCCCAAAAACGAACACGAAAACAGAGCTAACGCTATTTATTAGCTGCCCCTGCGCGACTCTACTTTCGCCTGCTCCCGCGTTCTGTCGCTCCCCAAACGTCCGCATTCACACCCATGTTGATATCGATATCAATGTCCCAGGCAATCCGCATACGGAACATCACCACCGGCCGGCCGTCCTTTCCCCCTCCCCCACCCGCGCGACGTCATTACGAGCGTGCCGTGCTCACCAAACCCCCGCCCGCGCGCTCCACCACACCGCCACGACCCACACTGACTTCCACCAAATCTCCTGCACCACCACCGTCGTCATCGCAGCAGCCTGGGATCGCCCGCCGTCCGACGGACCGTCAGATTCCGTTTTCTCGCGTGTACGTCGTCGACCCAGACACGGGCGCGCTCTCGCGCACAAAGCATAGCCTCGAGGAGCTCCTCGCTGCGGAGCGGCAGAAAAAGGGGCGGGGTTCAGCGGAGCAGGGGGAAGGAGCGGGGGAGGGGAAGGCGGGACGAGAACGGCGCGTGATCGAGCTCGTCGCGTCCTCACCGCAACCAATCGTGCGCATCACGACGCGGCGCGAGGTGGAGGCGCGGTACAAGGAGATGAAGCGCGCTCTGAAAAAGGGGGCGCGGACGGGCGGGGAGGCCAAGGAGGTACGGTTCACGTGGGGGGTCGCGCCCGCCGATATGGAGCACAAACTGCGCAAGGCGAGGCGCGATCTCGAGAAGGGCTACCGGGTCGTCGTCTCTGTCGCGATGAAGTACAGACAGCGACCGTCTAGTCGGCAAGAACTGATCGCGTTCGCGGACGAGATTGCGGAGGCACTCGGTGAAGTGGGCGAGGAGTGGAAGGAGCGGGAGATTACACAACGGTTGATGACCCTCTCGTTTAGAGGCAGGGGGCAGGATGGGGACGGCTCGTGATGTTGTTGCTCAGTGATGATATCTAGCTCGACGGATATGAATTCTCTACCCTATTATACACCGATAACATACTTTTTCACGTCCGCGAAATCCCTTTCCTCTCCAGTCGCCTACGACGCTTCCACCCGAGACCTGCCTTTTTCCATTCTGAACGCTGAACGGGAAGACCCCGTTCCTTGTTCGTTGGCAAGGCGTGTGGCAAAAATCGCTTCACCGGCCTGGGGAAAGCAAGTGGTTGGCGATTCACCAGAGGGGTGCCTGGTCGGCCCATCGACGCGTACAGCCAGGTCCCGAGGAAAAGTCGCTTGTACGCAACCGGGACCTCGAATCCAGCGTCCAGCATCCCATGGACGACGCGGTGCAGAAACGGGTTGCAAGTCCACGACACGACACCCCGCTTCGAATACCGCATCATCGCCCTCCTCTCCTTTTGTCGCCAGTGCGCAGGGTGCCTCTTTGCAGACCGCCGCCTCCTGCAAGGCTGCCGTCCAAACATCTCCAGGGCAGCGTTGAAGAAGCGTGCGTCAGGCTGGAGATTGTACACGCGGGGTTGTGCGTTCGGAACGATGCGCGTAAGGGTATCGTAGATGTCGCGCGCCGCACGGAACATGGATCGATAGAGCACCGCACCCATACGAAGCCCCAGCGTCCGCCTTGATCGATGTCTGTTTGCGATCTTGTCCTTGGCCAGAACGTAGTGCGCCCATCCCTTGACCTTGTGCTTGCCGTCCGCGCGCGGCTGCCATTTATGGTCCCCAGTCCCGAGCGACGCGCCTGGCAAGCGAGCACGCACACGAAGGCCCTTGCGCGCTTCTGCCACATACAACTGCATCATGATCGTGTACGCATGGACAGGAAGACACCAGCCCTCGACGACCTCGGGACCCGCCTTTAGCCAGCTGATCTTCTCAGCTTGCTTTGCAAGAAGCCAGACACGCTCTGCGAGGCCGGTCTTGCCGGCTTTGCAGAGCGCGTTCAGAACGGACGTGAAGAAATAGGGCCCGAGCTTGACTGCACGCGATAGCTTCTCTTGTCGTGCGCGACGGGCCATGAGGGCACGTTCGTGGATGCTGGGCGGGTCGTCGCCCCAAGCTGGATGATCGACGATGGTCAGCTCAGGGAGGACTTGGAAGAGGATGGAGGCGACGACATGTGGGTTCCCCGTCGATGTGAGATAAGTAATGTAAGAGGTCAATGTGTACATGTCTGCAGGGACGTTGGATGATGTAGGAGACACTGACAAAAGTTGGACGAATGATTGACTGCGGGGACCAAGTCGACGCTGCTCCATGGGAGTGCCTGATGGCACCACGATGCCGTGATCGCCGTTCTCCTTGAGTTTTCGCAATTCTGCCACAGCAAAGGAGACGATGTCGTTTTGCCGCAACAGTGTGCCGGACCGCACGACGATGTTGTAGGTGGTGGTGTCAGGCCTGAGGCCGGGCCGCCTCACGTGTTCCATGTGATGGAGAACATTGCGGGCGAGCGGGACGGAGAGACGATGGCGGAGTGCATAGTGCAACAATGAGTTGTATGTTTCGCGTGACAGTGGGGGCATGATGTGGTCGCCGCCCTGGCTGTGCTTGGCTGGTGGATCTTTACCCTTTCTCGTCGGGAGGTCTTGCAAGAGGCCAAAGATGACTCGATGGAAATAACGATGTGCATTGACGGGATGTTTTGATTTTCCATCCAGGAGCATGACGGTGTCGGGGATCTTTGGACAAGAGTAGAGCACTCGCAATAGGTGAGATATGTCGGAAAAGGGCATGGATCGAATGTGAACAAGCCAGGCCAAATTCGCAAGAGCCTGTAGAGCTTCCTCGGGGTCTTGAGAGTCGTCTGAGAGATCCTCTTCGCATTGCTGAGTGATGGACTTGAGCAACCGTTTAGGAGGCATTCTCGCTCGGATGAGCTCCTTCCACT
The DNA here is from genome assembly GCA_038088995.1 of Guyanaporus albipodus. Taxonomy (NCBI): domain Eukaryota; kingdom Fungi; phylum Basidiomycota; class Agaricomycetes; order Boletales; family Boletaceae; genus Guyanaporus; species Guyanaporus albipodus. The sequence goes on from JBBPKA010000021.1 coordinate 48,866, forward strand.
GGCCGAGTAGCTGTGGCGAGGGAGTGCCTTGGGACAGCTCCTGTTCTGTGATCTTTGCCTTGACCTCTTGCACTTTCTGTGCTTTCATTTCGTAGTCTTTGACGAGGAGGACGAAAAGCAAGGAGCCCATGATGATCTCGCCCTGGAGTAGGCAAAAATTGACGAGGGCCGCAAAAGCGCGGTCGGAGCATTGTCGTCTGTTCTCGCGAGCTTTGAGTAAGAGGGTCAGGGTAAAACGAAGGCCATCGTCTTCGACCGCGTCCGGGTTGATGGGAAGATTGTCCGGGAGTGACGGGGGAGAGCGAAACATGGTGGAACCCTTTTCCTTGAGCACACTGAACACGGTAGGAGGTGCATGCAAGAGAGCTTCGGAGACCTTGATGAGCGTGGTCTGGCGTATGGGAATGCCCATTTTGATCAAATCCTGGGCGGTCTCGTATGCTTTGAGAGGGGATTCGTTGCGGATGAGGTGGTGCAACATGGCGTGAGCGGAGAGTTTTGGGGAGACGGGTCTGTCAAAGGTGATGGGAGTGAAGTGGAAGGCGGGCATGAAGGGTAGCTTGACGGGTTCTGGGGGCGGGTCGGAAGGGTGAGCAGAGGCGTGGAGAGAGTTGATGATGAAGTGAGCGTCGCGAAACGCGCCGCTATTGCAGGCCAGGCGTACGGCCTTGGCTGCGAGTATAGACGAGGCCGAATTCGACTGGAGGTTAGCATGTGAGCAGAACGCGCGGCGACTGCGACGGGCGAGATTCGACAAGGCCCATCGCATGCCTGGCAGACAAGTCAGCGACGAGTACGCAAGTCCTAGGACCACTCACAGGCGACAGGAGGAAGGGAAAGAGAGAGTGTGTGTGAGCACGTGACGAGTCCTCCTCTGTCAGAACCATGTACCACGACAGGCCACCGCATAGAGGAGGTGGACAACACCGCAGGCGACACAACAGAGACAGAGGTGAGCACGACGACAACAACGACGACGACGACAAGGATTAACGCTGACGATAGACGACTACGATTACCATGACCGCCGTCGCGAGCACGAGTCTCCCGAGTATGTCATTAAAAACATCATCGTAAAGATGGGCGAAGTCGTGCGTCCCGAATCCTTTCCCCTCGTGCCTATTCAGACTGACGCGCGTCCACACCAGGATCCCGTTCAAGAGGTCCCCCGCATCGCCAAACAGATTCGCGAGGCGCCTGTCACCGTCGCTGCCATATCCGAAGGCATTCGTCTCGCGTGAGTGCGCGCGTTCCCCGTGCTCGCCCATATGCTGCTGACCCAGCTTAGCGTCACGGAACAGCCCTACAAAACCCCTTTCTACGCAGCCTTGCTCCGTTTGCTACACGACCCAGCACCCGAGCCGGACGGCGTGGTGCTCTCCGACTCTTCCTCCTCACCCTCTCTTGGTAAACTCGTCCTCGAAGACTTTTGGAAGGGATTCCAAGGCTATCTCGACAAGTTGGCATGGCGAGACATTCGTCTTTGTGTACGTTCAAACTTCAATTTCGAACATCCGTGCCCACGCCATGATTATTAGATACACTTCTTTGCCCATCTGATGGTCGCCCAAGTCATCTCTATCGAATCCATGTCTGCACTTCTCCAATCCTTTGCTGCCGTTCTCGACGAGTTTGGTGTCTCTTATGGACGAGGAAAAAACGCGGCTTTGTGTGCTATAGAAGGATTACTCATCGTCCGTCTCTCTTCTTTTCCCCCCTCGCCGATACTCACATCACCGTATTCCAGGCTGGACCCGTCATCAAGAAGAGTTCGTCTCCAAACACCGCCGAGATCATCAAGGCCATCCAGACTTTCAACGAATCCGTCGTCTCTTCCAAGGTCCTCGCCCAACCCATGACGTCCCTCGAATCCTCCGATGCTACACTCCTCGAAAATGCGGAAGAAGTATGCCTTGTTCCATTTCGTTTCTTCTGCTTGCCCACCATGATCTGCAGCTCCTCGAGAGTGGTCTTACGGTTCTCAAGACGCTCGAATCGTCCGAATTCTCGGATGCATGGAACAGCGTCCCGCAGCCGTACCTCGACTATCCGGACCTGGATCCTACGCTCTCCTCGCCATTCGAGCTGCCCTCTATCCTGGTGCCACCAGAGGTTATCGAGCTCGATGGTCTCGCCACCGATGCAGGCGAGGATGCCCAGGTGAAGGGAGAAGAGTGGCCAGAGTACTTTTTCCGCCTCTTTGATAACACCGTGCGTCCTGAACCCACCAGCAAGTTCCTTTTCCACTCTGACGTGCACTTCAGATAACTCCAGAGCCCGTCAGCGTCTCTGGGCTCCTCATTCACTCCAACATCCGCGATGTGATTGACATCTTTGAGATCAACCGCAAGGAGTGTGCTAGACTGTTGCTCGAGTATCCCAAGTGGTGCGTACCAGGCACGTTCAAGCCCAGAGTAGGAGCGCCACCCGTCGCAGAGGAAGACCCGAATGCGAAGAACTGGCAACTCGAGAGTGTCTTGATCGAGGTAGGCTGTTCTTGAGTTGGTCGTTTGGGCCGTTGACATTTCACCGCCGCGTCAGACGGTCCTCGGCTCGTTATTCCTTTTGCCCGAGCCACCTCATAAGTCGATCTACTATATAGCGTTGATCACCGAGCTATGTAAACTCTCGCCGTCTACGGTCGGTCCGGCGGTCGGCAAGTCCATCCGAAAACTGTATAACGCGCTTGGCGACGGGCTCGACATTGAAGTTTCCCGTCGTTTTGTCGAGTGGTTCGCTGTACATATGAGCAACTTTGGGTTCCAGTGGGTGTGGAAGGAATGGTGGACACTTTTTCACTTTGCGGCACCCTGGTTGTACTGATGACGTTGGACAGGGTCCCAGATCTTATGCTTGTGGTGCAACATCCGAAACGATGCTTTGTACGTCGAGCGATCGAGCTGGAGGTGCGACTGTCGTATCACGACCGGATTCTCAAAACCCTCCCCGAGCCCATGCAAACCGACACGGACGTGATCGCCACTCAGCCACCGGGGCCAAGTTTCGAGTACGAGGATCCGTGTGAGCCCCGTTTTGGTTTGCCATGATAGTTTCGCTCTTAGTCGTGTGTCCTACAGCGAATCCCTACTATGAGGCAACGCAGTCCATCCTCGGTCTGCTCCGTGGCCGTTCCCGTGCCGAGGAAGTTATATCTCATCTCGACACGCTCAGGGCGTCTCTGGAGTCGACCCCGACCGCACCTCACCCGTTCACATCGATGGACGCCCTGATACGCTCGATAGCGGTCCAGTCTCTGCTCTCGATCGGATCTCGGTCGTTCTCGCACTTGCTGAACGCGATCGAGCGGTATCTGCCGCTGCTTCGCGGACTCACTAACTCGAGTGCTGCGCAGGTGGGGAGCGATCTGACGGAAGCCAAGACGGACATTCTCGACATTGTGTTCGCGTTTTGGAAGCGAAATCGACAGATGATCGGGATCGTGTTCGACAAGCTGATGCAGTACCAGATCGTTGATCCGACGGACGTGATCGCATGGACGTTTGGGAACTCTGCCTGGAATGGTAGCGATGTGGATGGAGACGCAAGGCCATTGTCGGTGGGAACGTTTGAGTGGGATCTGATCAAGGGTGCGCTGGACAAGGCGAACGGGAGAGTGATGGTGGCGAGGAGGAAGGTGGCGGCGCTGAGGAAGGAGCAGGACGACAGCATCGCGCGCGTCAAGGCAAGCGGCGGTGCGGACGTGGCAAGCATGGAGGTGGACGGGGAGGTGAAACCGATCAAACAGGGTATGTTGGTCTCGGCTTGGGTGCGGGGGGTGATCGACTGATTCTGGTGTACGCAGACGACGCGGAGAGTCCGCAGCTGACCACGGCTCTGAAGGCGTTTACGAGTCTCACGCGGGAGCAAAAGGGGGCGCTGTCGCGGACGATTGAGGGGTTCGTGTCGTGTCTGGCACCGTCGGCGGGTGATGCGCACCAGAACCCGTATGGGGAGAGCGTGATCGGGGACGACGCATGGGAGCGACGTCTAACGTGGACCGACGACGAGTGGAGGGCGTGGGAGACATGGGGGTGGTACAGACACTTTTGCCGGACGGTTCGTCTCTGTCATGCCCGTGGTGGTGGTGGGGATCTAGGCTGACCTTTAGCACAGTACGCGCCGTACCTGCGCAACTATGCCACGACGCTGAGCACGGTCGGATTTGCCAAGATGCACGACTCGACGGACGGTGCTGTCATGCTGATCAAAAAGACGTGGGATATTGCGACGGGACAGGAAGCCTGAATTAGACGCGTCTATCGTTTCTTTTTCTTTTTGTCGTGCCGTGTATCGTCTTGCGATAATAATATCGTTGGTAATAACATGACGTCTATCGTGAGCACGGTCTCTATCTATGTAAGTCTCGTATCTCTGCGCGTCAGTCTTTCTTGTCCTTGACCAGGACCTTTGGGCGGACGCCGAGGGAGTATCCGACGGTGCCGAGGAAGACGAGTGCTGCGCCGGACCACATGGCGGCGTTGGCTTGACCGCCGTAGATGGCGACGCTGAGGATGAGCGAGACTGCCTTGCGCACGGTGAGGATAAGGGTGACGGTGAGCGAGGAGACGCGTCCGGTGAGCCTGTTGACGCCGATGACGCACAGCAGCTGTGTCACGGTGTTCGCGACGAGGAAGAGGAACGCGGAGGGCAAGGTGAGGACGGGAAGCGCGGGGGCGACCGAAAACGAGACGGGCGTGCTGGCGAACGCGCGGGCGAGCTCGGTCGCGATGTCCCGTCTCGAAAAATAAAAGAGGGGGAGCCCGAGGGCGTGTATGTAGAACATGTTTTCCTGCCAGGCCGGGGCGGGCGCGGTGCGGGGGTCAGCGGCGGGGGGACGTGACTCGGAGGGCTGGATGTAGCGGGCAAAGACGTAGTCTTGGGAGAGGCCGAGGAAGCCGGAGAGGAGGAGTGCGAGTGCGAGGATGACGATGCCCTGTGCGTAGAGGGAGACGGCGTGGTGAGCGTGCGAGGGGGCGGGTTTGGACGCGGAGAGGGTGGTGAGAACGATGCCGATGGTGACGACGAGGACGGAGACGACTTGGGTCGGGGTATAGCTAGGAAGGGGGTATGATGAGCGCGGGGGGCGAAGAGAGAAAGAAACGAGAGACCGTCTGTTGACGAGAAGCCAGCCGAGGAGCATGTTGACGATCATGCCTCCGCTGCGAAAGACGATGTGAACGGACATGGGGATGTGGTATGCAAAGGCGGCATTGTTGAGGACGGAGAGGACGAAGAAGAGGGCGACCTGGGCGAAGTAGGGCGCGAGGGGGACTCTGCGCTGTCTGAGGCGGGGAAAGTGAGCGAGCTGGGCGGGGAGGGCGTAGAGAGAGACGGAGAGGAACTGAATGAAGGTGATGAGAATGCCCGCCGTCGGTGCCGTCGACGTGACGGACTCGGTCGCGATCGCGTTCGAGCAGCAGCCGCCAAAGACGAGGCCGAGCGTCGTCGCAGACCACATCGTCCAGTTCGAGATCCCGTGACCTGAGAGGAACTATATAAACCACGCCCGGTCCTATTCATCCCCCTATTCCCGGTCTCAACCACACTCTCTAACCATCACGTCGTTCCCTAAGTCAATGTCCGCAGACAGGCGTCACCCCGCCTCTCTCCTCCCCGCCTCGGTACACAACCCTGGTTTCGTTGACCTCGTCAGCAGGCGGGTGTCCACCGACATGGTCCACCACATCGCTCTCCAGGCAGCGCAGGTCATCCTGGTTGAAGACCAGTCCCACACAGAGACACCTCCCCTCCGCACTCCCCCACCGACACCCGTCGCCCCATCGTCACACATGCCCGACGCTACACCGCACCCCTTCCGTCTCCCCAGCCTAGAGTCCTTTATCGTTCAGCTCATCCTCAAATCGAACGTTCAGGTACCCACCTTGCTCACAACCCTCGTCTACCTCCACCGCCTTCGCGCAAAGCTCCCCGTCATGGCAAAGGGTGAGTCCTACACCCCGCCCTCCGCTTAGCCTCATATCCGCAACAGGCATGCCCTGCACCCGTCATCGCGTCTTTCTCGCGACCCTCATCGTCGCCGCGAAATACCTCAACGACTCTTCTCCCAAGAACAAGCACTGGTCTGCTTATGCCGCCCTCTTTGATCTTGCAGAGGTAAACCTCATGGAAAAGCAGCTCCTCTTCTTGCTCGATTACGACCTTCGCTTCGACGAGGTCGAGGCACTAGAGCACTTTGCACCCTTCATCGCTAACAAGCAGACAGACCCTCCAAGTCCTCAGGAAATGAGGATCGCTGCCCTCGAAAAGGTCGCAAAGGCCGGCAAAGCGAGAGCACAGGCTCAACAGCCCACCACTCCGCCTCTGCTCCCGCCCTCCGATCCCCTCGCTCGCACCCAAGCCTCGACGAGCTCCTCCATCGTCTCCACCGTCCGTGGTATCGCGAAACGAATGTCGAACGGTCGCTTGAGCGTACTGCACAATGCTCCCGGTCGACAGCCTCCGCCACCCATCCCGCCATCGCCCCTGTCAAGCAGTCACAGCTCCGACACGCTGGCCGCGACAGATTCCGAAATGGACTCCTTGACAGAGGACACGGGCTCGTCGACAGGTTCGATCACCAGCCCAGAAGATGAGCGCGATAGCGACAGGCTGCTCTCCGAGAAACGATCCGTGCTTGGCTCTCTTCCCCCTCAGGTTCGCCGCGAGGGCAGAAAAGTATCTGACACGTCCTCCATCCACTCTGCAACGACGGTCAAGGCGATAGGCCACCACTCCTCTCCGACCTGCCAAGAGAACCGTAGTCCCAGTCTACCCGAGGCGTGTTCTATTCGTGTGGTCCATCGCCACGGCGGGAAACCCCGAGTGACCTCGTTCGTGTACGGAGCATCGATCAACTTGCAGACAAGGGCCATCAACACACCCTCTCCCCGGATCAAAGAGAGCTTCAGTACCCCTGGTTTTCTCAGTCGTATGTGGAACGCAGCGACCAAGACGCAAGACAGTTTGGCGACCAAGGCATGTCCGGTGCCCCCTGTTGTGACGATCGTCGAGCCCCCTGAACATCATCCTCAAGGCCACGGGAGCACCCTGCGACGGCTAGTTCACTCGCGATCCTCCATCTTTCGGGCGGCGGCCAGTCAACACGTCCTCGACGCTTGATCTCTGTTCTCCTTGTGGGACTGGCAACACGAACCGAGCGGACATCCAACCCTTGCTCCTATCCAAAAATGACTCTCTTTCTTGCATTGGACGATCTCTCACATCTCTAACCTCGTGCTCGCGGACACGCCTGAATCTGGACACTTGTCGGACTCTGGTGCATTTCTCATGGACACCCATTCCCGCTGTAGCCATACTCGCACAACTATCCCTCACTCTCGTTCTGTACTTGACATTGTATCATATCCCCAGTCGTTTTGATCGAATCTCTGACGCATATAAATGTATGGACATTACAAAAGCTTGACGTATGATGCAGGGAAAAGACCCTCTCTTCCCTGTCCGTCTAGTTGGCCCGTCCACCTACAACCGCCCACGTCAGACACGACGACGACGACGACATGAGAAACAAAAAGACGGACCAATCATCAGACGACTTGGCAGTGACCCACACCCTCGCACCGGTGCTGATCGCTAGATCGCCCGGATCCTTGATAGCATTTCAGCCCCTTGACGTGCACGCAAAGCCAAGTCCCACGCACCTCGCTGCTATAGTCGTACAACACCTCGGCCCATTCTCCCGTCGCGCCCTCCTCGGTCTCGGTCTCGATCCCGACCTCCTGCTCGGGTGCCAGCTGTCTCTGTACACTGCGCGGCGCGCCACCAGTCGTCGTCGTGCTCGTCTCCGAGGTCGTACGTCTCACCGGCGGCGGTCCAAACGTGTTCTTCGGCGCGACGAACGCGGAGGGTATGCTGACCACCCCTGGCGGGGCTTGTTTCTTGAACGAAGACAAGACGCCCGTCTGATCGCAGGCGCGTGATCAGCGAATCGTGACCGTCGGCGACGGGCTCTCTCCCAACGCACCTTGCGCGTCACGAGCTTGTCGACCTCTGTTCCGGGCGTCGGCGACGCAGCCTGCTCCGCCGGCGCCGTACTGTACGCCCCGCGCCGGGGGAGCGACGGCGGTGGTGGCTGTGGCGACGACGACGGCGCAGATCCTGCCAGGCCGCCGCCAGAGAACGCAAGCGAAGCTGCAGCGACGCGGCCGAGCGCCGCTACGTGTGCAACGTCCACGCCTGGGCCATCGTTGGACTGATCGGGCGGAGAGAGAGAGGCCGTCACTGTTATTGGGGGGAGACCAAGAACGACATCGAACACGCACCGTCGTCGTCGCAGACGCATATGGATTATTCGACTTGGCGGTGCCTCCTTCGTTCGAGCCCGCTGCCGAGTTGGCTGCGAGCGCGCGCTGGAAGACCGACGCTGCTGCCGTGGTCGATGAGATACCCTTCCCGGCGAGCACGCTCACCCCCTGACCAGCGCCCTGCCCGAACAGTTCGGGTCGCGATTGAAAGTATCTGCGTGCGGTCGTCTCGATGCGACCAATGGTACTGGCGGGTACTTACTCGTCGAGGAGTCCAAAGAACGCGTCCTTTTCGTGCGTAGAGAGCTTGGTAAATACCATGACCGATGGCGTACTTATCCAAGACCGGGTATATCGATCGATCCGACGAATGTTCTCTTTCTAGCATACAGACAGACCTACTTCAGAACAGACTATTTGCGTAAAAGCGAAAATGACCCGCCGTCAGACGGCGAGACGGTGTATAGGATCGCAGGTAATGAAAGAGAGAAAGAAATCTGGTCAATCAACCCTGCATCAGGTCAAAACTAAGTCGCCAACCTGCTGTCATCACGGAGCGGAAGAGAAACGAAAAAGAAACTACATAAGATAACACCCCTCGAGTCGATCATCACCGTAGGATTGGTCGAGTGGACCATCCACGTCCGGAAGAGAGAAATCGGATGGGCATCATGAGCCAGCGTAATTAAATAGGTCGTACTCCCCAGGAGCACCCGAGCCGTCCACCATGGGGGTCATGTTTTGAGGTATGGACATACCAGTCATGTGTGATAGACGGCTCTGGTCGGACGGCGCATGTTGGCCCATCGGCTGTCCATACGGATAACTTCCCGTCATACCTTGCGGATGCTGTTGCCAATTTGGATTCGAAGATGGCGTCGATCCAAAAAATCCGCCACCGACACCAGCGCTATTCGGTGAGTAGCCATTGATCTGTGAAGCAACCATTCCCATCTGTGGTTGCATCGGTTGTTGACCATTCTGCGGCCAACTGGGATTTTGAACCTGAGGGTTAAATCCCGCTTGGTTTTGAGCCATGGCACCATGCGGATGCTGCATCATCGCTTGTGAATAGTCATTCTGTTGCAACTGAGGTTGGTGAGAGAGCCTTGAAGGTGCCCGCGGCGTCATTGGTGAATGGACACCATCCGAAGGAGAACGTCCACTCCGCGCAATGCCAGGAATCGTCGCGTTGGAGCGTAAAGCGGGGAATTGGTCGTTCGCTGGTGTCGACATTGGCGGCCCGCCTACACCGGTGCCAGGTTGTGATGGTCCCGCCTGTGCCATACGTTGAGCCATCGCATAAGCATGCTGCTGCGAGTTCATCATGTTTGGAACGGCATTCAAGTTTCCATTCGTATTCCGCATTTGTTGTTGTTGTTGTTGTTGTTGTTGTTGTTGTTGCTGCTGCTGCTGCTGCTGCTGCATGAGCATGAGTTGTCTTTGCTGGCTCACGTTCATATTGTTTACCATCCCTCCTTGCATCTGCGAGGAGAAATTCGAGCCTGCCATCCGCGGATCCATGCCCGGGTTGGTGTGGCTCTGGCCGAATGGGAACATGCCATTTTGAGCAGCAGGTGAATTGATCGCTTGCTGTTGCTGCGACATGACCGGCGACTGCTGAGCGAGAGGGGACACTGGGCTGGAAGCACCTGTGGCGCTCAATGCTCCGTTGGACATCGTGGGCAACGAAGCGTTTGGTGTCATGCCGGCCATCTGGGAATTGCGTTGTTGGGCAGCCAACTGAGGGTTTTGGAGTTGTTGCTGATGCCGCTGTGCGACGCTCTGTAGACTTGGTGAGTCAAACGCGGGAGTTTCTTTGGGCACTGCACACCTGAAGCACCTGCAGCTTCTGCGGTAGCGGAAGCGAGGGGAATTGAGGCATTTGTTGAATGATGTACTGCATGAGCGGATGGTTGGGATTCTGCAATATCGAATTAGGATGATGGGCCAGTGGTCCATACGCCGAGTTCGACTGTCCACTGGTCACGGCTTGTGGGACTTGCTGAGATGTCGAGGGTGGCGACATATGCCGACCGGCTTGCATTTGTTGCATCTGGGCGGCCTGTCGTAGTTGTTGCTCTCTTGCCTGCTGAATCTGGAGCTCTCGGGCGCGGGTGCGGGTACTTGCAGCGATCGAGGCCTCTGTTGCGCCAAAGGGAAGAGATGTCGTCATGGACGGCGGAGGCATCGCGGGGCTTGAGACACGCGGACTCTGTGGCACGGACGGAGCAGCGGACATGGGAACGTTGGGCTGGGTCGGATGGGGAAAGGCATTGGGAGGATTTGGATGGGAAGTAGCACCAGACGAAGACACGACGGAAGGAGGCGGGTGAGCTGCCTGTGGCTTGTTTTCGCCCATGTCGCGCCGTTTGCTGGCCATGTCTGGAAGGTCGTCGGGTCGCATACGTTTCAACGCGCCGTTAGGAACAGCAGAAGGGGCAGCTGGAGAACCTTGGTGAGAGAGTTGCCTGCGTGCGACGTCTTTTGCAAACATTGTCGTGATGTCAGCGTAGAGATGATGTATTCGATCCATGGACACGAAGTCGACCGCCACGGGTGGCTCCATGATTGGAAGAGTGATGTTGGGGCTCTAAAGTGATATGGTGAGAAGGTTGCTGAGTGTGCGGAGGGAACGTGCGCATACATTGTGGCGTTGATCTGCAGCTGCAGCCAACCATGTGAGGTTTACCTGGAGTCGCCAAGCATACCTGGGCACATGTGAGGAGGACATTAGCATATTCGAAAACAGGGACCCACTGTTGAAAGCGAGAGTCTGAGACAGGGATTCCGCGAAGTTGAAACTCCAAACAGACTCTGAATGTGAAGTGAGCAGGAAAGGGGAGGGGGGAAGAGGGAGAGAGGACAGACCTGAAGAGTTCTGCGTTTATCTCGAGGATTCGGACGACCCTTGAGTCGCTAGAGGGCTGACCGAGAGGTGCAGCGGAGAGACCGAAAGGGAGCGGCGGGACGAGAAAGTCGCCCGAGGATGCCCTAGAATGAGATGAGCCTGGGGGAGGGTGAGCGCCATTGGGACGAGCTGAGAAAGCATCGTTGGCGGAAAACTGTCTGGAGGGCGAGCTGGCACTAGAGAGGGGGGGTGAGGAGGTGCCGTTTATGCGGACGGTGGGCTGTGCACGTCTGTCGCGGGGGGGATCGTCCTGGGAGGCGGAGGAGAGGTCCTTTGCATCGTCGAGGAGGTCCTTTGAGTCCTCTGAGGGGTCGTCTAGGTCAGGCGCTGGGGAAAGTTCGGTGAGGGGGGTGAGGGTGCCTTCGACGGCGAGGTCAGTCTCTTGTTTGTCCTGGGATGGAGGACGGGCGAGGGACTGGTGGTGGGGCGGGGCGACGGTTTGCTTTGGGGGTGGGGAGCCAGAGTCGGGAGCGGGGGAGAGGGAAGAGCTCTTGTCGTCGTGGGGGTCGTGGTGAGGATGGGGAGTAGGGAGTGTCGAGAGGTGAATGTCGTGCGGAGAAAGGGGCTGTCGAGGATGGAGGGCGTCGTGGAAGAAGGAGGGTGGGTCGGCAGAGTGGGAGAGGTCGTCCCAGTCAAAGTGTGGGGCGTCGTGATCGCGGGACAAGATTAGATTCTGCTTTTGGGTTTGGTCGAGGTCATGGTGGTGGCTCCGATCGAGATGGATCATGGGCGGAGGCAGCGGGGGAAGGGGGAAACGAGGTACGGGGCTGGGAGGGAGGAAGAGGGCGGGAAGGGCGGGAGAGTGGGCGGTGACGAGTTTTTGATACGTCGGGGGACGGGACGGACGACGGGCGGGACAGGTCAAGGGGACGTTGCGCTGCAAGACTGAGCCGGTTACAGAGGGATAATTGGCGTTATAAATCCCAGCTCAAAATCGGGCGTGCATATCAAAAACGCAGCTGCGAAACCGACGACGACCCCCCCCCCCAAAAAGTCCGTGAGAGTTTATTACCCGTCTCGTCAGCTTGGACTCTGCACGTCTGATTGGTAATTCACAAACACTCTCAATGAAGGCCCCCCCGTCGTGACAGTCACATTCTTTCTGTGTGTCACAGGCGTTTGTCAAAGATCGACTCTGACGACGCTCCATCATCGTCATGCTCGCCCTCGTCCATCCGCTACACAATTCAGAACATAGACCCATCGATAGAAACTTGTCCTCCCTCTCTTCCCTACCCATTCCCCCACCTTCCTCTTCTTCATCACGCACCGCACGTCCTCATCGAAAACCGCCAATACAGCAAACCTTTGCTTCTTCTACGCATCATCCTTCTTCACATTTCGCTTCATCAAAGTCCTTGACTGTCTCTACAACTGTGGCTTACGACCACTTTTCTCCCCAGCCAAATGCCACCCCACACCATCTCTACTTCTCTACTTCCTCCTCTTCCTCTGCTCTCCCTGCCCCCTCCTTCGATAGCGCTCCGACAAGTCACCCACTTCCTTCCACTTCCGCCGCCTCGTCGCCCGTCGACATTCACGACTATGCTCCGAACGAACTCCTCAAACTCCTTGCCTCCTTGCTCACCCAAATCGCACGCACAAATGACGCCCTCTCCTCCGCGGACTCGGCCGCACACACCCTCCCAAGTCCTTCCCAGGCCCAGTCATCAGACGCAGCCTCTCGCACTCCTATATGGCGCTCTCTCACTTCTGCATCCCGTACCGCTCTCTCCAACCCCGCCTCTGCCCTCACTTTCCACGCCCGCAACATCCCCACCATCACTCTCGAAGCATATCTTTTACGAATACTCAAGTACTGTCCGACAACAAACGAGGTCTTCTTAGCCCTCCTCGTCTATTTCGACCGCATGTCTCGCCTCGCTTCCGAAGCCACCGGACGTACTTTTGTCATCGACTCATACAACGTCCACCGGTTGGTCATTGCAGGAGTCACCGTAGCGAGCAAATTCTTCAGCGACGTGTTTTATACCAACTCCCGATACGCCAAGGTGAGTCGTCCTCCACCGATGTCCGTCATCACGATAACCAAGTATTTGCCTCATCCAATCTATTGCCCAACGTCCTTCAGGTGGGTGGTCTACCCCAAGCGGAGCTCAACCAGCTAGAGCTCCAGTTCCTCCTTCTCAACAATTTCTCGCTCGTCATATCACCAGAAGAAATGCAGCGATATGCCGAACAGCTTGTCCTCTTCTCCCAATCCCAATCACAGTCCCACCCCTCTTCCTCGCCATCCCAGACTACTTCTACCCAACTCCCCCGCACGCCATCAACCCAATTTCGATCACCACCATCAACATCATCAGGCCCCGCACGCGCAATGGGCGCCATAGACGCCTATGGCGGCTCCGTCGCACCCGACCGGACGCCGAATGTGCGTCCAGTGCACGCTCGAGACGATGACGCAAGTAGCATCTTTAGCGAAACATCTACCGAAACCGAAACGGAAGGTGGCGATACGACGGACGACGAACCGACGATACGGCCACCCAATTCGGCGAGCTCGTGTTGTGGTGACGTGGACGAGCCTCAAGGCGAAGGCGTATTCCATGCGGACGCCGCTTCTAGGCGTCCAGAGCGAGACGATAAAGACAGAGATAGAGGCGAAGCGACGCCAGAGCTCAGGGCTCAACGACGCGTGCGGGAAGTGAGCGAGGACGTCTGCATGACAAGCCCCTAATCACAACGGCGCCCCCTTTTGTGGACTATTTTCTCGTGGTTGCGTGCCCTTTTTTTTCTCTTTTCTCCCTTTCGTCAGTGGTCCATAATAAGCATACCTCGACTTGCCCACATCTCTATCTGGTTAAAACCATCTAGCGTACGCTAGCTTTTATACCTTGTTCCGTTTTCTCCCTCGACCGGGACGAAACTGCAGATAAAAATTTAAAATAGAAATTCTAGATCTCGCCGCCGCCGTCTGTCTTACCCGCGTGTTGTCACTGATCAGCTGGAACTGTCGCGTCGAGGGTGACAGGTTCTGTGGATCTGTGAGACAGGAGAAGGTCCCACAGTTTCAAACTGTCTACGAAATACATACCGCTTCGAGATCGAGACGGCTCGCTGAGTCGTTCATTCGCTTGTGTTATTTGAAAACGATCAACCGAATCTGAGTCCCCGGGCCCGTCTTTGAGTAGGTTCGGAAGGTGGTCCTGGTCGACTGGCTGCGAGATGTGGCAAGTCTCAATGTGACCCAAAAGTACGCGGGCAAGTTGCAACGGGGCGTCTGCTGTGCGCAGGCAGAAGGAAGGCTGCGTGAAGACGTAATCACTTACTCCATGCCCCTTTCCGTCAGAGTCACTGACATGACACCATGCAACTCCGGTCCGAGTCTTATCCTTGCTCCGCTTTCGTTCTTTCTGCTAGACACAAGTTCCTGACTACTTGTCATGACTCTGACTTTACGTTACTCTATGGTATGCAGCATTGCGAATCAACGAGCTCAATGTCCTGTGTTATTGACAAGCTTGACCTACCAAATTGCATACTTCATACAACCATGTGAGCTGGAAATACAACCTACTCATGATCATGTGGCTGGTTTCTCTAAATCTTCAACATCTTTCAACACTAGACCTTCAAAGAGGGCCTTATCAAAAGCCAATAACTTGGCATACTCATTCTATAAATTCATAAGTGAGTCATACATATAAAGCAGGTCATACATAGATAAACACACCTTAATAACACTGGGGTTCACCTTTGCTAATTGAATAGCTGTCTCTTTCAGTTGTTTTTTCAGAACACAGAGACCATCCTGTGAGAGAAGATTGCCTCTGCTCTCATCCTCAATGTCCACACATCTCACCCAACACTGTCCGATGGCATCAACTATTGTTGTTGACCAACCCCCTATCCGAGGCGCACAAGTGTGCATAAGGACAGCCAAGCTCGACAACGAGGCAAGGTGAAGCGTAACATCCACCGTGGATGATTCCGAACCACAACGTTTCTCTCTAGCATGGTTCAAAGCAGTTCGCTCATTATTCTCGGCGACTTTAGTGGTAATGACGGGTGGTGGCAGGGCAAGCCACTCTGCCAGGACGGGGATAACCCCTTTTAGAAAACGAGCGCCCCCTATGCCAAGCGCAGATAAGATCGGCGGTAAGCTCTGAGCTGCTGCGACAAGAGTTGGATTGAAAGACTGCTTCCGTGGCTCTGGCACCTGCAATGGAGTTTCTAGGGCTTCGACGGATTCAGGGACTGCATGCTCCGGATCAGCAAAGGGATCAGCATCGGAGGCCGAAGACGAAGTAGGAGGGAGAAAAGTAGGCGTGTACATGATAACTGTACCAAGCAAAGAGGAAGAGAGTAAGAAGGAAAGTCGAGAAAAACGGGTGGACAACGATTTAGACTGCGATGATGGCAGAATGTGCGCAGGCGCTAGAGAAGGAGTATTCTGGGATTCGTTCTTGAGCGACAAAATGTCGTAAGAAGAGGACATGGTCGGAGTGGTGAGGTCGATGAGCTGAAGGGTGGTGGTAACGGTCGAGAGTATGAAATCCGGCGTTGACTGGTTTCCCATGTGTGACAATGAATTTGTGAGAGACTAAACCAAATTCAGTCGCGTAGCCAATCAACGAGGGAGCGAGGAAAACTGTACTCACATTGAAAATGAGTGAATCGACACCGGTTCGAAGGAGTAATTCCGGATGCACACGACTTAGCATGTCAGACACTAGATGGACCCCGAGGAACTTATAGGGGACCTGATAATCATCTAGGAAAGACATGACTGGTGGTAGAAAAAGCGGCCATGCAGATTCGTATGCTGAGGACTAATTGGTGTCTCAACGAGCATCGCGTACAATTGTGGATATACCGACCTCCGTGTTCAGAAGGCACCACCGGATAACCTCGTTTAGCCCCGGATGTTCCTTCCATGGTTGCTCGACATAGGTGTCCTGTACATCTGCCGGACGAGGTAGGATTCGCCCTGTGGACGTATGAAGGCGTGGATGGGGAGTTGGAGCAAAGAGAGGTTTGACGACCCGACTCAGAATGTGGGCAATGAGTTGATTAGAAGAAGGGATCTTGGCAAGCCGAGCTGTAGGGGCTAAAATGAGCGACGTCGTACGCGAGAAACTGAACAGGATACCCGATGCGAGTGAACGCGTTGACGGAGAAGACCACGGGGCTACCACCGTCAACGGAGTAAGAACGTTCACGAGCTCAGCTAGTTGAGGAACGGTGAGGGTGTGGACGTCGAAGGAGTCGAGCTGGTCAAGCAGAGGTGCTACATTTGATTTCCATGCGTACAGCTCATTCAAGATGGCCGTGTCCGTTATCCTGTCATGGCGTGCAAAGGCAGTGGGAATGACGAGCGAATCAAGCGTCTGTTGGAGACTCGGAGTGGCCATCATCGACGTCGCCGACTTGGACGCTGCCGACCGATGCGCCGGGACCACCATCTGAGGCTACCATTCAAGTTTGACGACAGGCCGAGTCATGAACGCATCTCTGCTCAGTATGTTCACTTTCTAGCTGCGACGCGCTTCACTCACGCTGGTCGGTCACTCGTAGACCCGTTTATTATCACTCATCCCACCACCGTACAAACCTCTCTCGTCTCGGGCGCCTCCTTTGCCCGTTTCAATCCCTCCGGTCAGCTTCTTGCAGCCGCACGTAATGACGGATCGGCCGTTATATGGGACCTTGATACGAGAGGTACAATCAGGTGGTGTGAGGGTCATGTAAAGGGCGTCACTGCCATAGAGTGCGTTCGTCCAGCTTCAGTGCTCAGACTGTACCTAACATTCGACGCCGCAGCTGGTCACGCAACTCTCGATACGTCCTGACCGCTTCCAAAGACTGGAACATCATCATCTGGGATCTTGCGTCACCTTATGACCCACCTCGCAGGCATGCAACCATCAGGTTCGATGCGCCAGTCATCACGGCAAACTTTCATCCGAGGAACAGGTGGGCAGGTTTATCGAAACGTTCATGGCTTGTGTTGATAATGTGACGTGACCTCAAGTCGCATTATACTCGCACTTTTGAGTACTGGCGAGGCGTATATTATCGATTTGCGCAACACTCATCGTGGTCGATTTGAGTTGTGTGATGAGGATGAAGGCGATGAGAGAGCGCGGTAAATTGCCTCGTTTCACTTCAGTGCCATCTAATAACTCGTGTCTATTTTGATATGAAGACCGATAATGACCTCCGCCCGGTTCGACCCAACAGGTCGATATGTTTTCGTTGGAACCTCGGCGAGTACAGTATACGTATTTAATGTCCGGACAAAGGGGGTGAGTTATCGATGCGTGATTTCGACCGATCCCACGTCCCGCTTGAAACATCCTTCTGACTGCTCTGAGATCGAGCCCACATTGTTCTATACTATAGAGAGGTATCTCGTTAACGTCTTACCTATAGCTCATCGCGAGGCATCGCATATCTGGCGCGGGTGTCATCAAGGGTCTAGAATTTGCAAAGGGAGGTCGGTTAGTGCTGAGCGTCAGTTTACCTTCGCCTTACCCGCGACTTACCTGGTTCGCGAAGGCGCTTAGCGACAAATTCTTCTGATAGGACCATTCGCCAATTTACACTCCCCAATTATTCTTCGCCGCTATCACCCTTTGCTAGGAACGGAAATGGCATGTCGTCATCGTCCAATTCTCCACCGGTCGATTCCAGCACTGGAGGCAATCCGGTTTCCAACGGCGATAGTATCACTATCTATGAAACCAACAACTTAGCCTCTGTAAACGCACACTCGTTACTTGAGACGGAATTAGAACCTACGCACAAGTTCAACGACCCAATCTCGAAAGTGGCATGGCATTCAATGTCATACAGCCCAGACGGAGAATGGTTAGCGGGAGGTATGTGCATGAGTTGTCCGTTCTTCTGTTTCGACTTTTCAATTTGGGTGCGTCATTAGGAGCGGCAGACCCGGCGACGCATAAGATTTACATATGGGACATCTCCAATGATGGTCAATTTGCGACTGCATTAGATGGTGGAAGAGAACCACTGATAGATGTCCATGTGAGTTTCTTCTCCTTCGTCCTCAACTCTGACCCTCAACTCTGACCCTCTTGTCTCCCAGTGGCATCCGTCTGCACCACGCCTCGTTTCGACTACCAACCAAGGCACCATTCTCATTTGGCATAGTCCCTCTCCCGAACGGTGGGGTGCGTTCGCAGGAGGATTTGAAGAAGCAGACGAAAATGTACCATATGAAGAAGGAGAATCAGAATTCGACTTGGTGAGTTTCCGGGAACGTCGTCGCGAACGGACGTGTAACATTGTTGAATGCAGGAAGACGAAGCTCAAATTGCGCTAAGAAAAAAACTTCAAGAAGACGAGGACGTCGACATCGTAGGCGAGATCGAAGGTGAGGTCCCCACCCTCGGCCAGGATCAAATAATTCATCCTTGGAAAAAGGGGTTGGAGCTGGGGCTGAAGTAGATGGGCGGGGTACCGGTGACCAGGATTTTGACTGGGCAGACGAAGAGATGGACGATGATTGCAAGGGGTGGCGAATGAAGATTATCTTGATCGAAGGGGAAGATGGATTTTAGGTAACTATGCCTATGATGGCCATCCATGGAAGACACCTCAGTGTTTCAAAACAGTATCTAGACACTGTCGACAAACGATCTAGGCGTATCTAGACGCATTCAACCAGGTAAGTATTTGGATAGTACGAGTTCATCCTTCACCCTTCGCCCTTCACCCTTTACCAATCTTGGGGGTGCAGTAATCCAACATCATTTGCCAGCAGCTTCTTCCATTTGTTGTCTCCATCGATTTTGAATTCCAATGGTTTCTCTAAAAATCTTGTACTTGGCATCAAGTAGTCTCTTGTCCTTCGGAGATGGTGCAGGAGCCACAAGGGTACCAGGGAGGGTCATATCAACCTGACAGCACAACCACTTCAGTCATATTCTTTTCATGGTACACTACTCACCATTATTTTCCACATTTGTTCGGATGCCGTGACTCCCTCTGCTGCAATTCTTCCTAGCATTGCCGCACCCAGTACGACAGCCTCTGAATAAGATGCAGGAAGGACAACCGGAATTTGACAAACGTCTGCAAAAAGTTGCATAAGAACAGCGTTACGCGCTTGGCCTCCGGAAAGATAAAGGGAATTGATCTCATGGCCTGCGATATTCATCGATTCGATGATGTGACGAGTTTGCAGAGCAATGGCTTCGAGGGTCAGGTAATATTTCTTAGATAGATCTGCGATGGAAGCATCCTGAGATCCGTTAAACATCGCATCCGACGGGAAGTGTTCAACATACAAGCTCTAGACCAATAATTGCGCCTCTCATGCGAGGATCTGCGATTGGTGACCTGTTTCCTGCAAAGCGATGAGAAATTTAAGACAACGAATAAGGTAGCTTACCGTGAAAATCTGGATAGAAATGAATGTCTTTTGTAAGCTCCGTGAACGATTCAACATGCTTTTCTTGGCATAGCTTTTCAAGCACCTCAAGAAGGACTTTGGGAGGCGGTGAGCATCTACTGTAAATGCCAATCATTACTCTTTTGGAACTGACTCTGATGGATGTTCTTCTGCTGTAGTTTGGCCTGCTCTTGGAGCTCTGGATATGCGGCATGAGTGGTAATCACAAAGTCGATAAGTTGACCGGTTGAAGATTGCCCGCCCTCATTCATCCACCATCCTGGGAAAGCAGCATCCTTTCGACAGAGGTTTAGCTCACATGATGGTCACTGAATCCGGTCGCCTCACCCTGTATGGTCCCCAAACACCATTCACAAACACGCCTTGCTTGCTCTGACATAGACCTCAGTTTCAAGCTTGTAAGGAGAATACTCACACTAACCTGTACCAGGTGACATGTGCTCGTTCCCGCCACGGCGGCAAGCCGATGACGCGATTCATCAAGGCTAGGAGCGGCCGACAAGCGCTCATTTTCTGCATACCGTGCCCCAACTGTGCCCATCCAACCTGCGTATCTTGAATAACCATTAGCGCCTCAGTAGCACTGGGGAAACCGCAGGGGCTAAATGCTTACGCGTCGATAAGGCCACTACCAACGGACGTTCCCTTCAGTAGACCAAGGTCTCTGGCTGCTTCCTCGGTGAGGCCCTGACCGATTGGCGTTCCCGCAGGTTTGACACGGCCTTTGGAAGCTCCCAGTTGTCTCCACTCTCCCCCATCAATAAGCTCAGCAAGTCCGATTTTGGTAAAGAAATCTTCTTGCCAGCCCTTGTCAGGAACGAAAGAGCATTTGCATGTCGTGGAGCAGAACGACCTCGTATTATCTCCAGTGGCTTTATAGGTAAAAAAATCGGGAAGATCAAAGAATTGACACTGAGAGAAATGAGACGCGTTCATGTATTTCTTTAACCACAAGATCTTTGGGATTTCCATTTCGAGCTGTCGATAAGGATCAGTGTGCTCTGATACAAAGGAGGTGTGTTGAGCATACACTCATCGTCCCACCGACATAATTCAAAACTATGGAATCAGTGGAGTTGATGAGTTCGGCCTCCTTCTCGGCTCTATGATCTGCCCACAGGATGATGTTTCTTTCGCCGCCAACGCTTCCAACGTCTTTTCCTTTCGTCACGGATACCGGGATTCCTTCGAAGTTTGTGACCGCGAGGGAACAGGTTGCATCGAACCCGAGACCTTTGACCGCGCTTTTGTCTACTCCAGACTTTTCCAATATGTTCTTGACGGCGATGCAAATTTTGGACCAGATATCTGTGGTTGATTGCTCAAAGATCCTGTGATCGTTCTCGTCGCGCCATGTCTTCGTGTCTTGGGTATCAGATGCTGCGATTCGACCACTGGCATCGACGAGACATGCTCGTGCAGAGCCTGTCCCAACGTCGACGCCGATGTAGTAGTACTTCTCGGTGCTCATGGTAGCCGAGAGGGAAAGATGAACGTGTACGAGATGGGTGCTCCACACTATTTCCCATTTCTTAGGACCTTGGGATTCTTAACGCATTATCCTATGCGCCATTTTTCGCCGAGCTCCACAACGCACCTGCGAAGGGGCCGCTGAGGTGGCCGTATGGGAGCCTTATCTCCGCCTATTTATGTTACATACAGCCACGAGACAACTTGGACATCGACTCCGACACACGCGAGCGTCATCCAGTTCAAGTATGTCTTCAACAATACGCCCGATCGTCTTCATGGACATAAATATCGGAGAAACACCTGCGGGTCGTATCAAAATGGAGCTGTTCAGCGACATCGTGCCAAAGTGCGCCATCGCTATCGGTCTGCCCATTCCACGCGTTCTAACGTTCTATCAGGACGGCAGAAAACTTCAGGCAGCTCTGCACTGGTGAATGCAGGTGATTCGTACTTTCTTTGTGGTAGGTACTTTCTCTGATCAGGTCAAGGACACAATAGACGGGATGCACGGCCACAGGGGTATAAGAACGCGACTTTCCACAGGTAAGCACCATGCCTTTTAAGCCACCCTGTGCAATGTTGACCATGATCGCAGAGTGTATGGTCCCTGTTGCATTGGACCCTTACTGACTACTCACTTATGAACAGAGTACCCAACTTCATGTGTCAGGGTATGTCGTCGCTTGGCTTTGCACCGTATCGACTGATCCTTTGACAGGCGGTGATTTCATAAATGGGGATGGTACCGGATCTTTCTCGATATATGGCAAGAACTTTCCGGTCAGCTGCAATGCACAACCCCCGCACACTGTTGGCACTCAACTTTTATCAGGATGAAAACTTCCAGGAGAAGCATACAGGCCCAGGTCTCTTGTCGATGGTACGGCGGTCGGTGTCGTGTCTTGGCACGCGTTGACACACATTCAGGCTAACTCTGGTCCAAACACGAATGGGTGCCAGTTCTTCATTACTACAGCCAAGTGTGACTTCCTCGATGGAAAACACGTCGTATTTGGTAAGGTGATCGATGGCATGCTCACACTGCGCAAAGTCGAAAATGTGCCTACTGGTCCCAATAACCGACCGAAGTTGGTCGTAAAGATAACAGGTGAGACGTCATTGTATATGACGGGCGCCGATAACCATATTGTCATAGAATGCGGAGAGATGTAGAAGACGAATAGTCTGACTAAAAGCTTATCCGCTGCGTTGAGCTGACAGTCAATGCAAGCCCTTTTTTTTTGAATCTACACCACCGAGGCGCTAAATGCCAAGTATCGAACCATCGAAAGACACATCCCGCTTACATGAGACAGAGTGAGCGATCCCAGCTTCGCCTTTTCCATGGAAAGGACGAGTGCATCTTGCCCGGATCGTTACTGTTCCGCACGGAGGAAATACCCACCACCACAAGGGGTCGTATCACTTCAACAATGGCGGCCACAATAACATCACCAACGGGGGATAAGCAGGAACCATATCACAGACGTAAGTCTAAGGATCGGTCGGTAATCAAGCACCTGGATCACGAACGATAAACATCCGACAATGCATATGGTGCACATGAGCAATTGCTCAGATGTTCATCCATCTGTGAACCTTCATTCTGTCGTTACAGCTCTTGAAGATCGCAAGGGATAATCGGTCGCAGAGGGGTCAAAAGCGATTATACGAAACGCCCTAGAAAAAAAAAGACCACATCGTGCCTAGGGAGCCTCATCTCTAGGAAGTGGGCGAGTTTTGAACAGACTTTTAATAAAATCCTGCACGTCGTTCCTGGGTCCACCACTTCAGGATTGGTATAGACTTGCTTCGTGGTGAAAAGTACTCAGGTGTGGCGTCTGAGATTAAACCACCAAACTACAATCATCCGAAGGACAAGAGAACCCCGAAGATTTTGTACATTCAGCATCTACAAGGTGGTGATCCTCTTGAGAGGTCCTAGTGCTAGTCATAAGCATGATTTTGGTTACGATAGGTGAAGTACATGGGCTTGTGGCGGGCATGGGATGCGAAGGGAAAAGTGGCTAGCTCTAATCCGAGACAGTTGTCAACCGGGCTGCCATTGTTTCAATGAAAAGATGACTTCGACAAGGGAGATGACAACTGACTGTAGATGAGCTGGCCCGAGTGGTGCACAATACGTTTGATCAAGCCTTCATTCTCCAAGTGTCTGATCGCGACACGCGCCAAGCTCCCATTTACTTTCAGTCGTTCAATGAGAATGCTTTGGCTGACGAAGCGCCATGTAGGTACTTCCTTCATCACACGGTCAAAGGTTGCTTTGTCGCAAATGACTGAGTGTTGGGCCTTGTCCTTGACCTTTCCTTTCGACCACTTCTTCTTCTTGGCGGCTTTTCCGCCAGACGATGCTGCAGGTGTCTTTGCCTTGGCCTGGAAGATAGATCAGTCCACAACTGTAATCCAGGTAGCAGTGCATGCATCCAGTGTATTGGCGAAGATTCAATTAGCGTGAAATCTCCAGTACACACCCATGGATGCATGTCGGTATGACCAGACTCACCATGGTTGCGTGACCTCCTCGTCGTCGTCGTCTATGTTGATACGAGTTGTGCTCTGCGCTCCTCGCCCCTTCGGTTAACTCCGTGGATTTTTAATCTCCTCTCTAACATGTCAATTATGTAATTACGTCCCTGCCGCCACGTCGCGTTGGACCGACGCGTTCAGCAGCTGAAACGGGACACAATATGGTTCCTTGGCTGCTCTTTGCCCTTCCCTTACCTGCACTTGCAGCACTTGACAAGACCCATGGTATTTCTCCTGCCCTTGAGGCAAGGTATTCTCCCTCTACGTCAGGAACGTGGGCATGTCTGGACGGTTCAAAGCAAATTCCGTGGAGTGCGGTAAACGATGACTATTGTGACTGCCCTGATGGTAGTGACGAGCCTGGTGAGTTGCAGATCAAGTGTTCGACGTAGAACGAGCTAACAAATTTAGGTACTAGTGCATGTCCTGGGACCACCTTTTATTGCAAGAACCTAGGACACATTGGCGCGACTATCCCCAGTTCCCGTGTGCAGGATGGCTTATGTGGTAAATAATTTGAATTGCTCTGACTCGTCAGATCTAACAACATATAAGAGCCTGAATGCTGCGATGGATCGGACGAGGTGCCTGGTTTGTGCTCCAACACTTGTGAGGAGGTTGGCAAAGCATATCGCAAGAAGGAAGAGGCAGAGCGTAAACTGTGCAAAACTGTGCGTGCTACACACATCCCGTCACAGTTACCACCTCGTTTAGTGCCTTCTAGGGTTCTAAAATACGTGCTACATACATTACATTTGCGCAGAAGGAGAAGAAACGCGTCGAAAAACTTATAGTTGACTTGGAACGCGAAGTCGCGTCTCGTGAACTTGAAGTAGAGAGATTAAGAGGTGAGGTGCGCCACTAAATGAAGAGCCTAAACGCTGACTCTCTGCAAGACATTGCCCAACGGGCGGAATCTATGTCCGTCGCCGAATTAGAGCGCAAGAAGCAATCACGTAGGCATTTTATTTTATGTTCACGCACTCCCCACTATAACACCCCTTCCGGGTAGCACTCTACCAGGCACTCCTTACACACCAGAGGGTGTTGAAGTCATTGCAAAAGGAACACAACAGGCACCTAGAAAGAGAAAGAGCTTTTGGCGATATCCTCGACGCTTTGCGTACGGGATATAATCCTAATTATCAGGACATGGCGGTTTTAGAAGCTGTACGAGGTTGGGAATCACTTGCAGGACTTCCACATATCAACGACGTCCGCAAGGGTGAAGATAGCAGCGAGAAAACGCATCCCGATACTCCAGAGGTTGAAGAAGAGGAGGGTTTTTTGACTGCGGATCAAATTGAGAAGGAGCTCGAGCATCTATCAAAGACCGACCAAATCTCTTTGCTCTTGGAGCATGACAAAATCGTCGACCGCCCAGCCACGCGGTCTATTTGTGAGTCCGTTTACTTACCACTGGTCGCGACATACTGAATTAAACATTCAGTTTTGGAAGCTTATCTCCCTGAATCATTCCTCACAAACACAGTCTTCTCCTGGCTGAAAACATTTGGCATCGCGGGTGGTGGGTCTGACGCTTCTGATGGTATCTTTATTCCAGCCCTTTGCGGGAGCATTCGTGTTGAAAGTGCTTGTAGAAGCCAACCAGGCACGGCAGGCTCTGTCTGATGCAGAACACAGCCTCAAGCTCACACGCGAGGAGGTACAGACCGCACGTGGCGACCTCGCCGATCTATTTGACCCAGAAGGATTTGGTTCCGAAGGTGAATGGAAGAAGCTTGACGGGTTATGTCTCGAAAAGGATACGGGAGAGTGGGTGGACTCTGGTGCACAAATGTGTGGATATTGATGCGTGCGTTTATAGCTACACCTATGAGGTATGCCTTTTCAACGAGGTACGCCAGAGACCTAACAAGGGTGGGTCGACCTTCAGTCTCGGGTAAGTTGGCAAGTCGGATGATCCTTCATGGTCGGGACTGATGTGCAAACCAGAAAATTTTCTTCGTGGAATAAGCTCGCAGCGCCCAGTGAGCTGGAGTACTATACGAAACAACACTATACACAAGGCACCAAGTGCTGGAACGGACCACAACGCAGCGTTGAGGCTAGTCGTTCTGTTTACGTCGTTTGACGGCCTGTTGATTACTGTTCATACCCCTTTAGCTCGTTCTGTCGTGTGGTACGGAGAACGCCATATTGACGGTCGCAGAGTTGGAAAAATGCGAATACCAGATTACGGGAACAAGCCCTTCTTTGTGTCGTCCATTGGAGGACGAAGATAGGAAAGACGAGTTGTAGTTCCGCACGGTCCGCATATTTATTTAACCGGACCAGTCGATTGGTTCAAGACATGTTCGAACGTATCTGGCTGTGGGCGGACTGTTGAGTGACCACAAACGCAAGGTCAACTGGTCCCAAATGTTCCATGGTGGACATGAGCAAACGATGTATGCAAAACTGGTGAGTAGGGCGCGCGGAGTTTTGAGTGTTAGGAGTCGTGTTGTTCCGGGATGACTTTGATGTTTTTGTGCTACCGCCATCCTGCAGCGTGTCACATCAAATCAGTTCCGACGATATAAATTCGGGTGACGGTCCTAGTTCGTGCTCATCCTTCCCCTCGCTGCTGCGCGTGAGCGTATTATGCACTGCACACTTCGTATCCCTGAGATCCTCTTGATCATATTCAAGTATGTCACGGACGATTCAGGCCAGCCACACCTCCCAACGCTTGCCGCCATTTCAAGGACGTGCCGGCCGTTCCAGCGCCAGGTAGAGGAGATCCTCTGGTACCAGTTACCCACCATCTCGCCCATTTACAGCATACTTCCGCCCCGAGTGCAGGACAAGGAAACACGGAGCTGGTCCCTGGTGAGTCTGCCCGCATCTTGTGTGCTACACAACTTCCGATGACTGTCTCGACGTGTAGAGTCGTCGAATTTTTTCTGGCTCTGACTGGACGCGATTCGTATCCCGCACAGGTCGCATTCGCGTTCTTGTTGAAAACTCGGACTCTGGGCGGGGTCCATATGAACGATGCCCGACCATCTTTCTCGCTATGGCTGCCTTGAGGGCGCCTCCTCTGCTCACGCCCAATCTCTGTCGGCTGGAGTGGCAGCCATGTCGCCATTCGCTCAATACGGCCATCAATCTCTTTATCGGCCCTGCCTTACGTTCTCTGGAGATTGATGCCAAGTTGCTCATCAACCACGTGATCCACTGCCCACTTGCGGAAATCTGCCCCACACTGGAACATCTTAAAATAACCGGAAACGCCAGGTCTGCGGCACACACCATTTCAAGCGTCTTGCGTGGGTTACATTGCCTGGAGTCAGTCGCCTGCTCCACCCTTGACAACGATGCTTTCATTCATCTTGCGCAGCTCAAGAGGCTCTCTTATCTGGCCCTCGACATGCGATGGTCCGTGCTCAATCTAGATGCCCTTCACGATCGCCTTCTTCCAGGCACTTTCCGTAGCCTGCACACACTCCATTGGAAAGACTACGGTCTTGAATCCCTTTCCGATATTTTTTTTATGCCGAACGTCTCTCCACCTAATATCCACTTGGAGATCGAGTCGTTTTGCACCTCACAGTCGCTGCGCATGTTTTTGCATTCGTTCACCGAGAAATTCCCACTCACGCGGGACTTCTCTCTCGTGCACGACATCGAGGCTGGCAAACGCTTCGGCCTGCGGGTAGGTCCACCGGGCCGCGAACACCGACTCGACGCGTGTGACCTAAAACCGCTGTTCGCGTTGAAATCACTCCGTGTGCTCAACCTCGTGGACCTGGGCAACCTCCAGCTGGATGACGACCTCGTCAAGACGATCGCATCCGCATCACCGGAGCTTGAGCAGCTCCGTCTCGGTGTGGACGTTGTAGAGCCCACGCTCACATGCGTCACGTTTGACGGCCTCCTCTCGCTCCTCCGACACTGTCCTAAGCTGCAGTCCCTCGGGCTGTGGGTCGACGCAGAGGAGATGCTGTCGTTTTGGGATACGACGGTCTGTCAAGACCACGTAACACATATACGTTTAGAGGGCAGCATTCTTGGTTCGAGGCGGGCTGAAGTGGACGAGATGCTCAGACGGGTGTTACCTGGGCTGAGGACCATCGAGGAGAGCTTGGATGGGATGACGCGGCACGTGCGCAACGTGAGTGCGACACCGACGTCTGAGGAACCCATCACGAGGAGACGAACGCGACGCTCGCTTGAGAGCGCACATAGTGGATGATTGAGTGTTGAATGGTGGTGCGTTTCCCGATTCATTTATATTGGGACGCTTTTTCTGTAATTTGTGGCAGCTTCTCTGTTAACTGTCTTCCTCTTCAGGATATTCTCGCAGGAAGGCAAATCTGTTCTTCCCCGCAGTGTGTACCCAGCATGTTCTCACTTTGCAAGGGGTACAGATCAACTGATGTAACATTAAGAACAATTTTTTACCTGTTGGGCACCACTACCAGTGTAATGTGCATTTGAGTTAGTGTTCTAAATTATAAACAGTTTTTAACTGCAAAATATGATGTATTCAAGGTCAACCATCATAATACTGATGGATAGGGTCATATGAATACCATCCATGCAAGGAGGGTGATCAACATATTGCTAATACAGACCTCTTTTAGACAATTCTATTAGCTGGATCAGTATTTAGAATTCTCAATGTGCTAAAGTAATGGAAATGGTGCATTTAAAAGGCTTTTAGTCTTCAATGATGTCACCTCATCAACATTGAAGGGTGTAAAATGTAGTAGATACTGTATAATGTATAATATGATACTGATCACAATTATTCATTTCCAAAGTCCTAATAGCAGCACAATATACATACAACTGACATCTATAGTTACAGTGACATGCAAAACTATTGAGATTGTACATGGAAAAAAATTTGAGGTACAGTGGGCAACAAAAGTGTTGCAATATCTAATCCTAATATGGTGCACAAAGTGCACTGCAACCACCTGTGGGAATTTCACTTAACCTTGGTGAGATGAAATATAGTAGGTACCCTTGGCTACAATATTGCCCCTTGGGTCATGTGATTTGGATCAGGGACTGGAGAGATATGATCAAATTAATCAGGGATACTCATTGCAACACTTTTGTTGCTGACAAAAAGTGTTGAATTCATATGTTCTGACATGCTATTACCTAAGCAATGGGTCATGTGATGCACAATATGTTTGAAATGCACAAACAAACCAAAATACTACTACTCTTGGCATCTCTGTCACTAAGAAATTATACTTTATTAGACAATTTATTAATATTACTTTTTTTCTAGAACTTGGTCAACCAAGACATGAAATCTAGTCCTCTACTGGTCCCAGCCTCTCTAATATGAGTAATCATTGGTTCATATACCATTTCAACCTTCTCAAAGCCATTGGTACATATTTAATCACTATTCTTTCTACTAATATATAATGTGTAATTTGTTTGACTAGAATAATACTAGTTCCAAACACTATCCAAGCCATCCAAGACCTTCCTGGAATCAAAATATATCTCACCCCCTCCTGTACCATTAATTATTATCCTCAGAATAATAATAAAAAGACTACAATATATAAAAAATAATCTCCTTCTATGGACTATTAAATATATGGTTGATTATATATATGAAAGAGCACTATATCTTGCTATCTACCTTCTAGTTGAAGTCATTTTGGTTGTCCCTGATTGCCCTAGACAGTTCCAAGCTTGAATGGTCACTCCAATAACTCCCAATAAAACATCCCCATCAAGATATTTGTACTTCACCATAGCCTCAATTACAATGTAAATATAGTAGTAGTGCATGGGGTAAAGATGGGAGGTATTAACACTAGAGTGTTGAACTATCTTGCAGCAGTCACTCAGAGTGGACTGAGACTAACAAGAATACAAGGATCTCCTTTGAGGCAGAGATGTAGGTAATTGAGTGACTGAAAGAGTCTAGAAACAATGCTGAATTGCATAGAACTAGCTAAGAAATATACAAGAGAGCATCCAAAATAAATACTTTATGATTAGTACACATGGATTATGGAAACTCATAGAACTAGAAGGAATAAGGGATGAGTCATCAACAACAAGTAAGATCAGAAAAGACTATGACAAAGTAAACAGAGAAAGACAAAGAGAGTACAAAAGAGAAAAGGAAATTGTATAAAGAGTTAGAGGATAGAGAAGATAACATTGACCTTACAGACAGTAGCCTTGTATCTCACTCTGGTAAGGCCCTTCTCTTGAGTCAAGGGAATGGAGATAATCAATGGAGTCCCATGACAAAGGAATTATTCTAGTTAAATGAATTACACATTATATATTAGTAGAAAGAATAGTGATTAAATATGTACCAATGGCTCTGAGAAGGTTGAAACAGTATATGAACCAATGATTACTCATATTAGAGAGGCTGGGACCAGTAGAGGACCAGATTTCATGCCTTGGTTGACCAAATTCTAGAAAAAAAATTATTATTAATAAATTGCCTAATAAAGTGTAATTTCTTAATGGCAGAGGTGCCAAGAATAATTGTTGTGATACTGTATTTGTACCCCTTTTTTTGCTTTTCTCTTTTTTCTTGTGATACAATGACTAGGCTTAGTTAGTATAGTTACTAGAGAGATCATTTTAAAACACTCATATAGCATAGTCCAACTATATGCTAGGATAGTATGAGATGGTCTCTTATCAGATAATATAAGCACCTTAAGCAAGTGTTCAGACTCAAAAGCCATAACTACCATCTAGGGCTATATGACTTTGTAGGAAGTTGGATATGCTGCCAGTATTGATGGTAGAATGAATGGAGATCTTTACCTTCCAATTTTAAAGAATAAACTACAGAATACTTTGTGGTTTTGTGATTTCAATTCTTCTAACATTAAATTTCAGCAAGACAATAATCCCAAACATACTTGAAAAAAAGGCCAAGGAATGGCTAGATGAATGGAAATCCAAGAATAAGGCATGCCTACACAATCTCCTGACTTTGCCCCCATTAAATATCTTTGAAAATATTTGATGAAATAGTACAATTATATTGAAAAATTCAAATGGAATGGAAAAAGATACCAGCTGAGAAGTGTTAGAAATTGATTGAAAGCATGTCTAGAAGGATTGAGGCAGTGCTTAAAGCCAAAGGGGAGCATACCAAGTACTAGAAATATTTAAATACCTACTGATTATAAAAAGTGAAAAAACCATTATAATGAAGTTGTTGATTTAAAATGCCTATATTTTTGCAGCCCCTAATCCAAATCACATGACTTTGGGAGCAATTTTGTAGCCAGGGGTATGTACTATATTATTCCCACCAGAGCTAGGCACCATTCACACCCCTGATTGCAGTATACTTTATATACTACATTAGCATCAAACATTGCAATGGTTTTTTTGCTTGCTATACCTCTGCTTTGTTATTCTCTATTGGACTTCATCCATCCCCAGGCTCACCTTCCCTCTAGCATTTGTTCCTCTGGTCAGACTTAACAAGTATAAATACTGAGGATGAGGGTTGTTCAAGGGTGGAGATGGCCAAAAGGGCAGGAATGTGTCAGAGAATGCACTTTACACACTACCTTTTTATTTATATACTATATATATAAAATTCCTAATTCTCCTATATACTCACTGTAGATATCCAACTAAGTTTATTCTCTATTCTCATCCAATCTGCTCTCATCTCTGACTTTTGAGTTTGTCTATTGGGTGAGTTGGTAACCATAGTGATAATTCTAGTCACTATTAAAAATTTATATAAATAGCTATTCATAGTGATTCTTGACATATACAATAACAATATTTTCATGTGATTAATAATATATAAAAGAAGATTGCTAAGAATTTTAAATACCCAGCATTTGTCAATGTAAATTTGTCATACACATATACATAG
This sequence comes from Guyanaporus albipodus, assembly GCA_038088995.1. Lineage (NCBI taxonomy): Eukaryota > Fungi > Basidiomycota > Agaricomycetes > Boletales > Boletaceae > Guyanaporus > Guyanaporus albipodus. The sequence goes on from JBBPKA010000021.1 coordinate 80,317, forward strand.
TTGGTAAAAAGAAATCTAAATGAAAAATTTAAGAGTCAGTTCTATTTTCAGGTCACTTATTTGAAATTAAACATAACTTTGGCAAGCATATATGTGAGCTAAAAATAGAAGGTAAATATTATATGACAAACATCATACAACAAAGACAAATATAAAGATGATTTATAAGACCATTATATTTGATATTGTTCTCACACTTTTTCCACCCCATTACCATATTCTATAACATCAACTATTAAGACTTGTTGTTTATTATCACTCAGCACACACTCACTGTACCTGACCAGTGCCTGTAATCTTTTTCAAGTAAGCATCAAATACAGCCTATCTATCATAAGATCTAATTACACAAAGAATGGTTCAAAATATCATGGCTCTTTCTATAAGCCCTTATCAATTGAATCAGGCAACACATGCCTCACCATCAGTCAATACACCATTACAATCTCATTGTATGCTTTTTTCTTTTCTTTTTTAACCACCACTGAAAATACTTTTACTATACAACAGCTACTCCAATGCAGTTCACTAGAATTGTAACTAGTAGTAGTAAGCTTGACCATGAGGTGCCTTCATGAACAATTACTTGTTCACAGTTCTTATTATAATTTTCCAAGACATTGCTTAAGAGTCAAACAAAATCTCCTTCACTGAGCCCAAATTTTGGCCATGCTGTCCATAGTGATATCTTGGACAAGCTTTCAAGTTCTCCTCCTCCAAGTCAACCAGTACATAACCTTCCATCATGGACTCCACTCAAGAGGACAGCAGAAGATGATAGTTCATCAGATTCAGAGCTGGAGGTTGATGAATTTGCCACCAACTTGAAGAATGCAACTGAATCAATCAAGATTCAGCCCATGAGGAACATCCAGGCAACAATTGAAGGTATCATAACCGCGGGACGGATGCCAAATTCATTTCTCAGTCCCAAGAAAAAGAAAGCCCGGTTTGATGGTGTCTTCATCACGACAAGGCGGCCATCCGGGAAGATCGTTCAAAGTGCACAAACAAAGTCATGGCCTACACCAGCCTCAAGTGCACTCGCATTCAGCTTAGTGGACGCGTTAGCACACACGTTCGATGCGAACAGACACACCGAAGATCCTTCTTTACTTGAATCTCGCCAGGGTGACGACGGGTCGACAGGACTGCAAACGGATGTGGAGACTACCGAAGACGAGCGACTGCAACTAAACACTCGTCTCGCCCACTCGCTTTTGAAGAGACAACGCGAGCAAGAGACCCGGAGGGTGATCCCCCACGTTTCCGAGATCAATTCCGAGGTCGGGGCTCCGGTGTCTAGGCCACGACCCGACCGACCTATCAAACGACTCAAACAGATCCAATATGAAGCGAACCCTGCATTAATTGATGCAGCGCTCGGGACAGTACTGGCACCGATCAGCTGGGACGCTGAAACAGATTTTATTGCTAAAGATGATGACTTTGTTGCCGCGATACATGCAGCCTCTGCGGACATTCGAATGACCATCGACGGGGACGACTTCCGCCCCAACCCTCCCGAGAATGGATCAGTAGCCCAGCCGTCTCGGACGCTAGTAAAGAGTGGATTACAGGTGCCATCCTTGCCGCCGCCTCGTCAAGAGGCCGTTCTTTCGCCTTATCTGTCTCGCGGTGCCAAGTTCAGACAACGATTGGATGCTATCTTTGGTGAGAACGCTACCGTACGAACGGACAGAGTCGCCCGACCCAGACCCGTAAATCCCTCTATGACCTCGTATTATAGTGTATTCACGTCATTGTACTCTGCAGGCCGAACTCGACTTTTTCACTCAGCTCGACGAGTCGGAGAGACAGTCCAGCCCAAGTCCGAGCGAATCTACTGACTCAGTTAGCTCTGCCTCTACCACAGAAGAAATACCGAGCGCCGTCCCGAGCACGCATATTACGAGTCAGTCCCCTGACTTTCCACCCACCGGTATCACTGTGGACCAATCGGATGGAGAACACCCGAACGAAACTGATTCCTTGGCAAAGGCAATATTCGACGGCGGCGAAGAGCAGATGAACGGTTGGATTATGACTCTGCAACGTCTTATCAAGGGAAAGGTACGGATGAATGAGGAGGTGAGCCCGCGCGTTCGCCACATACACCTTTGTCTGGCGGTACTCATCTCTGTCTATGTAGGCTCTGGAGGCGTTGAGCATCGTCCTCGCGGAGATAGAATCGGTGAAAGACAGTCTTAATGACAATGTTTCCGTGGTCAGTCCGAACCTAGTGATAGTTACCCATACTTGCTCACTTCAACCGATCCTCAGACTTCAGAGCTGCGCGAGAGCATCAAGAAGATCTCTGAGCTGTACGAGATACCATTTGGCGATAGAAATAAGTTGCGCCAGCGTGCTGAACAAATTTTTCATACTTGGTCGGGGACCTTTTGATGCCCTCCGTTGTTACATCCGCAAAGTTGGGTTATACCTGATTTGTTCTTGACATTAAAATTTCCCCGCGTTGGCACGTTAAACACCTGTTTTGGAAGCACCAATAGACCTTTCAATAGACCACTGCAGTGATACGTTGATGCTGCCCGACCAAGACACTGGTGAAAGAAATCTCGATACTATTACTTCCCCACACAGAACGAGCCGAAGATGGCGCCTAGAACCTCTTCAGTACTGATATTGGATCCAGAAACTGCCCCGATCGCACGCGCAGCATATCGCAAAGATTCTGCAGCAACATCGATCTGCGATAGAGCTGCACCAAGTAGCCCGTTAGAGCAACCGAAGTTCCTGGTTTACGAAGACCTTACGATATGACCTGAATTCTTCCAAATGCCTGAGCGCTGATTCCAAGTAATCTCGATGCCGCATGTGCGTGACGAGCGGAGATTCCTCGAGAGACATGGTTTGGGTGAGCCTTGAGTGACTTATGTGACGAAGGAAGGGCGTAAACGATTGAGTATGAGCTTACGCATATCTCTCCTTCAGCACCGACGCGAGACCATCCAAAAACTCCCGAGTTCCTTCGCCGGAACGAAGGCTTATAGTCCAGAAATGTCGTGGAGCACCCGAGGTATATTGAAGTAAAGCCTCATTCAATGCTTCCTCCAGGTTGTGCGTTGATAGTTGGGCAAGGTCGGTTTTGTTGAAAAGAAAGACTGTTGCAGGGCTCAGATGGCAAATCACATCGTTTGGTACATTGATCTTTAATCTGCCCCCCACCGTGGTTGATATAATTTCGTCGAGCGAGAGAACACAAATTGAGATGTCTGAATTCTCGATACTGCACCACTTAGCATAAATCCGATTGAACATCGAAAACGGGCTCACACATGACTGGCCCGCTCGACGCCAATCTTCTCGATCGCATCGTCGGTCGTACTCCGAATTCCAGCGGTATCGTTTAATATGACGGGTAACCCTCCGATATCAAGGGTGAGACTAAGGATGTCTCGTGTTGTCCCAGGAATCGGGGATATGATGGCAGCATCTCGCTCAGCTACAGCAAACATGTCAGATCAATGATCAAACGGTACATGACAGACGCACCGAGGAAATTGAAAAGACTGCTCTTTCCAGCATTTGGAGGCCCAAAGATGACAAGCTTTATGCCAGACCGGAGGATCTCTCCCCTACGGTTGTCAGACAAATGAGAACGAATCAAATTTATGATATCCTGTGCCTGTGCGTGCGCTAAAAATTCCTGTAAATGACCAAATCTATGGACTGGTTATATACACACCTTGCTCTAACATCCGCTCTTGCCCTAACTCGTCAACCTCCTCACCAAAGTCGATGAAGCCTTCGACATACATAAGACAATCCAAAATTTGTGTCCTCAGAGCGTCAAAGCGGGCTCGTTGCACACCCTATCGTGAACTGGCTTATCAGAGTGGAACGATGACAAATACCAGAAACGACGCTCACGGCTGCGTTAGACACCGCAATGCGTCTTTGCGCATCCGTCTCGGCATCGATGAGATCACGTACGCCCTCTGCTTGTGTTAAATCCAACCGACCACCTTCAAAAGCACGACGAGTGAACTCTCCCGGCTGAGCAGGTCGGCAATATGGTAATATTGACAGCGCACGGAGGACTGAAGAGAGTACGGCTCGACCGGAATGAACCTGCAACTCAACAACGTCCTCCGTGGTGAAAGATTTTGGCCCTACGCGTGCACGTGTAACGGGCGTACCAAAACGTCGAGTCGGTGGACTTGCCTTTGAAAAATAGGGTTAAGCCATCATCCAATTTCTCCCCGGTGAGAGGGTCGACGATATGACGAAGTTCCGCGAGCCGAGGTGTGGGTGGTCTTTCTATGACGGTCGCGCGGATGGGTCGGGTGACGGCTCTCCAGACCTTGCAGGCGTCGGGCCCCGATATTCTAACGACAGCAACGCCGCCTTTGCCCGGAGGAGACGATAATGCATAAATAGTTTTTCGCTGAGCGTCGGAGAGTGTGAGATTGTGGAGAGAGCCAGTATAATCGTTCTCGTCCCGAGCACGGTGGTCTGACCGATATGGGTAAGGAAGGAGGCTATGCGACGTGGTCGAATTTCTGTGTAGAAAAGATCGAGTGACAGATGGCAAAATGAGCTTTGGCGATGTAAAAATGGATTGTAGTTGTCTACCACGAAGTCGTCCGACGCTGCAGCATGACCGCAACATATACGGGTCCACTTGCGAACTTGAGCGTCGCGTTCAAGTAATGAATTGACTTGCCGGCCAACAACCATTTCTCACGCAGTTGCGGCCCCAAGTTCAAGGGCCACTTCCTTACACAACTTGCTCTTCACCACCAGTCACCACGTCCAGCACACCCACATCGTATCGCTCATCATGGGTCAAACACGTTCGTTTCTTCTCCATGATACCTCAAACCCATACTCATGTAGGGGCGAACAGCTTCCCAGTTTATGGAGGACATGCAGAAGCGGTCCAATTGTATGTCAATTGCACACGTCTTTCCTCCCTACAAGTGACTCGATAAGCTAGTCACGTCCGCTGAGCTCGAGCGTTTGAAGAAACGCTTCATGAAACTGGATAGGTAAGGATCCATTTCACCAAAGGCCACCACCGCCGAACACGTTCCTAGTGATGGCTCAGGCTCGATCGACCGTGAAGAGTTCTTGCAAATACCACAGATCGCTAGTAATCCGTTGGCATCGCGGATGATAGCTATCTTTGACGAAGAGTGCGTATCGCGCGATCAAACGCCGACACTTTGACCACTTCTAACCGCTGTGTTGCGTGTCTCAGCGGTGGAGGGACGGTCGACTTTCAAGAATTCGTAGGTGGCTTGAGTGCTTTTAGCAGCCGTGGTGGCAGAGAAGAAAAGCTCAGATGTCCGTCTCGCCCTCTGCCTCATCGTCTCGGGTCTCACTTCTTTTTTGACAGTCGCATTCAAGGTCTACGATGTCGATCGTGATGGTTTTATTTCCAACGGTGAATTATTCCTGGTGCTCAAAATGATGGTTGGCAACAACCTCAAGGTGCCGTGTATTTACCGCGTTTCACATACCTCCCTACCGACACACTAGTTTTCTAGGATCAACAACTCCAGCAGATAGTTGACAAGACAATAATGGAAGGCGATCATGATCGAGATGGAAAACTGAGCTTTGAAGAGTTTGCTCAGATGGTTTCGAATACGGTAAGCTCGACTGCTTCAAAAGTCTCGAGATGATTGTATTCACATCTCTCTCCGATCAGGATATTGTGAAACAGATGACCCTGGAAGACTTGTTCTAGTCGGTTTTCCCATCATACCCTCGTCGTCACACGACACAATACCAAGATTACACGGTGTTGATGAGTCGGTAACACGTGGTGCGGCTATTTGTACTATAACACTTTTTACTGTAACGGCTGTACGCTAAGAATCCGTATCCGGAGGAAATTTAATCCTAAACTCAAACCCAGACTTGTTGGCGGTCTTCATCCGATCAGTATCTTTGCGTGCGATAGTGACAGCGGAGCTCATCGAATCGGACGCATATCATGATCAAGGGGGTACGTGTGAAGGGCACTTGAAGAATCGACGGTGAAGTGTTGGCCTGAGAATTCGACGGTCTTTATGTGCCCGTTTGACCGCACACGCTGGGAAAACTCGGTGCGACGGTCCCCCAGTCCGAACTGGTGTGGGGTACATACATACGGATCAAGCGGAGGCCAGTTTACGAATCGTGTAATCTACGGATGGTTGCGTATCCAAGTATCACTTCCAGACAGGTATCGGTAGCTCGTGTGGTTTCAGTACTGCATACATTTTGGACTGGGAATTGATGTGATTGTAAGATGTGATTGATAGTAGTATGAGATGGAAGGCAATGCTAGCAACACTTGTACGCAAGAAATAATTAAGTAGTAGGATCAAATGATGTCGTACACGGAGAAAGAACAGCAGTCCAACAGGGGGGAGGTAGAACAACGCATACAAGACAGGGAACAAAGAGAAATGCCGGGGAGTACAAGGATACAGCAGGGCCATCGCTCTGTGGAAGCGAGAGTGCACACCACGTCAACGTTGGGAAAGGGTATGATTTGCATGACGGTCAGTAAGAGCGGTGAACACGGTCGTCGGGCCGTGGATGATGTTCTACTCTATGTCACCCAAAGCCCCTGGGAAAGAGTGGCACACGGGACAATAAGATGGCCGGTATGGGGGTGAGTAAACACATGATGGTCAGAATTGTACAGCAATTGGGCTTGATCAGAGAAATGTACATGTCCGGTCAGAGCGGTGCATGGAGTGCCGTCCGGGTTGCGTGGCTGACTGATTATTCCCAAGAGGTGACCATGAAAGGGGAATGGGAGCTCGGCCTCCCAACGTGGCTGAAGAAGGGAGTATGAGATTGCTGCGTCGACTGTGATGCTTGCAGGTAGAACGGGTCGGTTGACGTAAATAGAGAGGAAGGACACGAATCGGTGGGAGAGCTCATGTTTGAAACTGATAGCGTCGTCGATGCAGAGGTAGGGAGAACCCTTGTTGCAGAGCCGTGGGCTAGGAACGAGTTGTGAAAGCGTGGCGAATCAGGTGTCACCATGTCCTCTACTGCGCGCTCTTCGACCATCTCTTCGGAGTCGGACCAGACATCGTCGATGCTGTGTCGTCGTGCATGAGAAATGCTGCACCTGCGGGCGTAGTCCAGGTTCTCTGGAAGTGGGAGTGGCCAGGTGCATGTGGCGGATGAGGGTGTCCTGGCAGTAGGGGTCGTGCAGTGCTGTACGTTTGTCGGATCACGCCGTGCAACGTTGACACTGACGCCGTGCACGAAGGCAGGGGGGTGAGGGTGAGAGGGCGAGAGGGTGAGTTGGTGAGTGAAGAGTGTCTGCGCGAGCTGGGCCTGTGAAGAGAGATAAGGAGGTGCGCCAAGGAGGGGTAGATACGACGACGACAGACCTGTAGGGCAGCGAGGTCAGTCGCTTCCTGGCCGATGTGGTTGGCGGAGAAGGAGGCGACGAGGTCGTCCACTGAGACGCTCATGAGGGGGAACCCGACAAGTACTGTCTGGCGAGTTGGTAAATCAATGAGCAAGTTTAAGTACCCCAAATGCGGCCCATCCCGGGTTCCAACGCCTCGGCTGCACCTGCTCGGTGCCAGTCCACCAAGATCCGACTATAAAGGCCACTGGCATAACACCCTCGGCCGTTGAGCGCCCCACGGTGCCACTGATCAGGTCGTTACGTGTCATGAGAAGCAGAGCTGGGCAGGGGGAATCGGACATGTCGACGGCGACATGTTCGGGACATACCTCCAAGTGTCAAGAAACGCGCTTGCCTCGCTTTCAAAGTCATCATCCAAGTAGCAGGTGCTCATAGATCGAGGTACTCTATATATCCTAGCTCAGCCTCGCCTTGGGCCGCTCCTCCACGTTGCTCTGGGGATCCATACTGCCAGTCTGCTTCTTCTGCAGGCTTTGTAGATACTTGAATCCTCCGCCGTCGAAGAACACGACCCCACACAACACAATCCAACAGCCGTACCATCCCAGTCGAGACCACGCCTCAATCGAGTCCGCAAAGTCCAACAGCATGAATGGCGCAGCCGCAAAGTTGACGAGCAATATGCTTGTCACCGTTCCCAACAGATCATAAACGTGTTTCGCCCAACTGGGTCGCACCCCTGGCGGTGATGCGACCAGTGGGCGGACTCCAGTGCGGCTCTTTCGCGCAACATGGGTAATAAAGCCTCCAAGAATGAATGTCAGATAGTATCCAACCGCGATTCCGTGCTGAACGCTCGTCATCAACATCGTTTCACAGAGAAAACACGAGCCTTACCCAGAATGCACTCGTAGCAAAAGTAATGAGGGTGCTTCGGAATCCCGGCTTCCTACCCTTGGAAGTCACCCGCTTGTACACACACTCCCTAAGCCAGATGTTCGTGTTGATGTTCCAGGAGTCCAGAAGAACCTTGAAATTCGATGGAAACTCAATCTCCAGCACCTTGATGTTCGCCGCACCCTCCCAGAGTGACTCCCCAGAAGGTCCAAACCCGGTGAAGCCGAGGCCAGTTACGATACTTGCTCCCTACAACACACATCAGTGGGTGATACGCCAGCATCCACGATCCTTCTACCTCTGTCAAAGTCCAGATAGCATAGTATTTGCAACGCTCGATGATCCCACAAATCTGGAAAATAGCAATTCTGCAGAACTCGCAAAGTGAGACGCGCCATCAAACACAAGGGTTATCGTACCGATACAGAAGGTTCTGCTGTGCAAACCAGGGCGTCAACGCAATTGCAAAGTTATAGGATGGCCCCAGAGTCACGAAGAGACCCAAAAACACAAGCCCAATCAACATCTTGCGGTAAGCAACGCGTTTTCTACCATCGGGTATCGCCCTTCGCATCACTTTTGTGGATTCCGCCGATTTAAACAACGACCCGTCGGTTAGCGATGTGTAGGATGCGTAATTAAGATACGGTCCAACCAAAACTCCAGGGAAGTAGAATCTAGTCCAGTCAGCGGCGTAAACGACGGAAACACGTCGCTCACGAGAATCCAAGGAATTCGAGTAATGTGGGGAACTCCGTAACGCGTTTTTGAAGCTGCCACTTGTCTAGGTCCTACAGTAGTTCAGTACAATAAACGAAAGGGAGCAAACCAGTGCGGAAGTGACAAACCTCTTTCGGCCTCCTGCCATCGTAAACGTTCCACGCAAAGGTTGTCAGTTTCATGGTGAGGACCATCTGAGGGCCAGTGATATCAAAGGTTTCGTAGTTCATCCCATAGATTGCACGGATAACATGGCTATAGGAAGTAGTTGACGTCAGTAAAGATAATAATTAGCACAGGCTGCTACATACTTGATAGTGAGATGCCCCATGACAAAACTAAACTGCCATTAGCGTGTACATTGCAAATAGAAACAGATAGACTTGCATAAAGACAGTCCATGGCATGCTGGAACCCCGGAAATTGGCAGCAATGAAATATGTCCCAAGGGCACTACCGAGGAGCTGAAAGAGGCCCCATTCCAGATGGAGAATGGGTATCAAGAAGAAGACAGAAACGAATATATTAAAAGCATGCTTGAGACTAGGCTGTGACGATGGTATTCGTATGAACACACTCCCGAGTGGGTATGCAATCAGAAGACACCAAATGAGCTAGCGCGCAAAGGGTGAAAGTGCTGAACTACAAAACCGGAGACCAAATACCTTGATCTGGTCGACGGATGCCCCGAGTGCGCTAGCTGCAGAAGAAAATAGAGCGTCCATCGTGCAAAGATGGGGCCTTGGGGGAGAAAGCAACAATGAGTGAAGAACGCTGGATATGCTGAAGACCCGTCTAAATGGTAACTTTGGACCAGGAAGGCAAAGGCAACCGTAGCTAATTTTCCCACGCATTTGATCGAATTACATACAGCGGACTCATTCGAGGTAACCGATGGTTTAGGATTAGTCAGAAGCTGAACATGTAGCATTTTTGTTGCTTCTTGTCTCAGGCCTATCGTCATGCTACCCACGTCTAATTCACAGCATTAAAGCCCAGTACAGACTTCCTTGCTATCGAACACAGAGGTTGTCAGCGTTTCTACACTCGCTCGGCTATCCTTCGAAAGATCATGACCCAACGGGCTTGTTGAGAACTCAAGCCCAGAGTCTTGTTCTCATTCTCATTCGCAAATTGATATCATGTTGGCGCACGTAAACAAGTACGTACGAGCAAGGTCGGAACATCCCTTGACACTTGCTGTCTCGCATTCATTTAAGACCTGCCCTGGATACAGTGGGGTAAGTAAGTTGATTTTATATACATCACACACCACATCTTGTTCTGCATGCGTGCTGATGGGGATCTGCTCTCCACAAGAACAATGTCAATATGGGTCGTCTTACCGTTGTGACCGTTCGTGTCTCTGGATTTCGCTGTGATGACGTTGTGGACACCGCTGGTTCGAGCCCCCCCGGAAACCCTGTCAAGAAACAATGGCCGATCCGTTAGGTGTCACACGGTGGGACTCTACCATCAGGATAATCGTGTGTCCTACTGAAATACGTTTCGTGAGTCGTCGTGAACACAGTTGTATTGATCACTGTGACTAAACCGAGGGAGTGGGGGTGGCTGTGCCATCAAAGTACGAAGAGATTCGTTATATATGAATAGCTTTGACTCAACGCTCCCGCCCCACATACGGATGATTCCCGAGGCCACAAGTTCTGCTTCGGTCCATGTATGATACTAAGGTACACACGTACACCCTAGATTTGTATTCAACTTCTCCTAGCTTCTTTCAGTAGTGCGTGGAAGGTAGCCGCGCACTTTCTGCCCCAATGGAAAACGACTTTGAAGGTGATGGTGGTGCAACCTGCAAAGTCCATGACGCCAATATTTCCTCTCCTTCGAGGATGACGGAGCCTAGCCACTGTAGCGCCAGGTTAGCAATAAATATACATGCGCGCGTGGTCCTGCGGGTCGTGCCAGTCCGTCGTCGCCATCGTCCTTGCGATGCTTCAGGGAATCGATTAGCTGGTAATCGAGGTAACTGATGGCTAGGACCCGTCACAACCAGCCAGGACTACCTTCAAATCCTCAGAAGCGTTGTCCGCGTCATCTAGATCTAGCATTGGTCAGAGCTCGTGTCGTCTCCTCACCCTCCTGTGGCAGCGCCCGCAGCGTGTCCCATCCTATCGTGGCACTCGCTGACCATACGATGGCACTGGCAATCCTGGCGTTGGTGGTGTCGTCGTCGGCGATGTCTGAGGTACGTCACAGGTCACAAGAGTGTGACCGGTACCTGCTTACCCGTACTCGCGCCATGCCCTAAGTGTCTGCGGTAGAGCTCCATTGAGATATCTGTTGGTCCCACCATTGTGGGAGTCGAGGATTGTCTTTGTGGAGAACATCTAAAGAGGGGAACAACCAATGCAACACTCCCCAGTAGTCCTAGCAATGGGCCAAGAATCATCGGCAACTGACTAACGGTAACTTGTCCAGCACATTTTATTGATGGGACAGAACGGCACATACATATCAGAGGTTGATAGTGTATTTCGAGATCAGTTGCTGCTAGTAGTCGGAACAGGTACGAGTCTCCCGATATTCTCCGTCGTTATCGTTATCTAAAGGAAGTGTAACCGTGGTGACCGACTAGATCAGCGTAAGCAGAGACTATTTGTTGCGGAGCTTTGGGCCACTTGGTAAAAGTGTGGAAATTACTTGTGATAATGACCCCGTCAAACTCAGTTTCTAATGATGAAGGTAGACATCGTCTCTCACCTCCTTCCATGGAGCATTGTTCCATCAGCGGTGCACCCTCACCGTCGCCAGTGTCGGTTCGGGTGCCTTATTTAAGGTTGAAGTACACGTACCCTGATCGTGAAGGTATCATGGAGAGTGTCGTTCGGACGGAGACCATATCTAAGGAAGCAGGAGGCGAGTGTCACAAAAGAAGCTGGAAAGTTTTCAGAGGAGGTTTCCAAGGGGAAATGAGGCATGAATTTGCTTTGAGTTGTCCGGATGGTGGAGCCAGTACCCTTGGGGGAGGTGCTGGAGCATCATAGGGAGTAGGGGGTGCAAGTGAGGTCTTAGTATCCGGGAATGCCTTCACATGTGAGACAGCGGATGAATTACTTGATGATAGTGGCGCATCGAGTTCCTTGCTGACCGTAAAAAAGGCACTGGTTTCACAAGTTACAGATGTAAAACGGGAGGAAATAGACCAAGTACGAAAGCGTCTGTTACTCGATGGGCTAGAACTAATAGTCTGCGTCAGTTGTGGTGTCACCGGAGATCTATTGGTCACTTCCATGGCGGTAGTAGTATTCGTAGTTGGTGCTGACGGAGACGATGGTGAAAAGGGTGCCAATGATTGAAGGATGGAGTCGTTTGGCGAATCCAGGACCGAGGGGGTCTACTCATCCGTAAATGCGACATCCTCAGGGAAAGAGAAAGAGATCATCGATTCACAGAATGCACAACAGACAAGCTATACCGGTATTCTGATTCTAGCATCCTTACACTGGATGGGAAGATGCGGAATGCACCGAAAATCTTCAAAAGTCAAAACTGGTGGGTACGCAGACCCATCACGCCCTGCATTTGTGAGAGTGGCGATTCCGGGACCAAGGGTTACGGACATAGGTTTGCGAAGGAACAACAAATCCTCTACACGATGCACGGAGACATATCGGCGATGGCTGTGGCAGCGCGTGAGCATCATTCAGGCCATGTTACATGACAGGACTCGCCTCACGAAAATAGGTTGGACATCTCAAGGTGGCCGATGAGGACTCGAGCCTCTGGGGGTCATGGGTAGTAACTCTAGTCAGACAATCATTTAATAGAAGGCTGTCAATGAGAGTTTCCGATGTGTTGTAGAACGGGGTGATCCATGACGGGGCAGGGCGAGATACATATTAGTAACGCACCATCTAGTGAGGGATATTCCGTTGCCAAGAGTGTACTCACAGTGTCATAGTCCATACAGCAATATTCAAGCACGACGGCAGTGGAAAACCAACATGTGCAAGGTATCGAGGCCGCCATCTGTTGAATGGCAGAAACTTACAACACACCTACTTGCAAGCTCTGATTGGTTAGCTGGCGGATCTCAAAGCAATCATGAAAAATATTGGGGCCATTGCCCAACCTTGAATTGACAGATGTACGATCAAGCAACGACGCGAGGTCGGGGTCAATTCAAACGGCAAACTACTGAACTGCGACGAAGAGACTCGCATAGACATAATAACACTCCACTACTCATCGAATCGAAACTGAATAAGGCAAGTTTGTCGAAGTTGTATGTAAAATACGTCCAAAATGTCAGCGATGGGCGGCTTGAGACAATTCTTCTACAATGTAATTTCTCCTATCCCCATTCGCTGTGGTGTCCCAGAAAGACTGAAAATCGAATGATACAAGGTCCCAGGGCGACGTTGCTAACGGCTCCGAATGCGCGACAGTATCCGATGATTTGAAGTCAAAGTGTGAGCGACGGACCGCGAGGTGAGCGAGCAAGTGGCAAACCAGAATGAACAGCAGCAGCACGATGAACAGCGTAATTCTGGCTTTGAATAGAAACTGTCCCTGGAAGGGCGGGAGTTGGGTGATACGCTCGCGCAGCGAGGGTTTAGGGGGAGGGGTGAGAAAAGCAATGTAGTACTCCGGAGCGTCAAGCGAGGGTGAAGATGGAGTCACGATGATGGCAGGCAAGGGTGACTTCTCTGTGGCTCGTAGAAGTGAAAGGTCTGAGGTATCATCAATGTTGTGTCTCCACTCATTACACGTCAGGTTTACCGAGCGGTGCAGGGATCAAGTTGTAATCCAGGCGCTGCGGAAGTCTGTGGAGTCGGCGAGCTGACTGCGAGTCAACAAGGTCCCACCAATGTTCCAAAGAAGACGTACTGGTGGAAGACATGATGGTTGATACAAGTGTTTGAAGAATACAAACCTTGCAGGGCGATGAGTCGGGGATCGAACGAGTGGAGTCCAAAAGAGTGTGAGGTTTCAGTAGGTGTTTGAGGATGAGGAAGCAGGTACAGAAAAAGCAGAGCGCTGAGGAGTGAGAACGAGATGCTGGGAATGGTTGCTAGATGCGGCAATCACCGGAAACATATCCAAGATAGGAAATCCACCGTTGCTTTCCCAACACGACCATGTCGCTTTTGCAGTCATCGTCTTTCAAAATCACGAATCAGACCCTGAGTCAATCATCCATCTCAGGGGAAAACTATCTCCTTTCGCTAACACCAATTGACAATTCTTACGCGGCATCTGTGTCACCACCATCGAACCAGATCCATCTCTTCGATAAGGCTACTCTCCGGTCCACGGGTGTTCTCAAGGGCCACGAGCACGCAACCACTTATTTGTGCACCATTCGGGGCCTGGGAGCTTCCGCCCGCGAAATGCTTTTTTCATCCGGCAAGGATGGGTGCGTGATAGCATGGGATGAAAGAAGTGGATCAGCGAGTATCAAAAGTGAGTCTTTATGTCCATGTTCCTGTATAACATATACCTTAAACGGCTCAAAGACTTTGTTTTATGATAGTGGAAGCATCTGGGAAGCCACGCCCCCTTCTTTGTTGCGATGCCTCGGATGACGGTTTGCTCGTTGCTGCTGGAACGGACCTGCAGAAAGAGGATGCGTTCATCATGTACTGGTCAGATTTGTATCCAGGTTACGATGGCCCTCGAGCAGCTTACTTATTGTACTTCTCAAGGGATCCGCGGAACCCAGCCGCGCAACTACGCGCCCATGATTCGACTCATGCTGACGATATTACTGCCGTGCATTTTTTGAAAAATGAGCAAGCATCGAGTGCTGGCAAGATACTACTGTCAACTTCGTCCGATGGGCTGCTCAGCATTTCAAATGCTCTCGAAATGGACGCTGATGAAGCTGTTCTACACGTCGGCAATTGGGGTTGCAGTATCTCGCAGGGTGGGTGGATAAGCAGCACACGCGGGGCGCGCATCTGGGCGGCAAGCGATATGGAGACATTCAGCTGTTGGTCAAATGAAGTGGGTCCGCTGTTCCGAATGAACAATTTAAATGACCTTATATCACAATGTCATTGCTAGCTGGATCAACTTTTGACTGTCGATATTCGCAGCCCCTCCCTACACGAGCATGGCCATACTTGGGTTACAGACCATCTCATCAAGGGGCATTCAACATGGGGAGCAAAAGACAGACTTGCCGTGTTTGTCGGTTCCAACGAGTTGGTGTATTATTCCTGTTTGCACCGAGTTTTCGTTGAACGACTTCCTTACTCAGGGGAGACGTAGCTTTGATCACTAGCAATAATTTATCTGATGCCATGGCTCCGTGGACAATACATTCTGTGTGGACTGGTGGTCATTCGGGAATTGTACGCTCCCTTCATTGGGATGAGGAGGTACAATGATTGATTTCCTACCACTGCTTTGGCTAATTGTTTCCAGCATGCTGTCCTTGTTACAGGTGGTGAAGATTCGAAGATAGTCGCATGGCGGATCCAGAGTCCTGAGCTTACTGATCTTTCGACGCTCATTCAGCCAGATGACATGATGGAATCGGTGTTATCAGCGAAGAGGGGATGGGACGTCAAGATGGATGATGTCCAGGCTGACCCAGTAAGCAACCAGCTTTGTGCGATGAAAAATTTCCTCAGACTGTTGCTTTCAGGGTGGCAAACGAGCGAGGGCGGTAGCAAACGTTTGATTCGTCGAACAGTGGCAGATGTTCCACCACCCGCCTAGCACATACGCCATCCAATTTATAGCAGCTTTGCTACTTCCTCAGAAGTGGGTGTGTCGACACATTCGAGGATATACCATATGCACGTACAATGCAAAGAATGATAAGTGACAACGTCTCATAGTAATACCCATATTGCATAACCTCGACGTCCTCTGTCCGACCGTATATCGGTTTTGTGCACTTCTTATACCTTGAAACCACGAGACTTTCGGCGACCACGAGCACGCTCGAACTATAATTGAAATGATGAGAACGATATTCATTCTTGAGTATGCAAACGCATACTTTGCGGCCCTTGGAAATGGTATAAGGCTTCTTGTGCTTGTGAGGACCCATACCAAAGTGTTTGACAGCTTCACGAGTGTTCCTCTTGCCCCTCAAAAGTACAGTGTTGGTCCCAGTGGGTGAACGTAGAGCAAGTTGGTCCAAGGTGATAGCCTCTCCACCAGCCTTGAGAATACGTTCCTTTGCTGCTTGAGAGAAGCGAAGGGCCGCCACACTCAGTTTTGGCACTTCGATGAGACGAATATCATCAGTGACAGTTCCGACTGTTACGACAACCTTGGATGCAAGATCTGGTGTCGCGGATGTCTCTTTAACAATTCTTGACAATGAGATCGGGGGGCGGTTGACTTTGGAGAGGAAAAGGCGGTGGAGGATTACCTGTAGCATTGAAGATACATGAGCATCATGTCATTGATTCAGATCAGAGTTGCGAGACCTTGTTGAATTTCGAGTCGGTACGGCGGGCGAGAAAACGGTACAACTGATAAAAATTGAGTATTGACCCTTTGAGGGTGGTAAGGTGAACACACCTTGACTAGGAGGAGGAGGTAGGGATCCTCGCTCCTGGGAGTTGTTCGTTGAGACTTCTTGACGTGGTGTGCTTTGAGATCAATACCCTGCAACACGAAACACGGTGAGGCACAGTATGGAAGTTGCTTGGGGACAATGGACTCACCATCTTAGTTTTGCCGATGTGTCCTGATGAGTATGTCGAACGCTCCAGCGACGAGGGGCTTACAAAACTTTACAGTACTTCAAAATAAAGTTTAACTTGCGGAGTATGAATTTGAATCCCAACTAAGTTACAAACACGCGCAAATTTTCTTTTCAAACTTCAACTATCATGGTGTGTATCGCCCGCCTCAGCTAATCGTTTTTTAACTCAAAATTTTACCTTTGGTTTCCAGTCGCAATACGGTGAAGCTGCAGCTCCTAACGTGGACCCGTACTCTGACGCTTACAACGCTCCGGCACCAGCTGCCTCGGAATCCCGCGACCGCGATGCAGCTCGCGCGCGTTCTCGGTCCCGTAGCCCGGCCCGCAGCAACAACGGCTACAAAAGTCCCTCGTACCGCCGGAAGTCCCCCCCGCCTAAACGGCCCTCACATGCTCCCATTGTATGTTGTACTTGTGTCTACTTTTTTTTTCGACCTCATTCATCAAAGCAGGCGCCTAATCCGTCCGCCGTGTTGGGTGTATTTGGGCTGAGCATTAGAACCCAAGAACGCGATTTGGAGGATGAATTTAACCGCTTCGGAAGAGTTGAAAAAGTGACCATTGTCTACGATCAGAGGGTAGGTCACCCACCATACTTCTATATCCACCAACCCTGAACCCATGCCACCCAGTCGGAACGTTCTCGTGGCTTCGGTTTCATCAAAATGTCGAGTGTGGAAGAGGCGACACGTTGCATCCAGGAACTTAACGGCATTGTTAGTCATGTGTATCCTTATCTTTCATTGGTATTGATGTTGGTGCAGGAACTGAATGGACGACGCATTCGCGTGGACTACTCAGTCACCGATCGTCCTCACGCACCGACACCAGGAGAATATATGGGACATCGTCGTTCTCACAGGGACACATACTCCAGCCGTGAATATCGCGACTCGTACCGTGACTCTTACCGTGACCGGGATCGCGACTATCGTCGCCATGATCGTGACAGGGACAGAGACCCCTATGGTCGTGATAATCGTGACTGGCGTGACCGTCGTAGTCCGCCTGCTCGCAGTGGACGTTACTCACCTGATTACAGGAAACGTAGGAGTTATTCCAGAAGCCCGCCGAGAGGTAGCAGCCCTCGCAAGGATTACGATGGCCCTTCCAATGGCGCCTCTAATTCCTCAAACCATGCTGAAAATGGCAGTCGTTGGTAAAGGACCAACTTGCGCCATGAATATGTCATGTTCTGTCTTTGTCTGTTTCTCGCGAAGGGTCGGGCACGTACAAATGAAGGGTTCATGGCGGACAAACCTCCAGACTTCAAGTTTGAAAGTTTCTCGTTACGTCCTGTCTTGAAGAGGCGGGGACCTGGTTCGGTATATCAGAAAAAAAAAATCAAGTCTCAAGTTTTCTTTCGTGCTCGACTTTTCTTGCTTGTATTCCCCCATGCCTTTCGTATCGCTCTACTACTTTGTTTTACACTATCAAGTATTGGTGAAGACGCGCATGGTCAAGTTTACGATGTGTCGGTAATACATGCATGAAGACCTGTCAAGGTTGCAAGTGGAAGGCCACGAACGGAGTAGATTCTCCCGTGAAGGTTGATGCTGTAACAATGTTACCTATTGGCGATGCTCGATGAATTGTGGTCCATCATCAACGCTGTCCGTCTGAATTAAGATCCCAGGAGGCCAAGAGACTGGGCGCAAAAATGTACTTTGGCCATTGGCTGCCAGTTCAGTTGGTGTTCCCGAGACCGAGCATTCGATACGTGGCCAACTGACGCTGGATCTGGGCGGGCTGGATACCCTATGCAATACGAGTTCTGTATTCTTGTACAAATATTTGTATCAATACTCGTTCAAGTACAACCTACTGAGACCGTCCATCCAACGTGGAATAAAATTACAACACAAACCTGAGCAGATAGATCCTGTGCGCGTAACAATGTCCCCGATCTCTATCAAACACCCTACAGAACTGTCCGACGACGTAAACTATATGCAATGTACTAGCTGTTCATGATATCATCCATGTTGGCGTAGAAAGAAAAAAAAATCGCGAAAGCGAGAATGTGACTGAAATATATCTGTAGTATCCGTGATAATTGAATGGTTCTATGTATGTTTCTGAAGTAAGAAAAAGATAGAAGAAAAAAAATATCAAGTGTGATAACGATGTGATGGCTGTCAGTCGACGCCTTCAACCCATCACGAATAAAGAGATTACGCGCCGTATCCGACAAGGTCGCCTCTCGTGCAGTTATGCAGCCACTCGGGAGATGACCGTCCCGCCGTACTCGAGGCCACTTCCTGGGAGGAAAATCTCTGGCGTGCTCTCGAACGGAACGACCTTTCCCGACAGCTCCTCTTCGATGTCCGCCACCACCGACGCCCGCTGTTTCCCCTTGTTCTTGTGTCGCATGGTCACAAAATCAGCGGCCCCAACTATGGGCTTGATCCCCTCGGACGACGCCATCCGTAGCACAGCACATAGCGTGTCGTGCACGTCGCTCCCTTCCCAGTCAATGTCGGAGACGATGTTTACCCAGGAGTAATTGACTGGCCGGGGCTTCGCTCTGGCTTTCTTATCCTTGCCGTTCCCGTTCGTCATGGCCTCGTGGTAGCCGCTATCCTCGAACGGGTGCTGGTCTTTGGCACTTCTAAGGCGCAGCGCTCGTACACCAGCACGGAAGTTGTCGCCTGCACTGGACACAACGCGATCCGGTGAGTCGCCCACGAGAGTGGTGAACTGTGCGTCAATGTCTTGGCGTGACGGGTCGCGAATGGGCCGACCAAGAAGCAGCTTGCCTGCATCCCATATTTCACGACCACCGATGGTATCCAGGACTCCATCAAGCCGAACACGTGACCGG
The DNA here is from genome assembly GCA_038088995.1 of Guyanaporus albipodus. Classification (NCBI taxonomy): domain Eukaryota; kingdom Fungi; phylum Basidiomycota; class Agaricomycetes; order Boletales; family Boletaceae; genus Guyanaporus; species Guyanaporus albipodus. Next base: position 99,811 of record JBBPKA010000021.1, read on the forward strand.
GCCAGGTATGACATGAGAGACACGACTGAACCTTGTTCAGAGTCGTACGGTGTGAGTGGCAAGGGAGTAAAAGAGTAAGGAACCGTGAAGGCATTCTGATGGGTTGACGACGACGGAGGAGACGAGAGGTGGCTTGACGAGAGTCCATGTGAATAAGGCGAAGACAACGGGGTGGACGTGGTCGACCTGGAAAATGGGGAGGGCGAAATGCTCGGAGAGGATGAAGGCGAACGGGAGAACTGGATGGAGGGTGACGACCAAGACGACGTGATTTCCAGAGCTGGGTTTGATGCATCAAACATCGCAGAAAGCGGCATCGACGTAACTGGGACGAAGAGCACTTCGTCTACTCCCCATCCACGGAGTCGATCCTCAATGCGGCGTAGCAGGTTCCTCTGGTTGTCAAGCCCCTTCTCCTCTTCCTCGTCTTTCAGCTCTTCTGGTAGCTCCAACTGAGTACCTGGCAATATAAACGGCACAGGCACATGCGCCCACACGGACCATCCTTCTCGGACGAGCATCTGCGCGGCAAGGGCACCTGCTCCATCATGTGCTCGAAGTACGAGAACACGGGGTTTCAAGTCGCAATGTTGAGGCTGCGTGGTAAGGTCTTCTTGGCCACCACCTGCAGTGAAGTCATGTATGTCACTACGAGGAGGAAGAATGGGATGTAGTTCGTTGTGGGAATCACCATACGGCAGCTGTGACTTGCCCATTCTCTGTGTAATCTGATGGAAAGTGCGAACGGCACGGTAGGCAGGAACTCCACAGAGCGGTAGGAGAGCGAGTTCATTGACCGTCAAGCAATCCTCGTCGGCGGTAGACGGTGGAGAGTCGCGTTGCCTAGAAACATCATCATTTGCTTCGCTCGCCGGATCCGTTGTAGTGAAGGGATATTTCAAATGCATAAAAGGGTTGGGAACGCGGTGGACACGATGCCGGTCGGCGAGTATGAACTCGGCCAATGCGCCAGACTGGATGAGATGTGTGTCAACTCGACTCGATCAGAAGGTGTAGCGGCTAACCTTGTGGACAGACATCAATCCAACGACCCAATCTCCGCGTTTTGCCACATCTACGCCAACTTCCCAACCGACTTCCAAAACACGGCCAACGAAAGAGCGGCCGGGGATGTAGCCCACGGGTGGACTGCGCCCCTTGTCCTTCTCGCTCGGCTTTGACATCTTCGTACCATACGGAGCACCGGGGAGTGAGGGGCTGGCACGTGGTGGGTGGATACCCGTGAGACGCGCATCTGTTCCATCGAGACCAACGCCCCAGACTTGGACCAAGACGGAACCACCGCCAACGTAAACAGGGGGTTTGCGGTAAGCGGTGAAACCGAGCGGAGAGTCTGTATCCAGTTGATGATTCTTTTCTTTGGCCGTGGGAGTCGGCTTGTCTTTGGAAAACCATGTCACGCCAAAAACGCTTCCATGGGACCTGTGAGATTTACGGTCAACTGCGGAGCCTGCGGCAATACCACGGACAATCTCGACACTGGCCATGGTTGTTTGGGCGAGGCGCGCGCGGGAAAGATCGACTTGATCACCGAAGCCCAGGCCTGCGCCTATGGTATCACGCACGCTGGCGCCAGCTGGTCGAGCCTTGCCGATTTTCCAGACTCTGTCGGAACCGCGGTCCAGAGCCAAGGAGGGTGAACTCGTAGCGTGGGGAAGAACGAGAGTAGTGTAGCCACGGGTGCCAGCGGAAGGCAAGGTATCGAGTGAGTCTGAAACGGACACATGAGCAGCGAGGGCGTCGAGGGCGTCGAGGGCGGGAGTCGTGTACGGTGACTTTGAGGTAGAGGCAGTACCGTGGGAGATTGTATTACGGGAGTGTGACGATGGGCTGGAAGCACGACGAGTACTTGAAGTGAGGGAGGAGGTCACATCGGTGGTTCTGCTGGGCAGGCCTGGTGATTGATCGCTTGCCAGTAAAAATGGGGGAGACGAGAAGCTCCGTTGTCTGGAGAGCTTGGAAGAGCGAAGCGGCGAGGAGATGCGAGGCTTGTGGAATGCATCAAGAGAGCGTTCGGGGGAAGGGGAGACAAAGGTCGTGCGTCTTTGTGGAACCGAGGAGTCGTGACTATACGGGGGGGAGACCTCGGGATCCAAATCTTCTTCAACCTCGAGCAAAGCGGTCATGCCGATGACGGATCTAGCCGTGCTGATCTTTGCCTTACTGATGCCCTTGGATTTGGGTGGACGGGGCGGGGCAGGATGAGGATGCTGGAGAGATGTGGAGAGGCGGGGAGGGAGGGAGGAGGTGGAGCGAGAAGGAGGGATCTGCACGGATGGGGGAGCACTTTTGCGCTTTGCAGCCTTTGACTTGGATTTCTGGTCGTCGGTACGGGGAGCGACAAGCCAACGAACGTCTCTTGCCCAGTCCTCATCGGTATACGTGAGTTTGCGGTCGGTCTTGTGAGACATGATCGTGTTGTCGGGAAGGGAGACAGAAGAGTGGACGACGTCGCTAAGGGAAAGGGCGGAAGAAGTGGCGGAAGTGGGAGGGGTAGTGGAAGGTGAGTTCTGGAACGATTGGAAGGGGGAGGAGGTAGGGGTGAAGAAGTGATCGTTAAGGTCATCCGAGGGTCGGGGATGGAACTGCGCAAAAGATACGTTGAGACGGAGGAAGTGAGAATGTTGACGGTGGCTAACCTGGAGGGGTTCTTCGGATGTTCTACGGTGACCATGCGTGTTCTGAATGTGGCATACATCCTGCGCCGTCGCGGGTGTCGAGTACCGCTGTGATGGCCTTCCAAGGACCTTTTGAAAAAAGGTTGGCTGAACCATCAACGACGAGGAGGAAGAGGATGATGAGGGGGGGAAGAGAGGGAGGAGGAGGAGGAGGAGGAGGAAGAGGAAGAGGCGGAGAAAGGAACGAAAGATGCGCTGATGGGCGTGCACGCGGTTTTGTCTTTCCAAATCCAGTCTGATACACAATTCGTGACGTCACTCATACTCGTCGTCGTCGCTTTCCAGTCGAAACTGCAAACGACACCCTTCGCTTCTTTTCCAATTCCGGAACACGGCCCGGCTCTTCCTCCTCCTCCTCCTCCTCCTCCTCCTCCTCCTCCTCCTCCTCTTCCTCCTCGCCCCATACCACATCCCACTCAATGTCGCGGTTGTCGCTCACACCTGGGCTCATCTTGACCAGTTTCACGCCGACGGCACTTCGTAGCTCTTTCCTGCTCCGCACTGACGCCAACACAGTCACATCTTCTTCCACCGCTTGCGCAGGCGTTGCATCAGGCATACTGTACCGCATCAACTTCCCTGCACTCCAATCGCGTAAAACAATCCGCGCTGCCCCCGCATGATCCAACACACCTCTCTGTACATGCCATAAGCATACCACATCCTCGCATTCGGTTCGACGCGCCTACCTTTTTGATCAGCCCACTCACCCGCGCTACTCCCGAGAGAAAGCCCGCCACATCCCCCGCCAAAAATGCAGGCAAGCCATACGCAAGCATCAGATCCTGTGTATCCGCATACGTCACAATATGCCTCACTGTCCACACTGTCAGCCCATCACCTATAACCCAACTCATCACAGACCTCCAAACACTGGATCTTTCAGTCGATCAATCCGGCCCCTACATCGCAATAGGATGTCTCGCGCTCGCATCACTTCTCTTTCTTCGTCCCCCAACGATGCGACGTGCACAAACTGCAATCCAGGGGTGTCAATGAACCTGACCCTCCGCGCGTTATTGCTGGGCATCGTCGCCACCACTTCCTGAGCCCGCGTCGTCGTAGACGGCCCCTTGACAGACCCTGCTACGTGTGTGTTATATATCGAGAATACGTTTGAGCCAATCATCGAATCGATGACAGCCGATTTGCCTGCCTTTCCCTTCCTCAGATAAGATTCGGAAAACATTATGCCCCGACACTCACATTGGTCACACCAGTCACAGCGACGACGAGTTCATCGCCACCTTTCGCCCCCGCGACGTTATCGAGATGCGCCCACAGACCGGCAAGCCCAAGGGCGTCATCCTTGGCCATCGACCTGGCTTTCTTGCTTGGCGGTTCAGACGGCGTACCATAGGACATAAAAGCAGTCGACACTCTGAATGGCAACACCGTATGCAATGTCCGTAGCTGTGCGAGCCACTGCGCAACCGATTCCCGTGGTACGGTGTCTGCAGCAATATATGAGTTCGACGATCCGATCCACGTGTGATACCCACCTATTTTGTTGAGCAGCACCACCAACTTGCCCTGCACTGCCTTTGTCAACGCCCCGCTCATGCCCGCGACAGGGTCCCGGGCATCGACCACATGCAGCACCACATCCGCCTTTTGCACGACTTCACCTAGCGTAAAAGGTCCGGGAAACACGGGTATGGTGGGTATCAGTTCTTGGACGGCACGGTTGTCGCCCTCGTTGGGTAGTATGGGCACTAGTTTCAACGACGTGACTCCATCAAAGCCTTGCCCATCCTTTTCGTCAGCGTCAATGTCCTCCAGGGTTGGTCCCCTTGCAGAATCATTGTTATCATCTATGCCTGCAGCAGCACGCTTTTCTTCTTTCCGGCGTTGTCTCTCCGCAGCTGCCTGGGATGATGTGATCAAAATGCGACATGGTCCACGGATCGGTGGTGTGCATACGCATACCTGACGTCGCTGTTCTTCGACCTCTGCCAGGATCTGGTCTTTATACGGAAAGTTGTTTGGGATACCCGGATCCTTTTTTGACTTCTTGTGCACGACTGCAAGCGACGATCAACGAGGACGTCGGGAATTAACACCAAGTGCAACGACGCACCCTTTCCAGCAACCTGGTCTTTCCGAATCTGTTTCTTGGTTTTTTTGCGATGTTCGGAGACCTTGTGTTTTATTTTCTCCCGTTGGCGGGTCGTTCCCCGCTTGGAGGTCTCTGTAACGGACCTGTGAGATGCGCATCCCTCGTCTGTACAGCAATGTACACACACACTTTTTCGAATGAGAGGCATACTTGCTCGCTGGCAGGCGGTACGGCCAAAAGGCTAGATATTACCTAATCTCTCCTCCCGTTCCTCCATGGCCGCCAAGTTCGACCCCAAACGCCATGTCGGCGTGAACCCAGAACGCGTCTCGCAAGTCTCCTCGACCGACTATCCGGGACATGATCCAACCCAACTCAACGCCTGGGATATCAACAAGTTTCAAACAGTACGCGTCCTTTATCCGCCGTCGTAACCCATCACCTTACCTGCACGCACTCAGAAGCTCGCCGTCCGCGTCGAGCGTCTCTCTAACCGCTCTATTGATTTTGATCTCGTCGGCGTAGACGCTTCCATCGCCAATGCGTTCCGGCGCATCCTCATCGCCGAAGTATACCCCCCCCCTCATCCACCTATCGTAGATACGGGTTGACGAGATCCAGGTGCCCACGGTGTGCATAGAGCGCATGTACATGTTTTGCAATACTTCCGTCATCGCCGACGAGGTCCTCGCCCACCGTTTGGGACTCGTTCCACTCAACGTCGATCCCGCCCTTTTGGAGTTCAAAGATCGTGAGCACCCCACCCATGTGCACCGCGCGCGAACATGCTCGTCATCTCTCTTCTCGCAGCCCAAAACGATCAAGCGACGGACAGGAACACGCTCGTGTTCCGGCTCAAAGTTGCCTGCGAACGTAGAAAAAACGCGCCCAAGGACGCGACGAACCCCCAGACGCTCTTTCTGAACTCGGAGGTCCTTTCGTCTCAACTAGAGTGGGTTCCCCAGGGCGAACAGGGGTCGGTCATGGCCGCGAACCCGCCCTTGCCGACAAATCCGAACATCGTCCTTGCAAAGTTGCGTCCCGGACAAGAGATCGACATGGAGGCTCATGCCGTCAAAGGTGTTGGCAAAGATCACGCCAAGTTCTGCCCGGTCGGTAAGCATACAACTATCCACTCACACTAATCGGGCTGTTGATCTTCCCCTCGCAGCCACCGCTTCATACCGCCTGCTCCCCGAGATCATCCTTAACCCAGCAAAACCTGTACCACCCGATCTCGCAGAGAAGTTCCAAAAATGCTTTTCCCCTGGCGTTATTCGTGTACACCCACGCACGAAAAAGGTCAGCGTGGACGAAAAATCGGCGCGTCTCGAGTCGATGAGTCGCGAGGTATACAGACACCCAGAATTCGATGGGTGCGTTCAGCTCGCGCGAGTTCGAGATCATTTTCTCTGTGCGTGATGCGCCACCGCTATCGTTCGTGCCTCATTTCGTTTTCGTCTAGTCTGCATCGAATCGGAGGGATTCTACCCTCCGGAACGTTTATTGCCTGAAGCGATCCAGGTGATGCGGACAAAGATTTCCATATTACGACGCGCCGCCGAAGCACTACTGAACGATACGAATGCGAACGAAGACGCCGAAATGACAGAAGCCTAGATCAACTCGCACCGCGTGTCGTAGCATCTTGGACACGTGAATTGCTGCTAGGAGGCATCCATTTGGTACACGATCGTGCACGTAATAACAGAGCGAGGCAAGCACTGCTACAGGCATCGGGTGCCGCTTGTTCGTTTAGGGACCTTTCATTCGCTCTCCGTCTGGGCTTCACGTAGAGCGGAGATGGGGACTGTCGGCGTCCTGTCCACCGACATGTAATGAAAGCTTGTGACACGGCGTTGATCGCCATCCTGCACGCTCGTGTCCCGCTCGATCCTACAAAGCTGATGAGAAACGTCCACCCGATAGGCGCGTTCGCATACTTACTTGGCGCTAAAGTAAACGTACGTCAGTCTTTTCACCGGGTTGGTGCGAACACGGAACGGGAGGATGCGTATGACGACGAACGCGCCAGCCACGACGGTGGGCTATAAGTTCCAGTCGGTCAGTTACCAAGTGTCCCCCGCGCACGGCCAACGCACCTCCTCGGGCGTGTAGTCGTTGGTCGAGATGATGTCCCGGTTCCAGGCCACACCTACCCGAGTGGCCATAGCACGCCGGGACGCGAGATCGTCCTTGAACGTCTCAAGAGGGTGCGTCTCGTGGTTCAGACGAACCTCGCACGAGGGGGAGAACATCTGGTCAATTGCATCTTGCACATCATCCTTGTGGAACAGCGCCGTGAGATGCTGCTGGATCCAAGCGGACGGGCTCAGTGGGGACTCAGACATGGTGGTGGAATGAAAGGCGAATGTGGGGAGTGCCACCGAGGAGAGTGGCGCACACGTCCAAACCAAAACCTGACCCCCCTTGGATAAATTTCAGACTCCAAAACGCGACGAAAATATGAATTGATAGTGCGAATTCGAAAGCATGTACAGACCGCAGAGTAGCCAGAGGTTCCACCTCTATATTAATTCATACTCGGCATAGAATAGCTCATCCGGTCCCATAAGCCTACAGCATAATAACTCACCCCTATGTCTCATTCATCTCCTTCTCTTGACGACAGCAAGATAACCAAGCAAACCACATCATCGTGCGGAGCTGGAGCACGTCTTCCTTCCACGCCATAGATTGGTTCTGCTCCCTGAATTCCTTCGTGAGTTGCTCACAGCGCGCAATGTTTTCGGGGCTGACAAAGTCGACAGCGACCTTGATACAATCTGCCAGGTTGCAGACCTAGGATGTAACTGAGCAGAGCGTACACGCGCAAAGTGCTGAACCCATCTCACCTGATGCGCACATCCAGCGGGTATAAACACGGCCTCTCCTGGCTTCTGATAAATCCTATGGCTCTTTATTCCATACAGATCGAACAGCTCCTTCCTCAGTGTGCTGTCCAGATAGATTTGTTGCGAATGGATGGGATCATGCTGGTACGACCCCTTGAACTTTCTCCGCAAGAAGACGCGCAATTTATCCGCGTCACACGCACGGAACAAATCCCAGGCAGCACAGCCGGGTTTCCCGTCCGGAGTTGGGCTGGCATAGGTCATGATGTTCACAGCATCTGCCATATCCATATGTAGTCTAGTTGATCCTTTGCTGCCAGCAGACTCAAAGGATGCCATCGCATTGTACATCTTAGGGCCTACTTCATTTGTTAGCTATCATGCATAACAGTACATCATCACGGCGCACCGAGGTCTGGGGCAACTGTATTGCTCGGAAAATGTGAAGCAATGTTGAGTGCCCCATCGCGGCGGACATAACTTGGGACTGGTACGGCCCTACTAAAGTCGTCAAAGAGCTCGGGAAAGGCAGTCTTGAAATCGGTCGATGGCGGCCAATCCTACGGAGTACATTCATCTTCTCCGTTCGCATACACCTACTGGAACTCACCTTCAATTTCCAACATTCAACGCGCCCTTCGTACTTTCCAAACCACGAGAAAAATTCACCAACGGTAACGCGCTTATTAACGTCAGTTTGACACTCAAGTATGAGGCAACTTTGAGAGTTGTATTTCTCCAGGAAATATTCAGGCGTCCATTGAATCTGAAATTTCGGAAGGACACCAGTGACCACCAGAGGCTCTCCCTTGGCCCAAAGAGGTCTAAATGCACTTTCCGTCAGCTCTGCATCCGGGAGAATAATCGTTTCGTGAGACGGTGTTTCCGATAACTCCGTTGAAAAAGTATTCGACAGCACTTGCGCTGGGGATTCTACATCAGCCGGATGGATCTGTGTCGCTTCCCCGACGATGAGGGGCCCAGAAGTTTGAGAGTTTGCTACTTCGATAGAAACTGCATTTGCAACAGCATCTGCACCGGAAGATTGTCCGTTTTGAAGACTGGGATCAATGACTCCCAGAACTGGGTCCTCGTCGGAGTCTGGCTTCGCTAGTAGTACCTCCATGTCCTTGATGGCCTGTGCTAGTTCAGATTTGCAGAACCGTGACATTGGAGAAAAATCCTTGGCATGGTGCTCGTTCCTGCGTGTACAGGATAGGAAAAATGGGTTGGTGTGAGCGTGTTTTTCTCGTCTAGCCTGTAGAGCTGCGATCTCAGCCTGGGTCGCACCGGGCTTGTCTTCAGTCAATTCCTTAACCTGCTCGAAACACTCTGCGCACGCTTCGCGGCCACACAATCTGCACATCCAACTGCATGAGAATATTGAAGTCATGCAGGTGTCTAAAAATACGCAACATGTGAAACACTGAATTCGAAGAGCCGAGTCACGAAAACTCACCACATGTGGCACGAACTTCACTTTCTCTTGTTCGCCGTATGATTTCGGGGTAAGCTAAATGATCAAGTTCTTGACGCAGTGTGGGCAACAAAGCTTTTGCGATCGTTCGCTGAACTACGTGGTGAACAAGGGAGAACAGCGATCAAACATTGAACTACCTTCGTTCGCCGAATATGTTGCTCGGTTAAGGGAACATTCCATTGAACAGGAAAGTTCATACTTGGAGCATCTGGCCGCTGGTTCTCCACGAAGCTAATGCCCACGATGTTCCGCTGGCCGTCTTTAAGAAAGAAGCGAATTCCTTGGAATCGGCATGTGTCACCGGCCCAACGGCGCGTGCACGAAACACACCGCGGAAATTGTTCCGATCTGTATCGGTTTGACATGCAACGAGCAAACTGAAGCTCAGGGTGAAGCGGAGGAGTAGCTTCATTTCCCTGGGCTCCATTCTCTGTCGGAGCGATGCCCGGAAAGGGCTTCATTTAGATCATATGATGCTGAAACATCACCAAAAACCGACCTTTGCCATCCTTCTCCTTGCCCTTTTCAGCAGACGTCGAAGTGTAGGAGACTGTAGGCATGAGTTGTGCTGCACGGCGATGAACGCGGGTCTCGATTTGGAGGACCGAAACTGACCATTTTGTGCAGCAATTTGTGCCGCTTCGCTTCTTTTCCTGGCGTTATAACCTCGCTTGGACGATGCTCCAACAGGGTAAGGAAAGGATACTCGGAGAGTAAGAAGAAATGCGCACCATTCCCTTCTGTGGGCTTCGCTTTTTTGGCCTTTTTTGATTTCTGCGAAGGAGGTTCCTCGACTTCAGATGATGGACGTTTCTGAACCTGAGGTGGTGGGGGTGGTGGTGGGTGTTGATATAGCATGGAAAACATGGCAGGTGGGGCGTGCATGAGTGCACCCACTTCAAACATGGGCTGCCCCGCGATCGGTGCAGTAAAGCGCGCCGCTAGACGAACAGAGGCTCTCTCAGCATTCTGTAAAGCTTCGTTCGAAAACTCAGGAGGGGATGGGAAATAATATGGAAATAACAATTACATGCATGATGGGGGTGAACGGGCTGTGCATGGTGCTCCTGTGGAACATGGTTGAATTGATCTACTCAAAAGGAAAATATTCAGCCAGGGTGAGTATCTGACTAGACGCGACACTGACTGCTTTGAGGATAATCGGCTGACATGGCTAGGGTAGACGCTTCGGAATTCAGGAATATGAACGAATACATAAAAAGTAAATTCCGGCTCACAAGTCCGCTCGTCAGAGTACATTGGTGGCACGATCGGGGAGGCATAGGGGACGTTTGCAACGTCGGGTTGTGGAGGCCATGGGGGCGTTGGCATCGCAAAGGTTCCATGTTCGTCCATCCTCGGTCTTGGCTGCCTTTGTGACATGTCTCCGTTCATTTCAGGATACATCTGAGGCGGCATTGGATACGATCGACCGGTGGGCGGGCCGGCGTCAGGCCTGCGTTTCGGTGCATTTGGATCATCGTTCACAGGCTCCCAGCTGGCGGCGCGAAGGTGAAATGACGAGGCAGAGTCAGGTTGTTGAGGATAGGAACCGTGCGGAGGATGTTGTGGGTGTTGGTACTGGGAAACACCAGGCGAGGAGAGAGTTGGATGAGGGTAAGCAGAGGAGTCGGAGGAGGGGTTGAGGAGTTGGCTGATGGACGTGCGCTTGTCATGCATGCCATTCATGGCTGTACACGATGGAGAGCGTTGGCGCGCTGTGAGGGCGGGCGCACGGAGACTTTGAGAAACGAGGAGCGGTAGGGAAATGAGCGGTGGGGAGACGCCCACTCGCGGAGTAGATGCATCCGGCGGAGTGAACATCAAATCTTCGACTCCGACCCTCAAATCAGCATCGGCAATCCGGCATCCTGCTCGGCATCCCGTTCGGCATCGTTAGCCGCGAACCTCGGATAGACTTGGTCGTCGTTCAAACGAGTCTACTCCTCCACTGAGAAACGCGAGCTGGCTGGCGGCATCGCACAACAAACGCAGTCGGGGGATCCCTCCATATGCATTAACGCGTTATCGTCACGTCGTGGTAATTAGTACGTATGCGTTCGCGAAGCTCAGCAAACATGTGTCGTCCGCTCGCTCCAGCTATCCCACGTAAAAAAAAAGGGTAGTCAAATTCCCTCTGGTAAATTCGTCACCGAAACCAGTCGTGAATTATCGTGTCATCGTGCGAATAAGCATCATAAGCCCAAAATCAGGACAACATAAACCCCAAGATGAAACTGACAAATAAGACTAGCGCAATGTACCACGAGGAGCCTAAAAGTATTTGTGGAATATCCCGGCGACCTTCAGATTCAAGGGTATGAACAATGGCTTGAGGATCCAGAAAAGTATTCCAAAGGTCGCCCACCACCGTCAAGGGATCCTGCGTCGTTCATTGTGACCCGCAGAATCACTCGCGGTACTTTGTGCATCAGCCACAGAGGCTCCCGCGCCTTCTCTCGGTTCTGTGGTGACCTTCATGGGTATTGTTTCGTATGCGGCAATGGAGGCTTACCAGGCGACGGAGATACGCCTTCGGCGACAATATCCGGCCGTTCAACCGTTCGTAATCGTTTATCAAGGTCGTCTGGCACTCAGCATTAGCGATGTGAGATACCAAACAAATCGGGACATCTGCACCTGTGATCGTTGATGTCTCAACCGATGGACCTGACGGATGATAAGCATCCATCATTGCTCGAAAATAGATTAGAGATGTTTACTTGACGTAGTTGCTCCTTCATGCTTATTGATCGAATCAGGTCCGCTATTCGTCGAAGATGTCGAGAGGTTTTCGCTAAGTTTCAGTAGTGCGTCCATTTTCTCCGATGGAGGCAACACGCTAGAAGACACGACGAGCGGAACGCCCTCATAGTGTCCTTCCGGCTTCCCAAGAGACGACGAACGACTCGGGGAGTGGGTCATTGGGGTGGCCCTCCCTTCAGGCACGTGTAGGCGGCGAGCGACAGCTTGCGCTTGTGTGTTCTGCTCTGTCGAAATTGACTTCACAGCTTCCGGACGCAAGTCAGCCCACATTTGTAGTGCCTTGATGGAGCCCCATTCAATGATCTTGTTGTTGAGCCATTGAAGTGATACGGGCTTCGTCAGGAAGTCGTTACATCCCGCTGCGAGTGCAGCAACTCGATCGCTCTGAAGGGAAGATGCTGTCAGTGCGACGATAATGACCGAAGAGCGATATGGTGATGTCAATGCCGATGTGCGCGACTCTGTAGAGGGCGCCTCGGAGGGTGTGCGGGCACTACCGTCAGACTGAGGGGTCGAGGGAGTATATGCAGCAGCTTCAAGCTGTCGGATTTCCTTTGTCGCCTGAATCCCATCCATGACAGGCATTTGGATGTCCATCTACAAGCTCATCAGAGGATAGAAGGAATCGACTCTAACCCTAACTCACCAAAATAAGATGAAAAACTCCACTGCGCCATTTCTGTACAGCCTCCTCTCCGTTCTTTGCAACGTCATACTTGATCTTCTTTTTCCGCATGAACGTGGACAAAATCGTCTGATTAATGGGATTATCTGTGTTTGACGGATGAGCAAGATCCACAACAAAATCCGGATCACACACCGTCGACGATGAGGACACTGATTGGCGGGATAATGTTCGTGTCAGCTGTTCCCTTGCCTGCCTTGGTAGGCATAACAGGTGGTATTGAAGGCTTCTGATCCTGCACCCGCCGGGAAGGTCGTCTCGTAAAGGTATTCGCAGGTGGATCAGGAGTGTTGGGCGACCCTGGTGGCGATGACGTCTTCCTCACATCGGTTGTATTTCCCTTCCACGAAGCCGAAGAAGGCCCAATATCGTCAGCCAATACAGATGGCTTTCGAGCTTTCACTTTTGTCGCGGGGACCAAAACCTCAGGGCTCGGTAACGAGTCTTGGCGGTGAGGGGTAGGCGCACTTGGCCCCTGCGTATGGAGCGCAGAAAAGGAAACAACCTGTTGGGCCGGATTTTTGTCCTCGCTGCTTGAATGTCGTCGTGAAGCCGGTCGACGCACTCTGTCAGGCGTAGGAATGAGGAACTGTGCCTTTGGCACTTCAATGCACCCAGCTAGTCCAGGCGTCTTGACTCCTTTAGCTCTTGGTTGGAACACGATACCAGCCGGTTGACCATCTGGGCTAGAGATCACAAGTCCAGACGCGGGTGACACGCCAAGTTTCACGGAGCCATCAGAGAAGTACTCCGCTGTATCCGAGATGGTGAGGGGTGATGGTGGGTGAAGGGCATGTGGTTCGCCGATGATTTCCCTGGGTGACTTAACCGCACGGTCAGAGGTCGGGCGAGGAGAGTAAGCAGGTCGCGACGGAGGAGACTTCGGAGTAGTTTGTCCATGGCCGAAAAAAGGTGGGCCGTGGAGCCCTGGGCTTGCTGGGGAACTCGCAATCGGTGCAAAAAGAGGATCGACAGCAGGCCGGGTCATCGCGGTGTGGAGTGCGGTCAAGAATCGACGCGGTCCTGCGGGTTTAGGAATAATCATGACATCCAAAGGTGACTTCGCGAATGCGTCGACAGAAAGTGCAAGGTTTGTTTGAACAATATCTTTGACAGTTTTGTAATTGGCTAAGCTCGTAAAGTGTAAGATAACATGTGCAGTTGTTACCTGTGTGACAGAAGGAGAGCCGTATCCCAAGGCTCGGGCTATTTGTGGGGAGGATTTCGGTCTATGATGAGCAGCTAGCGACGGACGCTTGCCACGTGAGTGTACAGCAGTTGGGAGAGGCTGTTGCTCAGCACGGTCCTTTTGTATCCTATCACGTAGAACGGACACGTCGTCGTCAATGAAAATGAATGTCCCTGACGATGCGATTCGAGAAGTTCCAGTGCTAGAGTGTTCGGCCCCACTGTCAGTGAGAGCCCAGTGGCGAGGCTTGCTCGACTGTGAATTTGCCCCTGGGTTTGAGACATTGTGTGAACTATCTCCATCAGACTCTAGAGAGACGTGGCTGACGTCCATGCCCCACGCAGTGAGATAGCTCGTCAAATGGTGAGCGAACGCACTACTCTCCTTCGCGTACAATGTTGCCGTCTTGCCTCGTAGCGTTTCCGAAAACTGGATCAGCTCTTCCAAGGTCGGCTCTTTACTGAGCCGAGCTCCGGAGAGCAGTGGTGAGTTACATTCTGAGGCAGGTGTGATTCTAGCACTGATTGCAGCAGGGGATCCAGATTCCAAGGGAAACACTAATTCGCACGCTCGACCAGGAAGTGGCTCCCGAGTAGGCAGACCACAGGTAAAAGTAGCACCTGTGCGTGAACACAGTCGTTGCAGCAATGGCGATCCAAAATTGGGCAGGGGTCGGGTTAAGGGGGAATCAGAAGTGTTGAAAGGATGCATGTCGTTACTAAAATAATGGTTGATCTGGAATATGCAGCGGACGTGTTCGTCTTCGATACTCGACATGTAAGAACCCCTCCTGTTTTGGACGCGCCTGCTCTCAGTTTCAAGTGGGGATTCAGACGAACCATCCAAAACTGGTTTAATAGACAATCCGACATCTATCGCGTCGCCTAGGCTAGCAGTGTGGAGAACTTGGCGAATAACCTTTGGGATTATCAGAACGACGCGACAACACTCCATCATTGAGACCGCTCACGTGAGTCAAGGTGTTGGAAAGCCCGAATTCTTCGCCGCGAACGGCGACGTGTCTCAAACCAACATCCGCATGGGAAAGTACAAGGTCCACACCTCTCTGGGCTGCGCATCCACTAAGCGCATCGCCCACGCCCTGTAGCATTTCCCCGACATCAAAATCGGAGAGTGAGACCGCGGTGCGTGTTATAGGTGATGAAACCAGTGCATCAACTTCAGCCTGCGGAACAATATGTCCGCTCTGTGCACACAATTCTGGCATGTTGGCAGAGACAAAATTGAGATTCTTCATCGTGGTGAGCACCGCAGACACTGAGGAGGTCGGTACTGACAGCGAGCAGGCAGCGTATTGTTCTTTGGCAGGGTCGAGGATCTGGGTTGGGCATACCTGGAGAAGCGTCTGGACAACCATCTCTACTGAATCTGCGAGTTCCAATGAAACTTCGTGGAAACGGGAACCATCAAAAGGACTGAGTGTGACTGGAACATCTGTTGAGAACGAAGAGGTAGCCTGAGTTCTGCGAGGATTCTGTAGGTGCTCAAGCTGGGAGGGTAAAGGTGCTGGGAACGTGCGTGATGGTTGGGAAATATCGGGACACCCGTCATGCATGCTTGAGACACCTGATTGTTGTTGAACACATCTACGGTGACCGGACAAGGTGTCGTAGTCGTCAGAGAGCTCAGTGAGGGAAAGCTTATCGATAGATGAATGCTCCCTTTCGGAAAGATCAGAGTCTGGCTCAGAGGAGCTAAAGACGGTGGAACGTTCCACGGGATAACCGGGAGGTGACTGGATGGGTGGAGGGGGCTCGGCGGGCCAGGTGACAGCGAACTTGCTTGAACCGAGGAGGTCGGGCGAGAGTGCAGGCCCAGGGTCTTCATGGAGGAGAGGATGACGAGGAGCAAAGACCTGTTTTGCCCCAGTCATGAGTGGTGAGGTGGCGGTAAGAAACCAAGCTCTTAGCCAAGGAAGTATAAGAGAAAGGAAAGGCCTCGCCAGGAGACGAGTTGAGATGAGTATTTCGGGGGGGAACTTTGAGCAAGGAGGGCCGTATGGGTGTCTAAACCGAACCCTCGATCGACGTCCAGCTTGAAATGAAGGGTGTGCGGCGGTCCCCAATGTCACTCCTTGTGTCACAGCCGGGTTGCCGTCCAGACATACACCTTCCTCATGGCGACCATACCGTACCCGGTTCATGAAAACTCGTAGTGAGTAAAAAAAAAAGGTTACAACCACTCAAATAGTACGCTCTTAAACTACTAAAAGATCTCAATATGTCAGCTCGACGTCGCCTTCCGCAACCAGGTCCATGTCGTGGTAGCTAACTTTCCTGCCTGCCGCAGCTCGAGGGTCCTCCTTGGCGTCGGGCGGTGGCGGAGGTGGCGGCCCACCCCCCGCCCCTAAACGGCGGCCACCCTTTCTACCATTAGTTTCGTGCCCACCCAAAGGAGCATCCAGAGCCATGATAGGTTTCGCGGGTAGACCAGCCCCCGCGGGAACCGTAATCTCCACCGATTGATCAAAGCCTAGCGCATAACCGCTTATGCGATCACTCAAACGACGTGCCGTGGTCGCCTCGTCCCTCCGCGGAGGCGGTGGGGGCGGGAATGAACCAGGAGGATATTGATAACTGTAAGGGTCCCAATAACCGCCGCCCATGTAAGGTGGTGGAGGTACATATGCCGCAGGGTGACCACCATAAAACAGATTAGGACGACCATACTCGGGGATGTAAACACTTGGGCCCTGAATACCATATGCCTGCGGAGGTGCTTGACTGTTGCCTGTCATGGGAGGAGGGTGCGTGAAGGGCTGAATCCTGTGAGGGTCTAGTGCGAAATTATTGAAATACGGGATCTGCCGGAAATCAATATCCCCCCCTTGATCTGCGTTCTGTCCTTACCTCATCAAGTTGCTTGACGAGCTCAGGGTGCTTGTTGGCAATGTGCTTCTCAACAAAGGAGGTGGCCTTGAACAGCTTTTGGCACGTTTTGCATCGGAAACGACCTTCGTCTTCCTGTTTGATGAATGGCTCGACCGCCTTCGAAAGTTCCCTTTCGGAACATGAACTTGGAATCATCGAGATAGCCCAAGTAATGAATGCTTACTCGTCATAGCTTTTGCCTCCATAGTCACGGGGGTCGACACCGTCTCTATTGATAAGGAGAGCAATCTTTGTATCGAACCACTCCAGCCAACGCTCGTCTGCAGAGGTTGGATGTTTAGTTTACAATATGGGTGTTTTGCAAAACGCCTACCGTTTCTCTTCCAGTCCCTGCTTTCAGTTGGCTTGGTTGCTACGATTTCAGTCTCCTTTTCTTCCTCCTTTTCTTTCTTTTCTTTCTCTACCTTCTCCGTTTCGCCAGCTTTAACCTCTTCAAGCAGTGACTTTGATAGAGGCTTCCTCACGTGCTTCAGGCACTTACGCTGTAATTCTTCTAGATGATCGGTAACAACAGCGCAATAGTAGCAGGTGTGATACGCTGCGCGCAGATAGGCAATATACAAGTCCAAAGAAATCACCGCCTTGTACAAGAACAACATGAGGAGTTTTCGGCGTATAACGCAAGCTCTGCTCACCTTCTTTGCCTCCAACACTTTCTCATCAACACCTTGTTCATGCAACTCCCCAACAAGTTTTTCAATTCGCCGTTCAACCACATCTGATCCTGTTTCACTCAGCATGGGATCATCCTCATTGTCCGCCTGCACACCGACATCCTCTGGCCGTGCACCATTCGTCTCCATGTTGTCATCACCCGTGGAAGAAGCCGAAGGCTTGAGTAATGCGGCATGTTCTTCTTCTAAGATCGATGCCAAAACTTTCACATTGGCTAGGTCCTTTTCAATCCGGTCTGGCCTGCTTGCGACTTCAGGGACATAGCGAACACGATTAATAAAAGGTTTCGTGTTGTGTGACACGTGCAGTTTGAACCCTTCAATCTATCAACTCATAAATCAACTATACCGAAAAACTCGCTCCGCCAATCGCGCACCTTTTTGTCCGTCAGCTCATTCATCACGACGGTCATGTCGGCATCGTCGCGAAATTTAATCCAGCCAGCACGGTAGAAATTGCGTTTCTGGAGGGGATCACCCAATGCCAAATACATGAATCTTGGGATCTTGTTACAAGCCTGCGACACGATTAGAATTGTAACAATAGCAGCATCGCATCAACGCACCTCCTCAAGTTTGAGTCGACCAATGTCCGGAGGAATGGTACGAATCATCACTTGATTACCCTCAGGAGGAACGGATATCTCCTCGCCACGATTGTTCCGTTTATGTTCAGCAACCGATTTTCCATTCTCAACTCGACTGGGATCATGTTCAGCAGCATCTTCCTCAGCATCCATAGTGAATTGCATGTCATCATCTGCAGTGTTCTTGATTTCCTCAGCAGGAACTACATTCTCGCCTGGATCACCCGGGACAGCGGAATCCTTGTGTTGTGCGCTACCATCGGACTCGGGTTCATTCAAGTCGGGATCGAATTTGCCTGATTCCAAGTCTTGAATAAAGGTGTTCAAACGACCTCTCCATCCATCCTTTCTAAGGCGACGACGGAGCGCTAGAAAATCCGAAGTAGGATCATATTTCTCCGCAAACCAAGGTGACTTCCTGTGATGGTCAAACATCGTTTGCAACTACAATACAAATACAAGAATTTAGTCAGATTCATCTCAAAAGTTATTATCAAGATGAATATCCGAATTGTAATTGGTTGCAGGAATAAAGATTCACGAACCTGAGTAGACATGAACTCTTTCTTGTACTTCTCCCAGCGAGTGCGGATGCCGTTGCGTGGCTTGGACCCATCACCTGCCTCTTGCTCCGCGGCTTTGTCGGCATTGTCTTCCTCGGTCGCTTGTTGCGGAAAGTAATATCTGAACCATTCTGCGTATTGTTTCAAGGTAGCAGGGTGGTCCATGGAACGAGGGTCAACAGGCGCTCGTCGGGATGGTGGAGGTGGCTGAGGGGGATATGGTCCAGGAAATGGTGCACGAGGGGGTGATCTATAACCATACGCGCGAGAATGTGCATCTAGAAAGGATGTCAAAACTTGGAGTAAAACTCGATTTGAGCAAGGTACCATAGTCATCACCGTATCGGGGACGAGGGTCATAGCGCTCTCGGTCGTAAGGAGACAAGGAGCGACGACGCTTGCGGCCTATGAGTGGTTGAGATAATGAAGGGTCACACACATAATTGTACTCACTTTCGTCAGGAGGGGGGCTACGGCTCCTTCCACGTCTGACATGATCGTATGGGGCGCGATCCCTTTCATAGTCAGGCCAAGGTCTCTCTCTGTCGAAACCGTCCCATACACCACGGTAGTCCGGAGCGTAGGAGTCGGGATACGGGGGTCGTGGAGGGAATGTACCTCTTGGGGAGCGAGAACGAGAGCGCCGTAGGGGTGGATATGCAGAAGCAGACCATGAGGACATGAGCGATATATCAAGAAGAGCAAAGAGCTGAGAGAGGAATTAGAGACTTAGTCCATGGTTTGAGAACAAGAATGAGGGCAAGAGGAAGAAGGAGAGGGAGAGTGCGCTTGTAGGCATGATGAGGAGAATAAGACAGACCTCTTGTATCGCGACACCGCCTTGTGTTGAAGCTGGTCGAGGAATTCGACGCAGCGTTGGCGAACAATGTGCGCGCGATGGAAACTGTCCTGTCGACACAGACATTTCTCCCGCTTTATATCTCCGCTTTAATCTGGCACTCAATTTGTTTCGGCATTTCGGCAGAGGAGCTAGAATACGTTCCCTAATACAATCTGCAAATTCTGAGTAGGCTGACCGGCGACCGTGCCATCCGAGACTCTTGGTCGTTTCGCTTGTTTTCTTCCATCGTGACCTTCGGGCCGCTTGAACTCGACAGGGCCCTGACCTTTTTCTCTCCGCTTCTCGTTTCGTTTGTCCAGTATGCGTGCGAGCTCCACATTCTTGAGATATTCACGCTGCTCTGACTTGGACTGTGCGAGCTCAGCTCGCAACCTGGCAACGTGTACAGCGGCTTCGTGAGCTACGCCAATAATCAATCGAGTAGCGATACGCAGATCAGAGTATTTGCTCTCACCTATTTGCTCAGTCAACATGCTCCATTTGAACTTGGGAAGATATTTCATCGTCCATACGTCATCTCGCCACCGCGTTCCTTTCTTCCCCCCAATTGGTTGAGCATTAAGCATTTCCGCAATGGACCTAGCAATAGTTTTATCCTTGAATTCCACCCAGCCTTCGACAAAGTGAGGCTTTTTTGTCGTGGTGTATTTCCTTCTCAAGTAGGCAGCCTTTGCATCTAGCCGACGTCTTCAGCATGCGTCGAAGGAATATTTCACCATCTCACCTTCTTTCTGCAAATACACCCTTCGGACCTCACCGTATTGAGACAGAAGATGACGAACTTTGGCAGGCTGCATGCCAGGTGGTATGCGTGAAATATATATGACACCAGAACGCGCCTGAGCCGTGTTGAAAGCCGCAAGAGCTTCTGGGGTGAGCGGTTTGACCGTTTTCATGGAGAAGGCTTGACCTGCATACCCTTCATTTTTCGTCAGATCATCGACCTCCTGTGCATACCCGTCTTCTTGAATCACATCCAAGTGGGAGGAGCTACCACCTCTCTCTCCCTCATTCATATCGGGTTGAAAATGGCAGTGACAATGATATCTCCCTTGTGGAAGATGGTCGAGCCTGGTCCTCAGACTGACACGGTAGCGCGGTGTCGTATCAGAGGGAAGCTTTAGCTACGCCAAATATTTGGAACACCGAGTTTGGAAAATTACCCCTATCTTCGCCAATAATATGAGAGGAGGTCAGTGTCGAACACTAAGATGCATTTGGTTGACTATGTTCGACTAGCATGCTATTAGCACTCAGAACTTTGTAAAACTGGGGTTCTTCACACGTAGTATACACACTGATTGTATCAGGGGAAATACCCCTGAGCAGCCAGGTTAGTGTATGCCAGGTTTACAGCATCCCAACATACCAGGACTAGTCCTTCTCATTCAGGAAAGCATCTAATTCATCGTCAAGCTCCTTCTGGGTCTTCTGTGGTCGGGGTTTCCTCTGCCCTTTACCCCTACCCCACCGGGGGTCACCCTGCTCATCTCCGTCACCAGTAAATCCGGGTGTCAAATCACGAAGACGTGAATCGCGCTGTACAGAAGAAATGCGACGCCTTAGATTAACCCCAGAATCCGGCGATGAGGTATGTTTGGTTAGTGTCTGACTTGCAGACAACTGGTTGGCGTCTGTGTTCAGAGGCGGTGGTGAATACGGCGTCCGCCTCTCGTTTCCAAAAAAAGCGTCCAGGTCATCATCAAGCCTTGACGCGTCCAGTGATAAGCGGTCGTCTCTCCTCCGTTTCTGTGGCGCATCACCATCCTTCCCTGCATTCATCCCGTATTTTTTGTAGAACTTGCTCTCCTTCATTGCACCCTTTTTTTTTACATCATCGTTCTTCGCCCATCTCATTCTTATGGTTCCCCTTAGACCATCTCCTTGCCCAAGACTTTTATTGATCCTGTCTTCCGGAAGCCAAAGGGTGATAGGGATAGACTTTGCCGTCACAAAGCCATCGCCATCTATGTCTTCCGCAACCGTTTTTTGAAGATAGCGATGTGCGGCACGTGCCAGAGTTCTTGATTCGAACACCAGCACGCAACTGCTATCGTTGACCCATTCCAGACCGATTGGCTGTGCGTTGAAGTGTGTGACATACGCGAAAATGCGTGCTGTTGGAAGGTGGGAGATAGGTGCACCCGTAAGAAAGAGAGCATTAGCTCTCAGCGCGGAGTCTAACGTACCGAAATTCAATCAATTACAACGACTCCTTCATCAGAGTGCGTACCTTCGTCCATGTCTATGTCTTCATTCTCCTCGATGTCGGAACGTTTACGCTTCGGAAGGAGAAACCTGCAGCATCAGGCCGCTGCTCTTCAGGACAATATTGATACGCGACTCAGCGCACCTTCGCTGCTCTTGTTTGGGTAGAGTCGGAGAGTAGGTATACTTTGGCAATACCAATACGATCTAGCAATGCTGGCCGCGTGTCCTCGTTTGCGGTAGCTATTCGCTCTTCAAGGACTTCTTCATCTGGGAGGGCAGTGTCGCATAAAAGTGACACAGTTCCCTCAAGTGAATCGCTTGCTAGGAGACTGTCCATGGGAGCGTACTTCGCACAAGCCGTGATAGGTGTTTGGGTGAACACGTGATCCCTTGCACTGCACAGTAAACACGAATGTTTCGAACTTTCCAAGAGTAATGTAAAATTACTAAGACTATCACTTGTACGAAACATTGTTGCTCGGCACATCGGTCTGGCTGCAACGCAACATGGCCTCCTATACTGAGGAACTAGCCAAGCTGCCGTCCAAGAGGCACCGCAAAAACAAACGTGAGCCTCTCCGTACCTCTTCTGTCTTCCTGATACCAATTAAATTAGCATGGGACACGGATGACATTGATCAGTGAGCAGTTTATCGCTGGAGCTTCGCCCTTTGATGAACTGATGAGTATTCAGTGTGAGTATACTTCGGCTTATCATGAGCCATAACGCTGACGCACTATAAGTGGAAGATTGACCCTTTCTCTCCAGCGGACAATAAAGGAGGGGTATTTACCGAAGAATCCTCTTTCGCAACCCTTTTCCCAAAGTACAGAGAAAAATATTTGAGAGAAGTGTGGAGTGTGGTCACACGTACTCTAGAACCTCACGTACGGCCTTGACTTTATCCAGATTATATTTGACTACACGAAGCATAGGGAATCGCATGTACTCTCGATCTGGTGCATGGGTCCATGTTTGTACGCACGACACGGAAAACCTATGACCCGTACGTCGTGCTGAAAGCTCGAGATATGATCAAGCTTCTTGCTCGAGGCATCGGCATCACTCAAGCGGCAAGAGTCCTTCAAGATGACGTCGCATGTGATATCATCAAAATCGGAAATATTGTGCGGAACAAAGAGCGCTTTGTCAAAAGGAGGCAGCGCATCATTGGCCCTGACGGTAGCACTCTCAAGGTATTTTTAATCTCATGTACTCCTCTTTTACTCACAGAGAATGAGTCAGGCAATTGAGCTTTTGACGCAGTGCTATGTTCTAGTGCAAGGTAACACAGTAAGTGTTTTGGGACCACACAAATCGCTGAAGGAGGTACGACGTATCGTCTTGGATTGCATGAAGAACATACACCCGATATACCGAATAAAGGTTGGATGTATTTTTTTCACGTTCCTAACCTCTTTCGAAACACCTGTAGGAACTCATGATTCGACGAGAATTGGCCAAAGACCCCAAACTTGTTAATGAGTCATGGGATCGTTTCCTTCCGCAATTCCGCAAGCGCCACCTCAAAACATCTGAGAAGACTGCACGAAAGAACGAAAAACTCGAAGCCAAGGAGGCGGCTCGCAAGGAAGCTGGACTTGATCCCATACCCACCAAGAAGGAAAAACCAGCAAAGAAAGTTTACACTCCGTTCCCACCACCCCAGCAGCCTCGCAAGGTATCGTCGTCTTTTCGGCTGTAGAATGGTTTCTTAGTTCTTCTTTCTCCAGGTTGATCTCCAACTTGAGTCAGGAGAGTACTTCCTGAAACCTCATCAAAAACGAGCACGGGAAGAGGAACAACGAAAACAAAAGGTACATATGCAATTCTAGGTTTACAATACTGTTAGTAACACGCAGCACAGCAAGCAGAAGCGATGTCCAAGCACCGAGCAGAACGTGCTGAAGCATTTGTTGCACCTGCTGAAGATGTAGCACCCACCGTGGAGGAAAAGCGGAAAAAACGTAAACATGCTGATGGTGGTTCTGATAGGAAGAAAACAAAGGCCAAGGTTCGCTTTGTCGAAATGTCTTGATATGATCTGCGGGAGAGACAACGGACTGGTTGATTCTTGTACCTGTTGTTGAATGAATGGCGTTTGTTCTTATGCTCCACTGTTGCTTACTTCAGCACATTGCATCCGGTCCGTCCAAACGAAACCATTTATGATGGTTGGTTGCTGCTGGGTGCATAACTACACGCGCCTTGCTGTTGAACCTCTTTCATGGCCTCCGTCGACGCGCAATGGATGCCCGTCACCGGACGTCACAAAGTAGATATTGGCTCCTCGCTTGGACGAGCGCTCAAAGCTCGAAAGGGTATTGCTCCTCCGAAGCGCGCTAGCAACCTCCCAGATCGCGACTTCTATTCCTTCCGCTGTGCGTCGACGTCGTGGATACCCACGTCACTAATATACTGAGTAACATTTTGGCCTCAGACAACTTTAAGCCGGAATCAATTGATCCAGATAAACCTGGTTCCATCGAAGTGAAACGCACCAAGGAATCCACGAGTGTCTCATTGGAGCGACCAAGCACACAGGTATGACTTTCCCGTTGTAGAATGATCGCCAATGACTCCCTGCAGCCCAGAGAAAGCCACCTCTTCAAGGGAACAGAACAACCAGTCAAAGAATATGATTGCGTGTTGATTTATGACGAAGACCTGGGTGTAGGTGCCCAGCCTATCTAGTCGACCTTTCAGTTCATGTTCATGATTCTGCAGACATTTATCCTGGAAAAGATTGATTCGTTCATGAATTTCGGTTATGACCGGAAAGTTCAAGCATCGTCATCTACACTCCAGCAAGATACAACTTCATGTCAGCACTATTTTCCTTCGCAAGTTTCCTCGGTACACTGATTATTTGCAATCTAGCAATACCAGCCACGCCCCAACCTGCCAATGACGATATAGATTTGGTGAAAGAATTAGAAAAGGATTTAGTTGGACTGGAGGACGCCGAAGGCGAACCGGATGATGACTTTGAAGAAGTGATCACAACAATTACCTCGGAACAACAAAATCGTGGACTGAAGCGGGAAGAGGAAGAGGAGGAGGAGGAGGAGGAGGAGGAAGAATTACTCCTTGCTGCTAGTACAGCACCATCACCGCCTAAATCCAAACCTGGGCGTAACATTCCCAACCAACAGGAGCCAGTGTCCAAGACTAAGCTTAAGTCGAAGGACCTCTCGAAAGCGAAGGCTGAAACTATATCTCAAGATATCGTCGATTCTGAACTGGAAGAAGTCCTTGCCTTTGGAGTTCCCACTCGTACAACCAAACGACAAAAACTCTCACCTGTGGCACAGAAACTTCCACCTGCCACTCAATTAGCACTCCCAAATGCTTCTACTTCTGTTGTCCTACCGTCCTCACGGCCTCCACCTAAGGAGGACTCTGATTCGGAAGAAGATGATTGGGATCCGGTTGTTGGTAATGACCCCCAGGGAGAAAATGATGCTCAAGAGATCGATCTTGATGCATTTGAACAAGAAATGGAGCAACAACTGGAGGGATTGGATGAAGATATACTGGCGGCTGCGATGTCATCGGAACCAAACCGACGACCAATGTCACTGAATCAATTTGCGGGTGGACAGTTTAGCCAAGACGAAGACAGCACCTCTTCAAGTGATGATAGTGACGAGGATTAATCGATTGAACTGTTTCCATTACGGTGTCATCAGTCATACAAGCATCGTTCCGTTAATCTCTAGATATCGAAGGTTACCACTGTACTCCAGTACAAGCCCCTGCTACTTAAAGGACGGAAAATTAATTAACTTACTGAACAGGAAAACGATGGCTCGATTGTGTAGGGGTTACTGTAGTTCTAAGGATAAATCTAGTCTATCCTTGGGTGTGCTCAGCACCGTCAACACATTGAATGCATGTGCAATCATTAATGAACAAAATCCCATTAGGCTGCTCTTTTGAAATAACAGCGTCCATATGTGCATTCATTGGGGGTCGACTCAGACGATGTTCATGGAAGAACCAACTTAATGATAATGAGTTAGTGACCTGTCGCTTTTACGGTAAATCGTTGGCCCCCAGGCCTAGCGACAAGGTACTGATAGACCTTCACGTCCTCGGTTCTATGGCCCATTCTCTCGAGGAGAAAACTCACTTAAAACAACCTAGATCTTGACATGGTTGCCGTTGAAGGGGGCACCTGAGAGGGCAAATACATATACCAGTATAGTCTTCGACGGCTGGAGTAGGAATTAGACGAGTTCGACGACCTGGACGGGAGTAACTAATGGCTGTAGTGTTGCGAATAGATATCACTAGCAAATATGCTGACTATACACGACATGGCGACTGTGGACATCGTTGAGCCCGAAAGCAAACGGTGGAGGTTCAATGGAGGTTAGGGAATCCTTTACCTTTCGTGGGTCAAGTTACCACGCTTGAAAAAACGCGCATATCTCTTCTCTAGAATCTCTACATCATCCTCGGTGACTCATCGCGGCCCAAATGTTGGTCCTATACGAGACGGCCATGGGCTACTGTCTCTTCAAGCTGGGAGACTCAGCAAAACTCGACTCGGCCAATTTGTATAGGGAGTTCGAGACTCCAGAGAAAGCAAACAAACTGTGCGTCGATCTCATCTTCGCCTCCGCTTGGCAACTAACGCATCGAAAAGTCTCAAATTAAAGGCGTTGCATCGCTTTACTTCGACGGCAACCGCGGTCGAGGACCTCACGGCTGTACAGGAAGGGAAATTAGGGAAAGGTCTCAAGAAATTCCTGTCGGAGCAGGTCGTGGACAAAGGCAAGGGAAAGGAGCCTTTAGTAGTGATAGATCCCCGCTTGGGTATGTGAGATGTCCCTCTTTCGCATGTTGTACTCATATAGCTTCTAGCCCACTCTATATCGAAGAAATTGAGCATCAAGGTCTCCGCATTGTCAACTGACGACCACAGTGACTTATGGAGGGGTATTCGTGCCCAAATTGCAACCTTGATGGACGGTCTCGATCCAAAGGACCTTGCTACCATGAGTCTGGGCCTAAGTCATTCATTGTCCCGGTAAATCAAACCCCAGAGTCGAGTATCATGTTATTCACACAGATGCCAGCTTTAAACTGAAGTTCTCCCCGAACAAAGTTGACACGATGATCGTACAAGCTATTGCACTGCTTGACGACCTGGACAAGGAAATTAATATTTATGCCATGCGTGTCAAAGTGAGTAGGCTGCAAGCTCAAGTCTGGCCGCCCATTGACCTTTAAAGGAATGGTATGGCTGGCATTTCCCTGAAATGGCTAAAATAATTTCGGACAACCTTGCGTATGCAAAAGTGGTCCGAACAATGGGCTTTCGTACCAATGCAGTAACAACATCGTTTGAAACTGTCTTGCCAGAGGATCTAGAAGCAGTCCTTAAAGCCACTGCAGAGATTTCAATGGGTACAGAGATTTCAGACAGCGACATATCACACATACATGCCTTATGTGATCAGGTGATCTCTATTTCTGCCTACCGTGCCCAACTTGCAGAATATCTGCGCAATCGTATGAATGCCGTGGCTCCGAATCTTACCGCTCTTGTTGGCGATCTTGTCGGTGCAAGACTGATATCACATGCTGGAAGCCTTTTGAACCTGGCAAAACATCCGGCCTCCACGGTTCAAATTCTTGGTGCCGAGAAAGCACTCTTTCGTGCACTAAAGACAAAACATGACACCCCCAAATACGGGCTTATCTATCATGTGCGTGGCACTGTTTTATTACTCTTGTTCCTGACAATCTAAACAGTTTATAGGCATCGTTAATTGGCCAGGCTCCTCCAAAGCTCAAGGGGAAGGTGAGGCGAGGATTTGAATTTTATGTGCAATGTATGAACGTATCCTGCAGATGGCACGCATGGTTGCGACGAAAGCTGCACTTTCCATTCGTGTCGATGCTCTTACCGACGCGGATGGCAAGTCTGAAGATCAGGCGCCCTCTATTGGTCTCGAAAATCGTGCGAAATTGGAATCCCGGCTGCGTGCACTAGAATACCAGAGCGACATGTCGGGCGTTCGACGATATGCGAATGACGGCAAAAAGCAGCAAAAGTTCACGATGTCGGGTGACACCAAGACGTATAACACGGCTGCGGATGCGGTTGACCTCATTCCCTCTCAACGCGAACCATTAGAAACCGCTATTCAGGCAGTCCTGAGTGTGAAGGCCGAGAAAAAGAAGGCGAAAGAAGAGCGGAAAACGAAACGGAGGGCTGAAAAAGAAAAGATAGGAGAGTCGGACATTGACAGGATGGACGTTGACGATGCACCACAGGAAGGTAAGAAGGATAAAAAACGGAAACGGCGAGAAAGCGAGGGACACAGTCATGCAGATGCAAACGAGGCCAAGGCTAGCATGTCTCACTGACCTCTGGATTTATGTGCTGAGAGTAGGCTTAGGAGAATGGTGAGGCAGAGGCCGAGCGGAGGGCAAGGAAAGAGAAGAAGAAAGCACTTAAGGCCGAAAAATCCCAAGTAGCGGCCATCGCCGGAGACTTGCCTGAAAAAAAGAAAAGGAAAAGCGATTCGTAGCTCTTGGCTGGTTCCATTGGTCTGCGTTGATGCGCCGGAGTATCGGGTAGTATGCATGATACATCTCAGTGGACAACAATGCACAATTCGACCGGGGAACGTCGACTGGTTTCCACATGGTTTATCGCTGATACCATTGCATTTTTCTTTCTGGCGTGTAGCTTGGCTTTTTTTTAAACCCTGACGCACCCGCCACCGTAGTTGTATTGTCTTCCCTACTGTAGCTCAGACTGCTCAACTGTCTCGGGCCAATAATAAGACCACTGCAGTACCTACTTAGGAGCCATTCATGTATCTTCACTCGAATTTTCTCGGCCGTAAATGTGGGATATGGCAAAGTTTACAACGTACGACTTGGCCATTGAAATATTGAGTCTTAAAGCCGACTAGGCTAGTGTCGTGGCCTTGAACCTGGCCACACCCAAGTTTGGATGATGCTCTCGAACAGCTCACGCCCAGTTATCATCGTCACAGGCGCCAACAGGTATGAAAAAAGCTCATTGTGTGTCTGTGTGTCTTAGGGCCTCACCATAAAACTATCCAGTGGTGTCGGTTTTGGCATTTGTCACCGTCTTCTTTACCAGTTGTCAGTCCAACGTTCAGTATCAAACGGATTGGACTTGGACTGTGATGGCCTCACGCTCATACTGGCCTGCAGAAATAAACAGCGTGCGGAGGCTGCCAAAGCTAAACTCTGCGACATTGCAGACGAGTTAGTTCACTCTGCCAAGCAGTTGCCCAACTACGACGGGCACGCCGAGATATTTCGGAAAAATCTCCATGTGGTGATACATAGCGTTGATTTGGCGGATGTTCAGAGCGTATTTTACTTTGCAGAAGAGATTGCTCGAAAGTTAGTTCTTTTTCTACGCCCAGGTTTCATCGAGTTGACTCATCGTAGCTACCCATACGTCTCGCACCTCATCTGCAACGCAGGACTAGCCTCTTTTGCTAAGATTCTCTGGCCTTCGGCTATTCAGCAATTCTTGACGGATTGGATCTCAGCAGTCACTTCGCCAAGATTCTTCCATCAGCATGTTGGTGAGGTCAGTCAGGATGGACTGGGTTGGGTATGGCAGTGTAATGTGTTTGGACACTATGCCTTGGTGTGTGCTCCAGCAGTCGCAGCCGCGTAATACTCATCCCTTGGCTAGTTCCGAGCCTTGGAGCCCATGTTAGCCAAGTACCCAGCTGCCCCTGGTGCCCGGGTAGTGTGGATCTCATCACACGAAGCTAGTGCCGAGTTCTATGACCCGAAGGATTGGCAACTAGTCAAGTCAGAGCATTCATACCAATGTTCCAAGTATCAGATGAACATGCTGTCTCTACACTTGGACCGAGAGGCAATTCGCGGCCCAGTCGAAGGAAAGCCAGTTGTAAGACACCTCATCGCGTATCCCGGAGTAGCTGGCACAAGTATAGCTTCTGCTCTCCTTGGAACGTTCACATCCTTTTGTATGTTTGTAACATTCTACATCGTGAGTAGCATCAAATATCCAGATGATTGTTCGTTGAATAGCTGTTTCGTCAGGCAAGGATATTGGGTTCTCCCAACCATCCTATTGATGTCTTCAAGGCGGCCATATCCGCAGTCCACTTGTCGCTTGTTAGCGTTACGCGCTTACCTAACGTCGGTGGGGCCACAGGTCCAGAAAATCCGAAGGAAGTTGTTCAGACAGGTATTACTTACATTTCACAGACAGATCGATGGGGTCGAGAGTATGTTGGTACGACTAAACTCGACCAGTCCTCAGAAGAGGAACGCCAAACAAAAGAATTGCTGGAGAACTGCGATCGTCTTCTCAAGACTTTTCGTGACGTCCAAGGAAGAGCATCACCATCTGGCTGAGTGGTTAACCAGCACAATACTATATACCATGTGCAATCTTCTTGCTTATCCTCAAATGGTAGCTTACATGGACCTAATGTCAATCTGCTTTGGGTGCCCCATGAAACTGGGAGCTTCATAATGATGCTATTGGTCTGTTTTTGGTGGTTCGATGGAAACAGGAAGGTGTGCCGATCGAAACTGAGGGATGGTTCGTAGGTTATCTGGCGCGGGACCCATGGCATCCAACTTCTTCCTGGCCTTGTCTGTCTGTGAAGGATGTTGGAACTCTGTTCCTACCACAGTATGGCTGGACTTACTGTAACCGAGGTTCCCATACCACGCTCCAGACCCTCCAGAAGCGTGCACGCCTTACACAAGTCATTGCTAGACATGTAGCCACACCGTTTGCATGTTTCTGGGGAATAATCATTTGACACTGATGCGGTCGCTCAATACCCAGCTTACGTTGTGGTTTTTGTGTTGCCTTCACGTCCTCCCTCACTTCAAACGCTTCTCCAGAATGAATGATATCGATGATTGCACTGGGCCGTGCGACCTCCAAGTCCTTTAGAAATGCTCGGGCGTGTCCACGGTACGCATCCGGGGAGTAGATACATTCTGTCGAAAAATAGTCGAGTTTCTTGAAATATGCATACCTTGCAGAAATGAGAACGGCCGTATAATCAGTATATAGGTGACGAACATGACAATCTCTTTTTCGTACGCATACTTGAAGGGTTTGGACCTCTTGATGCTATCCTCTCCCTGGGTACAAATCAGTGTGCATCGCCCAAGGCGGGCAATATCGCCACGCATTACTACAACACACCTTGAGTTGAATTATTATCACAGGGTAAATGGGACATACCATTCATCAGTACGGTTTCCGCGATATCATCTGCATTGTGGCCAGTGACGATGTGATCAACGTTGAGAGAAGAAGCACCTCTGTCGAGGGCTTGCCGTCGGAATACACCACAGAATGTACAATTGTTCTTCTTGCCTATCTCAGAGACGATCGCATCCATCGTCCAACCATAGAGTTCTTCATAAGTAAGAATTTTGAGGGGTAAATTATATTGCTGCTGATTTCGTTTCACCGTCTGTTTGGAGTGATGTTGGTATCATAGATGTAACACAAGACATACGCACCTCTAACGAATCATCCCTATAGCCCGTTATACCTTCGTCTATCGAGAGCAGATACAGATCAAGACCGTAGTTATATCGGTCATTTAATGTCTTCATGACGTATGCGAGCACCGTGGAGTCTAATGCCTGGACGTGAGCAGTAGTGCCTTAATGCCGCATGAATCTAAGAAGTACGCACCCTTACCTCCAGATGCGCCAATAGCAACTTTGTCTCCCGGCTTGAACAGCTTTGCATCGGAGATTGTGTGGTGAACTTCCGTTTCGAAGACAAAGAAGAAGCATTCTTTGCATATCTGTTGGCCGGTTTTTGGCCTCCTCAAGATGGCCTTAGCCTCGAGACATAAAGCACAAGATGCGGGTGCCATAAGAGCAGGCCAGTAACTTGACTCGAGGTTTTCGGGGTACTTACCGCACTTTTTGCCTGTTTTGGCGTACTCACAGTGATAGGCTCGGATCACACCATGCCCAGAGAAATTCGAAAGCGCGGAAAGAAAAATAAAAAGACACAACATGAAGCCTTGCAGGAGAGTCGACGTCAGGGACGAGAAGAGCACCATGTTTATAGCCCAGGCGAGCCGTCTTGGATAGTTTCCTCTCGCGAAACGGCGGCCACGCACCCAGAAGCACCTTTCGGATATGTTGATCCTGATGTTAAGGCCTACTTTCGTACCGTCGATGAACAGATCCAATCCTGGCAAGAGCACCAAATCCAATCAGAGGGCGAAGGCAGTGACCTCGATCTTAATGAGAGTGGGTGTTCTCTCCTGAAAATCGACCTAAAACGCTCACTGGCCTCCGTGGTTTATTCCAAAGCAAAACGTGTATTTTTTGTTGCAGCCTTCAACGAGATGTCAGGGAAAGAGAAACAGCTTGCTACGGATCCAGAGTGTTCTGTCATACTGGAGAGAATGGCATATTCTATGGATGACTTCGTATTACGGGTCTTCATGGACAGATTAAGTGGTTCGTGAGTGCTGGTCCTGCTTCAATCTCGTGGCACAAGCTAACAGGTTAGAGACAGTTTTGAAGTACTCTTCAAACACAGATTTTCTTCACATGTCTGCCAGACATTACTATTAGTTGCTGCTGATACGATTTCTCGAGAGGTACGAGGCTCTTCGGTGTTTTCCCCCAGAGCGGTAATAATGAAAAGTGCTCCTAGGTCAAAGATATCTTTCCCAGCATTCCCTCTTCTGACAAAGGTGAGCTGAGGACATTCACACAGCTTGTCTTAGACCTCTGTGAAGTGAGTACTCTGTTTTATCTCCGATCCCAAAATTCAACCCCCCTTTTGCAGGAAATCTGCCTTAGCTTCAACTCGCTCATCATGGATCCATTTGCATCGCACGTGTTGCGTTCCTTGCTCCTTTTGCTTTGTCCAACTATACTCCCAGAGGACTCAGCTCGAAAGGTTTTAAGATCTAAGAGGAGTATGACATGGAAAGCTAAAAAGGGCAACATGAAATCTGTCTTTCATGATAGCCAAGGAAAGGCGGCCAATTCCTCAAGAGAATCTGTACCTAGCTCGTTTCGCGACGCTGCCAACCGATTTCTGCGAATCTTGCGAGATGGGCTTGATGCAAATGAAGTTCGAGCATTAGCTGCCAACAAAGTAGCCTGTCCTTTGTTACGGGTAAGCCTTCTTTACTGGCTTTTCGATCGTACTTATAGATCATATCAGCTTGCTATAGAGATAGAGGCGGATCATGGTATTGCGTGGTCTCCTGACTCCCTCATGGACCAAGTACTGGTTGGAATGATCAAAGCACATTGTATGTGATCGCTTTCCTCTCATTCATGTCTCATGGAAGGGCACGCCGCACGCAGATAAACGTTCCAGGGTTCCAATTGAACCATCTGATTACCTTATGACACTGCTCAGGGATCCCTCCTCCTCCCACTTATTGGAGACATTAGTATTTCGGTGCCCAAAGCCAGTCTTCGACATACTCTGGTCGACATATTTCAAAGGCAAACTTGTACGGCTAGCAGCCCACCCAGTTGCGAATTTCGTTGTCAGCAAGGCTATTGAGCACCAGGACCGCAAACAACTTGGTGAAACCCTCGAGGAGCTTAGATCGTCGTGGAGCAGGTTGATCAGTAAATCGAGTTATATGAAAACCATCATTTTTGCTTATAGATAACTTGCAGAGAACTCTGGGGCTGGCGTCCTGCGTGCCTTGATAGATAGGTCTCGGGAACTTGGAGCCCACCAGCAAGGTGTTTGTGAGGTCAGCAATTCAACTTCTTCCGTAAGCTTTGGATCAACTCCAGTCAGGCTACCTTTACTGCCATCGGGATTTGCGATTCAGATAACAAGGATTATCTTGTTCCGTGCTTTCTTTTCTTGAAGTCACTAGAGGTTTGTCGGTGCATACTCTCCGCCATGCATTCTTATATATTTGAAGGATTACCGAGCAGCGCCCGTATTTGTGATCACGCTAGATATGGACAAGAAACACGAATTCGATGATCAAGTTGACGATCAAAGAGAACCCAAAACACAAGGAGCCATTATCTTGCAGTCCCTACTGAGGCTCGACGAACCTCACTGTTCAATGGTTGTTGATAGGTCTGCAGGTTCAAATATCCCATGTATCGATCGAGACTCACTTTGTACTGGTAGTATCAATTCACTCTCGACAGAGGATGTCACAAGCATGGCTCATCATACAATCAGTTCTCGCGTTCTTGACACGTTCCTCGAGTCATCGACCGTGCCATTCAAGGCCAAACGTAGATTTGTCATGTCCCTAATTGGACACTATCATTCTCTCGTTGACGACCGAATAGGACGTCATATTGGCGCTCGATGTTGGCATTTCGCAGACCCTTACTTGAGAGTATGTCTGAGGTGTTTCGTGCGATGTGTATCTCATATGTTCCACAGGAGAAGATTGCCCGGTCGTTAATTCCCTTTGAGCAGTTCCTCACTACATCTTTTTATGGGAAGAACTTTGCTCGTAACCTCAACTTGTATCTGCTAAAACGACGTCCGGAAGAGTGGAGGACATTGCAGTCCAACGACAAAACCAGCTCCGCAATGTCGACCCAACCTGACTTGTCCGTGTTTGCTCCATCACAAACAGCCTCTTCGGCAGCTTCATCAACGTCGCAGGAGCGTTCAAAGAAACGTGGCGCCCTCGAGGATGAAATTGATGCAGTCTTCAAGACGGTGTTGGGAAACAAATCTAAAAGGACGGTAATAAGACATGCTCCCCCGCATGAAATCCAACAGTCCACAGACTCGCAAATGTCAGAGATTATAGGTGCCATTCGTAAAGCACCGAGGGGCGAGAGCAGACGACGAAACAAGAAGAAAAAGTTTCACTCGCCGTAGTCCTAGTTTACTTTGTTAATGAACCCCAGTGATCAGCTCGTGATCACGATTTCGAACGGATTCGGTCTTTACACCAAGGTTATCGTATCTTGCATGAAACTACCCGGCGCTTGAGTGAATTTGTGACTCAGGGTTGTGTCACCAGAATCATCATGTGGGTAATTGATGATCTCACTCACTGACCACGACTTCTTGAACCTGTTTATTACTGCAAGTATTCTCCTCAACATATTCTTCCTATGTTGTCGTTGGCGTGCTCAGCGAGTTCGGAGGCAACGCTTCTCGAAGTCAATGGGTGACAGGGCTCTGCATACGAGAGACTACTTTTATGTTGGCGGAACATATGTCCCCCATGGCTCCTCCGAGGTCTACCACGGTCAAATGTATGTTGAGCATTTGGCCCCTGAACGAGTTACCCGCCGAATCCCTCTCCTATTCATTCATGGGAACGGAATGACAGGGACAAACTGGCTGAACACACCTGATGGACGACCCGGATGGTCAGACTACTTTTTGAACGCGGGTTATGAGGTAAAGCTGCCTCTGAGTGGCAGCAAGTGTCCAGGACCTCATACGATTTGTTCAGCTGTACATTGTCGATCAACCTACTCGAGGTCGTTCTGCGTGGCAATCTCAAGTCGACGGCGCGACCAAAACCTTTACCACGCAGACGATCGAGTCACGGTTTACGGCTACGGCAGCGCATGGTCTTTGGCCGCAGGCTGCGTTGCACACACAGTGGCCCGGGACTGGGTCCAGAGGCGATCCGGTCTTCGACGCCTTCTATCGTTCCGTCTTACCTGGTCTCACTTCTGCAGTTGAAACATCCGAACTCATGAAAGCGGCAGGGTCGGAGCTGTTGGACAAAATAGGTGTTCGTGACTGTCTTGTTGGTCAGTTATCCGAACTGACGCGTAGAACCATGCTCAGCCAGCAGTTCTGGTCACCCACTCACAGGCTGGGTATCTTGGATGGATTCTGGGCGATGCTCGCCCGAACTTGGTCAAAGCGATAGTTGCTCTGGAGCCCAACGGTCCACCGTTTCAAAATGCGATCTTCACGAGAAATCCAGCGCGGGTGTTTGGTTTGACTGACATTCCGCTCACCTTCAGTCCACCAATCACAACGGCGTCTGATTTACGGCTACGTGTAGTTTTTGAGGCGGATAACTGTGCTTCTCTTCAGCAACCTTTCCCACCGCGAAGACTTGTCCATCTGGCCCATGTTCCCGTCCTTCTTGTCACTTCAGAGGCAGGGTACCATGCAGTATATGACGACCTCACAGTCCAATTCCTCCAAGAAGCTGGCGTGAATGTCACACATATCCGCTTAGAAAGCGTTGGAATCCATGGAAATGGGCATATGTTCTTCATGGAACTGAACTCGGAACAAATTGCATCTGAAGTAGTGGAACCTTGGATTAGGAGCTCATTGAATTCTGGTTGAGAAGAAACGAGGATACGAGCGGTATTTGTCCAACCTTCGGGCCCGCCTGCCGCTTGCACAACTTGTAAATACATGCTAATGAATATTTGCGTCGCGTTCCGTGTACTTAGTAACTGGAAAGCTTAGTCATTTCGCGGGCCAATGTGTGGGCGGAGAGTGTTCTAGCTTGAAATTCATTTCCTTTTTTCACCTTGGTGGGAACTAGGGGGGCGACCCACATGGTGCGTGAAGTTACAGCAATTTGCCAAACTTGTACCACCAAGAAGTAGAACGTTGTGCATGATCCAGTATGCAGGTTACGTTGAACTCTAGTATTACTCGAATGCCGTGACAAGTACCTTCGGCTTCTGCAGATCGAGGTATGTAGGGCTTAAAAAGTACGTTATCCAGGGCTTGCCCCTCATCCAGATGGCTGGGATACGAGATCACACCATGCGTGCAACCGTCACGACATATCTACGTCCTGAACCATATCCGGCCGTGGCTCACCCCTTGCCACCGAATTAACCAGCTCTCGCCGGATTTCAGGACTGATTTGAGGGTGATTATTGACGCGAGCGACGTCCAACAGAGCATCCTTTTGATCGGGAGTGAGGTCGGGGGAATACCTGAGGAGGAGGTGAACTAGTAATCAGACGTGGACTGGCTACTGGCATCACCTTTGACAAAAGGCGAGGAGGCTTTGGTACCAGAGCACCGGAAGCTTTTCAGTATCACCACGGGAGCGAGCTTTGTAAGTATTGGAGAGTCGGATGAAGTGGAAGACAAGCGCATCGACTACTTTGTAGGGCAGTTGATATTTCTTGTCAACAAGTACACGGATAAACAACGAGTTCGGACCTAAGACAGAGGTTGATAAGGGTGTAGCAGAAGCCAATAAAAACCAACCAGTGTAATCCATCTGGGCGATACGCAACAGTGCTGCGGCTGAATGAAGGACAGGAACCTTCTTTTTGGCAACCACGGATGCTATGATTACCGCTTCCTTGAGCGTGCATCCACCCTGGTGGTAAGCAACATCAGTGAGATGGTCGAATGCAAGTGAATGGGCATACCTCCAACATCGGGAAAACGATACCTTTAAAAAAAGCACCAGGCTTATACAGCGCACGTTTCAAGCACTCGTAGTACTGTATGTTAAGCTTTTTATTGGATCGAATATCCTCTCGTATTGCATCAAGCAATACGACGGATAAGAATAATTGAGCTTGTGGGGGCTTCATAGTGGAAACGAAGATCCTCGTGGCGGCTCGACAAGCATGAGGAGTCCATTGTTCGGGTTTTGTGAGAGCCAAGATACGTGCCCAGGCAGGGAGGGAAGGTATGATCTTGAATAATTTTGGTAGTGGTCCCGACTTGTATCCGCGGAGGAAGATCGCGAGCCTAGTAACGTTATATGCTGGTCCACCCACACAAAGCATGTGCATACTTTGCATATGATTCGACCAATCTGAGGTCAAGCCCTAATGCCGGATCAGGCCGTTCCTTGTCTTTTTCACACGTCAGGTGCTCGATGAAACACGGAGGTGAAGGGGAGAATAACCTTGTTGTACTTTTTGGATCATAGTAACGCTTCCTGACTTATTACTTTCAATCTTTGAGAGGATAACATCGGCCAGGGTTCGCCGCTCGCCCAAGTTGGATGGAAGGAGGGTATCCAGCGCATGGACATCGGCGGAATCAAGTTGCTGTCTGACGCATGAGAAGATCGATCAGAGCGGCCAGGGACCAAACTCACAAAGATTGCCTCTGCATCGTCACCATCGCTCACTCCCTCGGCCTCGTCTGTTTCACTTATGTCTGACAGCTCGTCTGTTGTGCGCATTTGCGGTTGCAGATTGCCCCAGTCTGCGTCCTCGTTATTGTCCTCTTCTTCGTCCTCTGGGATCTCGAGTTCTTCTTGTTGATCGCGAGCTAGTTCGAATATTTTTCTAGATGTTTTTGGATCGAGAATGACCTGGCGGGCCGTTAAACGTGATCATAAGACGATTAGGGTGCAGTACCTCGTCGGTTTCATCTGGTGCAGAATGTCTCTGCGACTTTTTACGTTTGCCAGGTTGGGAGACACGGCCGTACTTTGCGTGTATCTCGTCCTCATCGAGCTGCGCGAGGAGGGGGCCGTGTCGCTGTTTCGGGTTCCTTTGCGTCCGAGGCATGCCAGTTGCGGTGCTTGCTCGGTGATGACTTCAAAGGTTTCGGTGGCTGTGTTCATATATCGACCTCCTGTCGTCACCAAGGCGGCGAGTATTGGAGCTTGATCGGTTGAGTTTCGCGCGTTTCTTCTTTGCTTCAGACCCCCATGTCCCAACTACTCCCCTCAGAATTTGTGCCCTTCCTTTCTTTTCCTCGTTTCATCCCTGGACGCTGACCCTCTTCGTAGATCCGCACCTTGGATAAGAATGGCGAAGAAATTAAGTCTGTTGGTTTTCTTCGCTTCGGCTTCGATAGCGAGGTCTCCATCGATCTCCTTCGCTCCCTCTATCTTCGTCCCCACTACATCGTGTCCGTATCAGAAATGCAACGCGATGTAAAAGACAGGACCGAAGAGACGTTTAGCGCGAAAGCATACCAGTCCAAGTCTATCTATTATCCAGACACGCATGCCATCTCTTATACCACCCTTTCTCGCTTCCCTCCTGTAAAGCTTCTTTCTCCCTCAGTCCGAAGGCGTATCCTGATCACAGGAGGCGCTGGCTTCGTCGGGTCTCATCTCGTCGACCGTCTCATGCTCTTGGGTCACGATGTCACGGTCTTGGACAATTTTTTCACAGGATCAAAGACCACCGTCAACCATTGGGTAGGTCACCCCAATTTCGAGCTCGTCCGTCACGATGTAGTTGAGCCCTTCATGATCGAGTGCGACCGTGAGTGAACGACCTCCTTCACTTACAAACATCCACCTATTTTTCTTCTTCTTAGAAATATATCATCTTGCATGCCCCGCTTCTCCCCCTCATTACCAGATTGATGCAATCAAGACCTTGAAAACGTCTTTCATGGGCACACTCAACATGCTTGGCTTGGCAAAGCGGATCAAGGCCAGATTCTTGATCACCAGCACTTCTGGTCAGCCATTTTCTCCCCTCGTTGATGCGACTTCTCACTCTCCTCGCAGAAGTATACGGTGACCCCGAAGTACACCCTCAACCTGAAGACTAGTAAGTCTTTTTTTGTGACGAACCACCCGTCATACTGACCACTCTGGAGCTGGGGACACGTCAATCCTATAGGACCTCGCGCTTGTTATGATGAAGGGAAGCGCGTCGCCGAAACTTTGACTTATGGCTATCAGCATCAGGACGGCGTGGAAGTTCGCGTGGCGCGTATTTTCAACACATACGGTGAGTTGCCCACACCCCACCAGGCATGTACCATCGGCTCACTCCAATTTTTAGGCCCCCGCAGTCTGTATCCCGTTTCCTGCGTGTTTGCTTGAGTTCACCACCTTGCTTCCAGTGAATCCTTCTGACGGACGCGTCGTCTCTAATTTCATTGTGCAAGCCCTGCGCGGCGAAGACATCACCGTGTATGGCGATGGGACCCAGACCCGTTCGTTCCAGTATATACACGATTTGGTGGACGGTCTGATCGCGTTGATGAATTCCGATGAGACGCGCCCCGTCAACATAGGTAACGGCGACGAGTTTACTATCGGGGAGTTTGCAGAGCTAGTTCGCGAAATAGTGGAGAAGGTACAACGAGAAGATGGCGTCGCAC
Source organism: Guyanaporus albipodus (assembly GCA_038088995.1). Taxonomy (NCBI): domain Eukaryota; kingdom Fungi; phylum Basidiomycota; class Agaricomycetes; order Boletales; family Boletaceae; genus Guyanaporus; species Guyanaporus albipodus. The sequence goes on from JBBPKA010000021.1 coordinate 139,388, forward strand.
TGTCTCGACGGGTAGACATCGTTTATAGGCCTATACCCACGGACGACCCCAAACGCAGGCGTCCTGATACCACGAGGGCCAAAAAGACCCTGAACTGGCAACCACGCTGGAGTGTGCGCATGGGACTGGAGGAGATGGTTAGGTACTACAAGACCAAAATGGCCGAAGGGAGCATCTAGAGTTTGTCGGACCGGTCGCGACGTGTGTATCTGTCACCGGTATGGATTCTCCTTCGCGCATCTTTTCATCATATAGTCAAATCTCGAGCGGGAGCATTTATCGGTAGATTTAAGTACAGGATACGTCATAGTTGTGGCTTTGATTGAATGGATGGTATCTCGAACGAACAGTCCATCGCTACATGGTAGGTATCGTAAGTATGAGAAGGTTAACAAGACAGTGCTATAAAAATATTTCCATAACAGTCGGGTAGATCGGTGCTATGCGAGACTCTTGGGTAGTGGGATGCTTTGTGTGGCACCTTTGAATGACGCACTTTGCGAGACAACTTTCGACATCGAGCCTTTCAGGATCTGCTTTTCGACGGAAGTAGAGTTCATGGTTGTTCTCCGCGGACGGCTGTCTTGCCTAACAGGTTCCGTCATCAAGTCGGTTCCGTTTGCAGTCAAACACCCGTCATAGGGCCGATCTGGTGATGGAGGTCTTACATACTGTCGATGTTGTTGTGCAACGATCAGTATTTCAGGGTCTGTGCGAGTGTGGAGATCAGATTGTCTGCACGACGAAATCAGACCGCGCGAGACACCGACCGACGTGGCTTATTCCCTTGTTATCCCCGTGAAACCAATGATGTGTTAGCTTCCGTTCGGAAAATCTGTAATCGCAATGTAAATGACACGTCACTGGTTGCGATGGCGAAACCGTATCCTACTTTCGTATTGGACGACCATCTCGACCCAGCGGACAATAGGTCTTGTCTATGTCTTTTGAATAGAACCTGAGGCTTTCAAACTGGCGCTTGGTGACCTCTGGAGTGACGCAGGAGAAGGAGAGCAATGATCTCGGGTTTCGGTGAGCAATGGATGCATCACCAACGAGCCCCGAGAGGGTTTGTAACGCCGTCCTTGCGCGCTCCAATGCCGGGACGGGGGGCCGTCGTGGATCCGATCGCGCCCGAGGTAGCTGCGACAGGAACCCGGTGAAGACGCGATTCACCAAAGAGGCAGCCCCAGGAACAATGGAGATGCAAGCCTTGGCACCTAACACACACGTGGTCGTGTCATCGTCATCTCGTTCCACGTAAGACACAAACCTCTGATCACATAGAAACGAGGCTCTACTCCTGTAGCATCCTTGATGTCGTCCCTCATGTCCTCCGCATACATGAGTGGTGCAAAAGGACTGCGCTCATTCTCCACCAGATAAGTGAGCCGAATCGGTGTGCAAATCGTAGTACACACCTGTATGATCAAGACAGGGCATGTGATTCTCGCGAGTTCCTTCTTGCTAATTCCCGTCCGCTGTTAAATGTCCGGTTGAGACATTCGAGTACTCGGAAATGGAACAGCAAAGCTTACGTTCATCGAAAGGTTTGCAAGTTCTACAACGCGAAGCCGCTTCGCCGGGGGTGTTATTTTTTCCCAGTATGCAATCAACTGTTCGTACCATCAGCCAAACGAAGCTTCCATTGTCGACGTTCACTAACGCTGTCCTGAAGGTCAACGTTGTCACTCTGTATGTATGGATGAGTGGTCGTTCTCGCAGTAGAGTATGAACGCCTTGCATCTCACCTCGTCAGTCATGAGAGTGACGACTTCGTTCCCGGCATGCTCAAACAAATCCAAGTCTGTGGCATAACACCAGAGCTGGAGGAGTTCATCGTATGTGTTGTAAACCCACTTGAGTCTGAGCGTGTCAGCATTAGGTTGGAAGTAGAGACAGACTCTTACACGTACTCTGTCGGTGGTGGTACATTACAAAGTGTAAGGCTCAAGACGAGTTCTGGCCATCTTTAAAACGATTAGGCTGAGACGAGACGCGACACGATGTACACACAGCGCAGTGAGTCTTAGAGCAGCGTTGACAGACACACACTCGAAAGCAAGGAAATGGGCGGGGGGGAGAAACAATGCCTGCTCATTGGGTCAGTGCAAAGAGCATGTGACATTTCACGAAGATGCTTACTTGCATCGCCGATGCAAGGTCCGCAGCGTCTACATAGCAATCATGTAATGCACTGGGTCGGCACCGTGAACGACCTTGTGTGCGTTGGTCGAAGGCGATCAGATTGTAGTGTGAAGATAACCTTGGATCGTCAAAATGCCTGGTGAGCCAGCTTGAGTCGAGAAAGAGCGGGTGCAGTAGAACGACGGTGGGTTTTTCTGGATCAAAACTTCCTACGTTCCCATAAGCTGAGTTAGTGATGTACCAGATCGAGACGTAGTCGTCGTAGGATGGTAATTGGACAAAAGGCATGTAGAGGGGACGTAAACCGGCGGGCACGCTGAGAGATATCGGAAAGAAGTAACGAGTGCCTACTGATGCCAGTTTTATGTGTAGATATGAAACAGAAGAAAGGTAGCGGCTCACCAGTTTGTGGTATGGTGCTTCCGGAACCATTTTTTGTGCTCACGTACTAGCCGATGTTGCCTGACACAATTGGGTGGCAAACCCACAGATTTGGTGTTCGATCAAGTCCGCCACGGGCCGTCGCCTAGCGTGTGTACATATGAGGGGGGGGCGCATCAGCACAAAGTCAAGATAAACTTGTTAGTCAGGACTGGCTTTTTTGTGTCAGGTCACGACAGTTTCTCCGTGAGCTTACCGAGTTGACGAGTCACACCGCGTGCGACGGGTCACCAAGTGAATGGAAGAGAAGCAACCTCATAACGTTGACATCTCGTAACCAGACGAATCCGCCACACGGCGAGCTCGGCTCAACCAGCTACTTTGTCAATCTCTACCGCGAACGCTGATGCCAACGAGCGAGTTCAACGTTTCACAGTTGAACGCCATGGCGGGCATCTCGTCATGAACATACATAGTACATACGTAGTTGCCTCTGACTCACAGGGATCGACCCGCCACGAGGATGCTTCTCGAAGTTCGACCCTATTCCAAAGTACTACTGTCCTGTCGCTGCCGTCCGGGACCGACTTTGCTTGCCAACACCTTTCTAACTACCGTGTGATGGTAGCGACACCAAAGTTGGGCAAAGCCTGAGAAACAGAGGACGTCAACCTGTGACGAAGTGTCCACCCTTGCCTACTCACCGCTTACAGGCCTTCCAGGACCTGAATCACCTTGTGCTGCTTCTGTTGCCACAGAAAAAAAAAGATAAGTGCCTCAGGTTGAGCTACGAGCACTATATGCCACACATCACTTACCTGGCAGTCAGCCTGCGAAGTAGTTGTGAACATGGTCGGGACTCGGAGTGCTTCTAGTGCTGCTTGTTGCTTTTGGACGAGGGCATCCCAAGCGAGTAACACTCGCTCCTTGTCAAATTTTTGCAGATCCCTACGGTATGCGTCGTTCATCATCTGTGTCAACAAATTGTCAGGCAAGGTCAGTATTGACAAATTGCCTAGCCTCGAACATCAGCTTCATGCTTCGATAAACCTGCGCCAATCATTGTAGCCCTGGCACGAAATGAAGACGAGAGTGTGAAAACTTTACATACGTACTTACTTAGTTTGGGCAACTTTGACCTTATCCTCGTGCTTCCTGCGTATCGCCTCTCGTTCTTCCCACAACTGTTTCTCTAGCTCGGTTTGTTCTTGCCGTAGCTGGCACGACTTTGGTGACATTGTGTGGGAATACGGACGAGTAAATAAAACGTACACGAGATAGGGCAGCAAGGAATTCTGGATCGCTTGCAAGTTGTGTTAAATGGGGTAGCGCCTGTTGGAATGACATGAACCGAACGTCCTGCACAGGCGTGGAGGAGGATTCTGCAATAGGCCGCGGAGTCCGGGGCTCTGACAGGGTAGGCGGCAGGTCCTGTGATGTCCGAGAGATGGTTCGGGAGGATTGATGAGTTGTGCGTGTATCCGACAGGGGAGGCGTGTTAGTGGCAACGAATGAATTGGATGGCCACTGTGACGTTCTCAGTTGAGAAAGTAGAGAAGCTACTGAAGGTGGCGGCGGAGCGCTGTCGGGCGATGGTGGTTTCGATTCGTCCTGCTCGTCGATGCTAGATGGCTCTCGGCCCTCTGGGTGTCGATCTGAGCCGATACGAGACGAAGTTGAGTTTAGAGTATCCCGCCACACTTGGGAGGTTTTCAGTTGGTCCAGAAGAGCCATGACCGCGGTGGGGTCCTAAACGACCTTTTGTCGTGTCCTGGTCACCAGTGAGTACTTGCAACGACGACTCACGTTTATGTCGACGGAATTCATTGTAGCGCGCTTGAGCGGGAGTAAGATCTACACTTGTGCCTGTCACCAAGGCTTGTTGGGAGGGAGTAGGGCGAAATGCACTGCCACGGTTGGTCACGCAACATATGAAGACTGGACCTGTGCAACTTGGCTACCAGGTGATATATCATGGCTACGCCAGGAAATGATGAATCACAGTGCAGGGGAGTGCCTGACGCTAGCTTCATGAAATCTTCTAGTAGGAGGTCCATTGGGAGCGTGGTGAGGTACTGATTATTACGGAGACGACCGCCAGGCCTTACGGCAAAATAAAATAATAATGATTATGTAGCTATTTCCACGCTGCTGCACGACTTTCTCAGCCCGCCTCCTCCCCTTCGTCCTGCTCTACCCTGCCCGCCATCTTGCAACCGTCCCTCTTCCTCGTTTCTTTCCCTCTCCCCTTTTCCCCCCTCTCCGCTTCACTTCAACCCGCTTAATCACTGTAATTCCTTTCATCTCTTCCAAGTTTCTCTCTCCTTTTTTTGTTATAATGTCCTCCGATCGCACAGATTCCGTTCCACAAGCAAGCTCGTCCCACATGATGAAGACCACCAAACGCGGGAGGCCCTTCCTCAAGGTATTCTCACCCATCCTCCTTTTCGTTCCCACACAAATACTCCCTTCAATAGGACACTCTCGATCTCTTTGCGACCCTCATCGTATCACTTCAATTGACAACACATAAACAATATTTCCGCACCTTCCCAAATTCATTCTCCACGTCAGTATATCCCTCCTCTTACTTTCGTCTTCTCACTTTTCCCTCTCCAGCGATGAGGCAGCTCAGAATCTGGCTTCCTTGAAATTTTCCCAGTCCAACCGTGGGCCGGACCCAAGAGACAAATCACGAATAGTGACGACCACCACCACGACCACCTTCTCCATGACCCGCGATATGGCAAAGGCGATGTGCCAACATTTCATGGACGCTCGTCTGATCGAAAACGCCGCTGATCAGGGGTCAAATTTATTCAAGGATCGTGGCACGTATGTCCTCACGCCAAAGGGTCTCCACGTCCTCGAGCGATTCATCTCGAAAAATGGCATCAACTCCGATCACCTTCAGCACGTATTTGCATCCCAGCCTATTTGCATCAAATTACTCCATCTCGAACGTCGTGCTGCCGATGACGAGATCATCGTCACCCAGTCCGTAATCACTGCCCTCTTCCGTCGCTTCATCGGACGTCTACCCAATTACCCTCCTCAAAACGCCATTGCTCCACAAGATGCTTTTCAAGAATACCACGAAAGGTCAAAAGGCGTCCAGCTCATGGACGTGCAAGAAAAGGCTCAGCCTCTCGTCGGCAAAGCAACGATGGTACACAAATACTGCTTTGCCGCAGTCTCCGCCCTCGAGTGGCTTTGTGACTTCACGTCCGTCGTAGGCAGGGAAGAAGCTGCAGAAATGGCCGCACAATTCGTCCGCTTTGGCCTCATCACTCTCGTCAGCGACAAGAGGAAGAACAACGATTCTGCCATTATCTTCACCGTCAGAGGCTCTACGCCCATTGGCAGTTCCTCCGTTAGCGTGAGTCTTGTCTACCACCGTTCTTAGTTCTTCACAAGCCTTACCACCCTCCCCAAGCAACATGGGGAATTCCGATGCACTGCAAAGGCGATCTACAGAATAACGGACGAGGGAAGACGAGTAGCTCAGTGGGAGGAGCATTCTTCTCCTCATAGCTCTATGACCAACCTTCACGAGCGCTCTTCCTTGGAAAGCAGCACGCTCGAGGGTGTACCTAAATCAGGACCCGAGGCTGCCGTCAACGCTGCAGATGCCAAGATTCACCGCCGGATTTCCATGGCCGAGAAGCTCAGCAATGCTTACGCTGAGTCAAAGGAAGCAAAGGAAGCAAAGGCCAGCGTCAAGAGCAACATCGAACGTCTTCACCAAATCCTTGAAGAACCCTCCATTCGCGCACTCTTCCGTGATTTCCTCAAAGCAAATTTCTGCGAGGAAAACCTTGCTTTCTGGATGGATGTCGAGGATTTCAAACGCAAATTCAGTACTACATCCAGTGCCCAAGCGAACACCACCTCAAGTCGTGTGGGGAGGGGCACACCTGGCCAAGCTGCGATGGAAAGGCACCACGAATCACTCATTCAGACTGCTTTTCAGATCTACAACAAGTACCTTGCGCCGTCGAGTCAAAACGAGCTCAACATCGATCATGGCTTGCGACTTGATCTCGCTAGTTACCTGAGCGATGTGATGACCAACTTGAATGGTAAAGCCTTTGATGGGCACGTCGACGCTAGCCAAGCAAGCGCTTTCAATGCGACTCAGCTGCAGATGCTCATCAAGTTGTATTCTCGCATCCAAACACACGTACTTCGGTTGATGGCAATGGACTCGTTACCCAAGGTACGCCACTACAAGTGATCATTGCAGGACACATTCACATCTTTATCTTCCAGTTCATCAAAACTCAGCGCTTTGTTGAAGCGAAACAATGGCCTGGGGGTGACGACGACGTTCAGTTTCTGACGGGCCCTTCAGTTCCGCCTGGCCTAGGAAGTGAGGAAATCGGCGGCGCATACATCACCGTTTCCGCAAGAGCCACTGAACGAGAACAGAGGCAGCACCAACTTTCTGGCCCCTCCACGACCTCATGAATATGAACCCACCACAGTCCTTTCTCCTGTCCTTAGCAGACTTTGCTATACTACTACCCCACGGTACGATATCCTGGCATTTTTCTCTTTCGCACTGGGTTTGGTACCCGTCGTCACCCAATTTGCTGTTACTTTGCATCCTTTTCTTTGCCTAGGGCTCCGCCTTCATACCTTCCCCACTAGCAGTAATCTTCACCACTCCTTGGCATCATCTAGCAGTTCTCTGGGCTTTCGCGTCATGCTTTAACACTATTCCCTCCAATTGCGAATTCTTGTCCATCATTTGCATCACGGCGACTTTCTGCCCACATCTTTTTTTTTTTCTCGAGACGGTGTACAATCTACCTTATAGTTATCTGCATACCTACTGCTTTTCGCATAGGTGCACTCTTAATCCATGGCATCCCTGTCCTATAGCATGATGTCGTATCTTAGCTGTCTTATCACTTGATTTGAAAGTTGTCAAAAGCAAGTTGTGTGAACAATTTATGGACCCGCTAGTGGTGGGAAGTTGCTTCCTGTGTAGTCACCATCGCCTTGAAGATGTCTTGGATCTGGAACCCCAGCGGTAACGTTCCAAAAGCACAGCCGACGGAAGAAATGGTACCAGATCCTGGAGACCCGAGCAGGATGGTGTCCAAGAAGGCTGCGAACCAGCCCTTCCTAGCGTTCGTACTTTTTTTGCCTGCCAACATTGCCCCGAGCGTTCAATTGTACGCCAGCTACCACGAATACAAACGTAAACAAGAAAGACTACACCAGGACTGGCTGCAGCGCAAGAAGGAGCGCGAGGAGAAGCTTGCACGCGGTGAGGGGGTTGGGCCAGAGGAGCGCGACCCGACTGCTGAGGAAGAAGTTGGTTTCCTCGGCCTGCTCAAATTCATCGTCTACCTCTTGCTCATCGTCGCTCTGGCCGGCAAGTTCTTTACTGGTAGTTTCTTGTGGGAGTACGACGGTAAATGGGCGAGACTCAAGACGTATTGGCCGGTGAGCCCACGCGCACTCTCTCCTTGCTCGCATCGGTGTCGTATCTCAACCATAGACTGTGGTATAGGCACCCAGCAGCCGTCTATTCTCTGAATCCTATCTCGCCACGTTTGACGGGGCGGATACAAACAAGCCCGTATACATCGCGGTGGGTCCTCCCACTCCGTCGTCCGGCATCAGCGGTGACTCATTCAAGTGGTAACCGGCACGAAGATTGATGGGGATGTCTATGACGTGTCGAGTAATAGACGAACATACGGCCCTGGAGGTCCCTACCACGGCATGTATGTTCCGTCCCACCTTTTTGTTCCGCGGTATGAGTCTGAATGGTGGAGCTGTGCAGGGCTGGTGTCGATGCGGCGCGGTCCTTTGGGACGGGGTGCTTCGCGACGCACCGTACACACGACCTGCGAGGATTAACCGACCAAGAGCTCAAGGTGGGTCTCTCCTTTCGTGTCGGAGCACAGCTGTCTCATGGGCGAGGTTGGGTAGGGGGTAGAGCATTGGAAGACGTTCTTCGCGGACCACAAGACGTATTTCAAGGTGGGGAAAGTCCTCCACCCTCCGATTGACCCCCAGAGCCCCGTCCCAGAACACTGCGATCCTAAAAAAGAACAGACCATGCATTCAAAAAAGGGTTCGGACGACAATGGCAAGCCTTGGGTCCAGCCGGACCCCTCGACAAATAGGAAACCGGAACACCGGGAACTGTAGATTAATAGCTACTATAGTACTGAGAAGATGCGATCATGAAACGATGATGGACATGCAAGAAAAACATGGAGTATGTGATCGCCGGCGTTCGGTGTCACTGGACCTGAGTGCATAGCGTGTCATAAATGGACATGTGTGCCATATGTGCATAGTCCCAGAAAGAGGTTAGAGTGGTCGTTCATAGGATACCTTGGGAGGTGGAGGAGTTTATAATTGCCTCAAGCCTGCCAAATACCATGAGTTTGAAAGGGATGCTAACATTGCCGGCACAGTCTAACTTGCCTGACTAGGCGCACCGTGTGTCATGAAGTAATTCCGTAGGATTGGGAAATCGGCGATTGAGCCGTTTACCATGGACGAGAAGGGACTCTCTCGGTACTTTGCAACAATGATATTGCCGCGCCATGCGATTGCCTCTCGGAATGCCCTCCCTTGAATCTCCCGGATGCACTTGTTGACGGGAAAGGGCATTCCGTCACGCGAAACGACGGGGTAGAAAACAACGTAAGGCTGCGCAAATTTTTTGTTCATTCCGTCAAGCGCCTCGACCAACTATGGGATAGCCGTGAGTGGCGTCTAACCGGGCGATCAATTTCGCTCGACTCACATGATAATGCCAAGCACGGGGACCGAGGCCCTCCGCAATGTAGTCCATGTAGACTTCTGGGTGCGGCATCCGAGGAGACTGAGCGCTGTGTGGAGCATGAGGGTCTGGCATTGGCATTGGGCTCGTCATGAGCGCGACCATGTGCGGATTGCGACCATCAGAAGGAAAGAGGAGAGCCTCGAAAGAAGTTAGCTGGTCCATGAAGAGAAGAGGGGGAATAAAGTAATTAGTTGAGAACTCAAAGTCTCGATGATATGGCGAACACCTTTTGGAGGACAGAGCTGAAAGAGAGCCGCTTATATATGTCTTTGAAACGAGGTCAGGGTGATCCCCGAAAGATCATATGAGACCAAGGAGAGGACATACGTAGTGGGATTGGTTTAGCACCAGGTGAAAAGATCACCTGGGCGATCAGCACGCCTGGTAGCTCTGATCATCGTGAGCTCGTGCGCGGTGAAGAGACTCTCTGGACGCCGTCCGGGACTGATGGGCATTTCATGTGAGCCGTGGTGACAAGTGAAGCTGAACTGGAGCGGAGGAACAGGAGAGATTAAAAGCGGAAGGGTCCATATGATTCGGACGGGGAGGGGTTGCGTGACAGATGGGACACTCGAGTAGTGTTTGAGGATGAACAAGTGGATGTAGATCAGGTTCATATCCATCTTGCTGAATCGGGAAGCACAGCAACTTACGACTTGAACTAGTACCCGCAACACAATCACTGACTAGACCTCGACAAACGAATTGCAAACGTTGACATAAATACAGCCCAGCGAGTTTCGCCGCCGCATCAACGAGGCATTCCTGTCGTACTTGACAGTTTTGGGGTCGCGAAAACGCACTGGCGGCCACGCTCTGGACGTACCCGAGACCTTCCGCCCTTGATTGCATCTGCTAATGACCCAAGCACCGTCTTCCCCAATCTCATGGCATATCAACATGCAGATGTCCTGTCTGCTGGGTATACTTATTCCGCCAAGGTGTCACGCGTTGACTAGGGTCTCGCACCTACCGTTCGATCTGGTCGAGTTCCAAATGCATTAAATGTGTGTGCCTTCTCTCCGCGAGTAAACGTCGCAGGTGGATCCAACAAGGACGTCCCGTGTTCATGCACAAATTGACAAGGTTTCTTTTCCTCATATGTCTCTCCCGTCCAGGGGCGAGATATGACCCATGCCTGCATGCATTTGAAATCGTCGGTGCCTACGGGCTGCGAGCCAGGGAAGGGACCACCCGGAACATAACCATTGTTTGCGCCAAGTCTGCCGTGTTGCCTGGCTGTGCGTATTATTCTCCTTTGGGATCTTGCGATCCTGGGGTCGCCAAGCACGCCCGTTTCACGAGGTGACGACCTCGTTGGCAGTCTAGTCGAGAGCTTATCTTTCTTTTTTCGCATGTCCGTTGGATACTGCCTTGGATTTTCGACGTCCTCCCGGCGGCACAGTGCGCGGTGTAATTTTCAAGCCACTCTAGGCGGTGAACCTGTCCAAGCGGTGTCCGTTTATGTGGCACCCACACAGCACCACGCCGGTACCGCTTGCAAGATGATTTGGGGAATTGAACTTGCATTTATAGGTGATGTGCTGGATGTCATGTCCGTGTTAATTTTCCCTCCATCCTGGCTCGGTGAACCTTGCTCGTCCGACGATTCACCTTTCCGGCTCTTTTGTCAGGACACCGCTCAACAGTCGAACGTCGAACGTTGAGATCCGAGCCAACTATCTCCCGTTCGGTGATCGCAATACTTACTACTGTTTCGTTCCTACTTTGTGTCCGTCTCGTCGTGTACTAGCAATGTAAAGCCCATCCCGAAAAGGCAAGTTTGGTTTCAACTTGTGAGCGACGGAGTCAAAGCAAGCAAAAAGTCGAGCGAGCCTTCTTTCCCCCCTACCCGTCTCAATGGCCGCTGGATCCATCCTGATCCCCACCCAGCTTACCTCTCTCTTTCCTTTAGCCAGCGCACCTTCGGTCGTCCTTCAGTCGTCACGTCGAAACGTCGCCAATCCTGCACGAAACGACCATGTCGATCTACATCCGGAACACGCGTCTTTCGCGTCCATGGTATATTCACACCATGTTGGCTCCATTCTCTTACGCGTTCTTCACGACGGTTTGATCGTGGAGCTCATCTCATTGTCCACTCACGCTCCTCCAATTCGTTTCGTCTTTCCCACTCCCATCCTCTCACCCCCAGCCATCCTTGCAGCTGCCGAGGAGGAGTTTCATCTACTCGTGGTCACAGTGGCCGGGTCTCTTTACCGCCTGGTGCTCCCAGCCGCAAATCCCAATCTCCTCTGGCACGACCAGGTGGCTCCCAATTGGTGTAGAGAGTATATCATCAAGACTGTCTCCGATCTCTCTGGGGGTATTGTCCACGTACAAGGAATCCTCTGCGTAACAATTGGATTGAAAAATGGTTCACTTCTTCGTATCGAGTCTGAGCGGATTGGTGACGACACATGCGATGGTGTGTGTTCTTCTTGGCGGGCTCCCATACCTGCTTTAATCTGTATCCGCAGATCTTTGGACGGAGACTCTCAGCCAGCCAAAGTCTTTCCTCGGCGCCTTCGCTTCTTACATTCCTGGGCTTCAGCCCGGTGCGAACACAGCCTCGGAAATACTCTCCGTAGCTAGTCTTCCTCAACCCACAGATCTCAGTCACATTTGGACTCTTTCTCGAGATCGTGTCCTCCGCCTTTGGACCGCAAAAAGTGGCTGTGTGGCTTCCAGGACAATTTCAACTGGAGTAACTGGTCAACCAAGCTTGTCTAACGCCACCATATCCGAACATTTGGATGCCGAAGCACGCAACCTTCTCCGTATTTGCTCAGGTGGTACTAATGATGAAAGCACGTTTGCCATTGTGTTCACACCGACCCCAGCCGACCCACATTCCGGTGGATATTTCCAGATCTTTGACTCAACAGCCGATCAACTGCGGGAACTTGGATCCCTAGAGTGTTCCGCCGCTAGTGCTCACTGTCACTTGCAAGATTTCATAATTAACGACGGCGTGTTGTGCGTGTTATGGGAACGTCAAGGCTGCTCATTGATGGAGAGAACCCCCTTAGCTTTGGAGAACCTGAAAACGTCCGACAACACAACGTGGATAACGTCCAGCCATGGGGAAGAGACAGACTTGACTCCTGCGTACATAGAAGAACTTCTTCGTTCCCCTGGTTCGCTCACAGAGAAATTCATGGAAGCTATCCTTCGACCAGGCTTGTTCTCCCCCCTGACCATTCGCACTGCCCTCGAGCAGTACGTAGATGCCTGTCTTTCCCTTCCGGGAGCTCCTGCCCCAGAGCTCACGGCGTCGTATGCAACCGTGGTTGAAAACATTGCTGCAGTAGTGGGCTGTACTGTCTCTCTTGTGCGAGATCCTCACACTGGCGCAATGCAACACGACCGATATTGGAGTGCGCTAAAGCGGGATTGGGAGGGATTTATCACTCGTTGCCGTGAGGTCGAGCGTGGTGCACGATGGCCACTCGCTCTTTGCGTTGGCCAGGGTAATGACGGCGTCCTCGTGGTCGAGAGAGAGCGAATCAATGTTCTTGCAAGGGAGGATCTTCCAACCGCTATCCACAGACACCTCAATGATTCCCTTGCGGTGGACTCCCACTTTGTTGTCCTCGACATTGCGTGGACGCTGTGCGACAAAATCGGACCGGAGCTTTTGCGCAACGTGGAGACCAGGGTTGTTGATGTTCTGCATCAGGAAATTGCCTTCTCTATCGTGGACATCTTGGGCGACCAGGCTCACGGGTTGAACTTTCGGGAATGCCTTGACGAAGTTGCTCAAGACTGGATCTTTGCAAGATTACAAGGACTCGAGGATCTTGACAAAGACATCCGAATCGCTCTCGATCTTGTTGCGGGCTTTGATCCGCAAGTGAAACGAGAAGAGGATGAAGTCGAGCTACTCCTCCCTCCTACGCGGTCTGAGTGGAGGATTGCACTGTCGGCAGCCTATGTTTCCACCTCGGTTCATGCACGCTATGACATCTGTATTGCTTTGATCACCCTTCTCTTCTTCCTCGCCGACGAACTAAAAGACTGGGACCAATCCTTGTTGGAAGAAGTATTTGCCGTTTTCCGAGGTGTCGCCATGCTGCGTTCTGCCGCACGTCGGCCGGCCGCTGACCGGGCTCAAGGTCCTGGCCTGTCAGACGACATAAACACCGACGATGTGATTGCACGCATGAACAACATGCAGATGTCCAGGCATCATTCTCATTTTGTGCCAACATCCTCCCTTCTGCACCGCTTGATAGCTCAGTCAGGGGAATGCAACGAATTGCCTGGTTCAGCGCACCGCTTTCTGGACACCATTGGTCTGCTTCAATCTACTTCCCCAACACATGCCACTCTCTTCGAAGTACAGTTTTGTGACGGGATTCGCAGTTTAGGATATCCTGATATAGCCCGAGACATGCTTGCGTGGCTGCCCCGAACTCCCAGTGTCGTGTTTGTCACTGCACAGCTCTACATTGCACTGGGACGCACGGATGACGCAGCCAGCATGCTGGAGAAGGTTGCTGCCCATTTTGGTGTGTTACACAATCTCATTACATGCCGTTTCTTAACTTGGATCACCTAGGTCCCGACAGTGGTCTGTCATTCGAGGACGCCGAGGCCTTATCGTCCGTTCTCCCTGCAAAGGCGCTATATGACTCAGATTTCTCGTTCTATTTAGAAGTGTCTACAATTTTTAGGTCAAATAGCATGACGCAGCACGAGGTGTCATTCCTTCGCCTCGCCTTATCGGTTGCTCCCTTGGAGGCTGACACAGCAGATATATGGTATGGCCTTACTCGGGGCTATATAGATCTTTCCTCCTGGGAAGAGGCGTATTCATCGATCATCGCGGCACCATTTGATAGCGTGTAAGGCAGCCCTCTCACGCATATCTACACAAAACCGTGTTGATGCCTGGTCTGTGCAGGAAACGGGACTGTATCTCCCAGCTCGTATATCAAATGTGTGAGGAAGGCGCGATCGAAACGTTGGTCTCTCTTGATTTTACTGGTTTTTCCTCCGAAGTGGACGATGCCCTTGCATTCAAGGCGCGTAACACCGATCCTCGTGCTCGCCCTTTCTATTCCAGAATCCTATACACGTGGTATACACGAAGAGGGGACCATCGAAATGGTAAATTGCAATTTTTGTTGCTGCTGGTATGAGTCACCGTATCTGAACCCTCGATTTCTCAGCCGCACGAACTATGTATCAACGTGCACGTAAACTGCAGGAAATCTCCAGCAAACCTGCTGACGTGATTTCGTTGATGGAAGACCAATTGGAATCTTACCTGCTCGCGATTAACTCCTTGTCCCTTTTGGAACAAAGGAATGCATGGGTGGTTGTCCAACTGCCTCCTTCAAACGTCAAGGACTTCGAGGTGAATGCCGATCTTCATGTGACCATCTGTTGTTGCTAATCTTGTGACGATAGTCCCGTAAACGGCGGAAATTGGCGCAAAACTTGCCGCTTTCGACCACTGGTACTGATTCAGAGATCATAGACCTCGAAGACCTTCGCTTCGAATACACGTTGTTATCTGCAAGGTTACGCCTCATTCAACGTGACTCGACACTGCTTACCGCACTAGGTAAATAAAACCCACCAGAAATGATTAATTTCCAAGGGTGTACGGCTGACTATTTACGTCGCAGACACTCTAATGTCGCCATCCCTAGTAATCCTACGACTAGGACAGACTAGTCAGTTTGAGCTCGCGATGACAACGGCTCGTGCACTCGGTGTGGACATGAGTGAATTGTTCGCTGCCCTTGCGGGACAATGCATGAGGCTGTCGCAAAATCCAGACGGTGTCGTGTAGGCGATCCTCGCCAGGTGAATCCCGTTCCCTCACTGACATCCACCTACAGGCAAGACACGGTCGATTGGCTCCTGACGGATAATGTTTCTTCATGGCCCGGAACGCCCGCTGATCGAGGGTGGCGATACCTCAAACTTGCTCTAGAACGCCATGACGGTCCAGATACGGATTATCGGTACAACAAAGCAGTTTTGGAAGCTATTTTGTCGCACGATAGGACATCATCCCCTCCTCCGTGGCTCATACACACGCTCGAGGTCAGTCTTTCTCACCATTCGGTGTCGTGCCGGTTGCACTGAGCTCCTCTCGCCTCTCTTTTTGCTCTGCCCTCAGGACCATCATCACGAATACCTCATCCGCGCCAGCCTCCGATTCGACGTTTTAGAGAGCGCCTTGGAGCACACGCTTTCGCTGGTGCGCAAGGTGAGCCCAAGACTTTTTCGGGAATGAGACGGTCCACTGAATCTTTGATTGTACCTTGTTCCTCGACGCACAGGCGGACGCAGCGCTCTCACGCACGCAGCCGACGACGTCCTGCACGACCTGGCTGCCTTACACGCTCATCGACCAGGTGCTGGTTGCGGCAGCCGCACAGGACGACCTGAGCACGCGTGGACAGACGCTCCGACGGACGCTCCAGACGGAGATTAGCAATCGCGTTAAACGGATACAGAAAACGAGCCGGCTATCTCTGTAGTACTTGTTTTCTGTCCGTCCGTCCGTCCGTCCGTCTTCTCAAAATGCCCGTGTTCGCGGAAGTGTGGTCCCTGATGGGGCTCGGGTCGTGTGCTTATCTAGCATTGCGTGCGTTTCATAATTTGCGAGTGACACGGTCCGGACGATAGAAGGGCGTGAGGTGGTGACGTGCTTTTCCATGTTGGAGTGACGCGTGCCTCAGGGTCGAAAAAAAAAAGGACCTGACGCGGCGTGTGCTTTTTCGGGAAATAAAAGTTCTGATGTTCTGTGAAGAACGTCAAGACCGTTGGCGGTCTGCAGCACCTGTGTGGATTTTGCGATAGCAGTACAACATGGGTAGTAATAAAGATGAGCGGGTAAAAGGCAGGCGGAATATATACACACGGAAGCGACGAGTAGAGTGTGATTATGTGTATAGTTTGCGTGGCAGGGGTAAATAGATAGAGAGGGATGGAGAACAGGCAGCAACGTCGTGCACGAGCATGAATACGTACTGGCAACTCTCGAGGGAAACGAGGAAAGCAACAAACCAAAAAACAAGTATTCCGTCCAGTCTTTTTACATAATCTAAGCCTTCCCCCCATGAGGTATCGTGTCCGGGTGGTCGCAATCAATGCCGATCGCCCGTGTGTCGTGGATGTTGCATCACATCAAGAAATCGAGCCCACTCGGCTTGACTAAGGGAGGCGCCCCACATAGTCTCCTCATCCGTGGCCGTCGGATACGTGTATGAGTATCGACTCAGAGTGGCGTCGCCCGACACATATGGTTGCCGCGAAGGGTCGGGACACGATTGACGTGTCGGGTCGACAAAGTTCCGCGAGGTCGTCGCGTCAGCGTACGAGGGTCGAGGGGGGTATGCTTCAGAATAAGTTGCAGTGGTGCGACTGTCAGGGTAAGGATTGCCAGATACCGTTCCAGACGGTCGAGCCGCGTCGCTGTAAGCGTGTCGGACGGGTTCCACGCTATAGGACGTCCTGGACGCGTCGGTATACAACTGCTGCTGTGACTGTGAAGGTGGGGGTGGAGCGACAGAGTACGCCAGCGGGGACGAGCTAGACGGTCCCGCGATCACCCCTTGTGTTGCCACAGACTGGACGGGTGACGCTTGAACGGTCGAATACCCGACGAGCGAGGAACAAGATGTATTCGCCGTCTTGCCACACCCAGTCCCGTAATCCACTGACCCTCGGGGCTGCGCACCACTACCATGTGGACTCCCCGAGTTGCCAGTGGCAGGTGAACTGATATATCCTGGCGCGTTGGGAGAATCAACCGCGTTCATCCTGGGATACTTTGGAGAATCGTGGTACGGGAACGCGAGCGTCTTGACCAGGCCTAGCACGCGGCTTTTCAAGCGTTCTCGCTCCTGTTCGGGTTCGTTAGCAAAGTCCTGACTGTACAGCGGTGCAAGCGCATGGAGAATGTCAAGCGCTTTTTCGGAGACAGGCGACCCTCGACTGAGCTCCAGAGAGGTCAACGCCTTCTGAATGTTTGCACGGAAAAGTGATGCACCAGGTTGGTCGGGGTTCGAAATCAGTTGAAATGAGAAAAACATGGCAGAGCTGAACACATGGAATGGGCCCCAATTCATATGACCTGGGACCGCCAACGATGCGTTCGCCAAAAAGTCGGGTCGAGCTTGGCCTACAAGCGTGATCAGTTTGTCAGCAGCGCCGACGGCAATGTCGAGTGAAATGATGTGGCGTTCTTGCTTGACATCCTTGTCTTTTGATGACGACGTCTGCTTATCGCTAGATTTTGGCGACGGGGCAGATGCATACGGCCGATGTAGAGTGAAACGAATGTGAAAGAAACTGGTGCGAATGATGACGCTTTGGACGCCTAAGCGACGGGTGATGGTATTTAGACTCGCGAGACTGCGTGCCACCCTAAATTCGTCGAGGTCCAGTTCGGGGGGCAGAGTGTCCATCCATTGAGTCAGAGCGCGGTCGTGTGCTTGAACGGTCTCGTACGCGACTGGACGCATGGACACAGCGCTGTCCATGATGTCGCCAAGGATGTAGGCTAAACGGAAGAGGTGGAGATTCGGGATATAGATGCGTGGTTCGTCTGGGTGGTTGACGAGGTCGAATGGCTCTGGGAGCTGCGTGTCGAAGTGGTGGGAGGCGACAGAAATTGGGCGACCGAACATGAATGCCTGCCACCTGTGACCGAGAGGTTAGGGAAAATGACGAGGGCGACGGCGACGAAAAGGTAAAGAGACGGACCGTTCGAGAAGGATGATGTGCCACCAAGCCCAGCGCCTTCTCTCGGCGAGCTCTTTGGACATTCTCCATTTGCAAGGGTCGCGGTGTAGACCCATGGCCATGCCGATGCTGACGAGTTCACCCCGGACGGTCCATATTTCCTCGCTGTCGGTCTTGACGAGGGTGAGGTAATGGGATCGAATGAGCAAGCACTCTACGAGCTCGAGGCTGTAGGTTTTGTGTTCGGCTCTGTGACGGTCGAGGGCGGAACGCATGGCGTCGTAAAATTTGCGGCCGATATCCTCGAGGGAGTCGCCCAACTGGGCCACGAGGCGATCGCCGGGGGGCAGGTAGTGTGTTGCGATGGCCATGACCATGCAGACTGTTGCGAGGACGACACGGTCAGCGTTTGCGCCTGTTTTATAGCGGGACCAGGCGTTGAGAAAGGCGGGCTTATTGACATGGCGATATATCCAGTTGCAGTACTCGAAGTAGTAGGAGACGAGGTTGTCTATGACATCGAGGGAGGGAAGGAGAGCGAGGAGGTCTCTGTCGTATTCATTTGTCGTGACTATTTCGTCGAGGGGAGCGTCGTGACTAGGTTGTCGGTCGCTGTCGTCGGATTGCCTGGAGTTCTAGAGGAGGGTTAGCGAGAGGAGGAGGAGGAGGGGGAAGGGGAAGTACCAGAGTGAGGTGGGTGACGGCAGAGGTGGCGCCGGTGTAAAAACCGCCGTGGCCGTGGCTGCCGAGCATGCCAGGAACGTTATCTTTTTCGAGGATGTCAGCATCGACGGGTTCCTTCTTTGGGATTGAGAGGGTGGCGTTTTCGAGAGGGTGTTTAAGGTGGGACGAAAGGGAGGGGACATGACGGTGGTTTGCGAGGATGTAAGTTTCGAGGAGGGAGACGGAATGTTTGAGACGGGTGATTTCCTGCAAGGGGTCGACTCTGGTGGCATTGCTGTACTCAGGGGGTGAGCGAGGGAGGAGGAGGAGGGGGAGAAAAGGACGGACTGGTCGTCACGGAGGTGGAGGTCGGACTCGTGTCCTTTAGCGTCCTGGTAGCAGAGTGCGATGGTGCCTATCTGTGGGGGTAAGGAGGGCAAGTGAGGACGAGTGAAAGACGAACCTCTGAGGACGCAACTCGAGCAGGGTCGGTTCCTACACAGCGTGAATGAGCGTGTCGGCGTGCGCTGACTTTCGTCGACGCACCTGTCGCATTTGAGCTTGCTGTTTCTGCAAGGTTCACAGTTGATGGCCTTGCGGGCACGTTTCGTGGGCGGTCGCGGGTCGTGCTCGCCAGGCGGTGGACTGGTGCGAGAACGTACGGTGGCGGAGGACGTCGTCGCGCGGTGTTGTTTCGTTCTTTGAGCGGCGGGGAGGGCGGCGGCGTCGGGGGCGGCGGCGTTGTTGTTGGCGTCGTCTGGCATGGATGGATGGATGCCCCTCCGGATCGAGGGCCGACGAGGAAATCCCAAGCGTTTTTATTTATTTCAAACCCTAACCTTGATACTAGTCACGTGGTACCGGACCCGTCAACGAGTCGGAAATACCTTTGAGCCACACCCGCCGGAAGTCGGAAAATAAAAATAAATAATTCGTGGATCCCCGGTCATTCCCCATCTGATTTTATATTCTCACACACTCCCCGACTCGACCCCAACGGAGATGACGGGACGTCATTTCCCCCCTCCCCCCCTCCGCCAGCGAGCCGCCGGAAATGACGGCGTCAACGCGCACAGCGCTTAAGTACGACCGATGCCCGCCCGCGATCGCGCCCGACCCCGCTGGCTTCGAGGTCGTCATGCAACCTCTCTCTCTCTCTCTCTCTCTCGTCGGGCTCAATGACGGCGTTTACACGTGGGCCAGTTTCCTCGGGCAGTGCGCCATCAGATCTCTCTCTTTCAGGGGGGGTCGAATCTACCGCGAATATCTCGGAGCACTCCGCTCGAGAAAAGAAATAAATTTGAGAAAAGAGGAAAAAAGAAAGAAGGAAAAAAAAAAAGAAGTTCCGATCAGCGGGCTTCGACGCTTCGAGATCCGGCTCAGTCCGGAGGTCCCTGGTTGGGTGTATCGACGCAAGCCAGTTTGCTCTCTCTCTCTCTCTCTCTCTTCGATGTGACCGCGTTTCGGCGCTGGTCCTGGTTTCGAGTCAGGTCGTGAGCGACAGCGACCGCAGTAACTGCACTGTTCACACCGCGCTGGCCGTCTGGGCGCAATTTTCACCGTTGCGGTAATCAAGTCCACCATCGGACTGAACTGAGCTTCTGGCTCGATCGCGATCCAGGCGGTCAACAAGTCGCTCAGTCGTCATAACATTGAATAGAGAGAAAAATACGACGCGGTCATCCTCACCGCTTAACTAGACTAAAACACTCAAGCGTACAGCGCATTCATGTCCACCTTGGGCAGACGACAGTCACTCGTCCCTTGGAAATCCATCGCGTCAGATCTGCACTTTTCACAAACCCAGTCACGACAACACCCACCTGCATGTCGAATCGGATACCAGCCGTCCTTGTGTCCCCACCACATCGTCGGCGACCACTCGTCTATCAGATTCGCAAGCGTCTGGATGTGTCCATATGCTGCAGGTTGTGGCCCCCTGGGCCCGTACAACACAATCACAGTGAGCGTGAGCGAGAAAATCACCAGCGCCGCAGAATAATTCAGTATCTAGGCACAAAACCGCGTCAGTCCACCGGTCCATCGTCACAACAAATATCCTGACCTGGAACGGCCACATGCTCACGGCGATGGCCTTCAGGTAACCACCCTCTGCCGTCCCGGCTAAACCTATAGCAAGTCCAAGCATCCAGTCTACGTCTCCGGTCAAGACGATGGAAAACAAAGGCAACGAAACGTGTCGCGACTCACGCAGCACGGGCTTCGACACCAGTAGTCCAACATTCAACACGTTCCCAAAGACGAGCGCCAAAGGATGCGACGAAACAGTCAGCCCCTCCGCAGCCGTTGCCTTCCGCCACATCCTCTCGTCCCGAATGACATTCACAATCACCTCGGAGCAATGGAGCGCCAACGTCAACGGTCCTTGTATGCCCGCCATGTTGAGGTAGTACAACAACCAGTACCAGTACACCCCCCCAGCAATGGGGATGGAATACGCGATCACGTCCGACCGTGGCTGTGGAAAAAATGACCATGACTTCACCGCATGGGACATGCTGTGATCGGAGAAATGTGTGACGATGATACCCCAGACAATACAAACAACCACGAGCACCCAAAGCGTCATGACAACCCTTCGAATGCTCGGGTGAGCACGCCACGCAGATGGCTGTTTTCGCGATGGCACAACTGGCCCCAGCGCGCGGTCACCGACACCACGCATACACCGTCCTTGCTCCGGAAGAATCTGGGCGTGATGGACGAGGGCAGCGGTGATGTCAAAAGGCGAGGAGCTCCATGTCAGAATGTCCGCAGACCGAGCGCTTAGCAGGGCGATGACCGCTTGTAATAGGAGGGTGACGCCCAAGACGATGAGCGGGACTTCACTGACACAGATCGCAAGTTCAGCGTCCGTGACCCCGCTCGAAGAGTCCATGTCGACCGACAGGGCGACGAGCAAACTCGAACTATAAGACACGATCAAGAGGATCGCCATCACGAGATTGCACGACGTGCCGTTCGGATTGAACAAGCCACTCGCGGCCGACATGAGACGAAGGTTGGTATTAAAGCGTAGTCGCTGCTGAGATGCCAAGGCGGAGCGCAGAGCGATTCCATGAACGAAACCGATCGTTTCTGTACAAGCCGTGACCATCAAGTTGAGTCCCAGACAAAGAAGCTCCTTCTCCCAGCTGTTGCTAAGAGAAATAACCACGACCCCGGAGGATATCGTGTTTTTAGATAAAAATATCATGAAGCCGGCGAAGATGCAGAGCCAACCGAACAGTGCGGCAACACCCACGCCCACGAGGCCCACTTTGCGAGAGAGGTTGCTACGGTCATAGAACTCGGGACCCGTGGTTTGTTTCGGCTTGAAATGAACCGACTCAAAGTCAGTTGTCGCATAACTGTCTCTGGGGTCGCCGGTATAGTGGGTATACATGTCGCTGGACAAGAGGGAGAGGGAGGAGAGTGGGCTTGCGCGTCAACACTATACATGCACGGCAAGCAGGGTTGGTGTCCCTGAATTTCGACCACAGGCCAGTCCACACCAAGCAGCGTTTATGACATTCCATCAGGTACACCAGGGAAATGATCCACGGATCCAAACCCAGGGCGGATGCTGAGCCTTGACTATTATGGGCCCATGTGTCCTCGTACTGGCACTCGGTATCACGAGCACCATGATTCGGGCACGCTAGAAACCAGGCGTCAAGTTTAAATGTTCTGCGAACTCGACAGTGGGTACTCACGGTGTGATAGCTGACCTGGGGCCTGAGACCTATGGTCTAGACACATAGCCTTAGCTCTGGAAGGAATCACGTACGTGTGCCTGTGAGGCCTGGTGATAAGGAGACAAGGGGATATGTCGTTCTCAAGTCAAAACTTTGAATTCCGTAGCTCGAGTATGATCTTTGTTGCGCGAAGTTTCGAGAAAGTTCCGTTGCAAGTTGAGCAAAAGAGGAGATAAATAACGACAGGAGGTCCGATATTACACCTCCTTGTCCCACTCTGTACCTGCTCCTTAATACCGCCCATGGCCGACGTAAGTTGTCACCGCACGACTTGCCCCACGCAGTCCCGTCCAATGCTCGTCACAGGCAAACGCACTCAAGGATCAAGGCAACAAAGCGTTCGCAGCCAAGGACTATGACAAGGCCATCGAGCTCTTCACGGCTGCCATAGCCATCGACTCCTCCAACCACGTCCTATACTCCAATCGCAGCGCAGCGAACGCTGGAAAGAAACTATGGAACGCGGCGCTCGAAGATGCTGAAAAGGTTCTCTCAGTCGTTTCCGTTTCATCGGTGCTATCTACTCATTGGCCGCTCCCCCCCCCCCCCCCCCCCCCCCCCCCCCCCCCCCCCCTCTCCCGTGAGTGGGGTGGGGCGAAAGGCGCCCCCTCGGCCCGGGGCCG
>JBBPKA010000021.1:162499-247032 GCA_038088995.1 Guyanaporus albipodus
GCGCAGGTGCGTCAAAGGGTCTCCCCGGGCGTCCCGCTCTCTCGGGGGTTCTGCACCCGTGGCCGCCCCCCCCCCCCCCCCCCCATAGTGCGTCTCTCTCAATCCATCTTGGGGAAAGGGCTATGCGAGGAAAGGCGCCGCCTTGCACGGAGCTCACCGATATAGTGAAGCCATCGCTGCCTACGAGCAAGGCATTCAGTACGAAGACAGCCCCGCTCTTCGCAAGGGTCTCCAGGAGGTAACAGATGCACAAGGTACGCTGAGAACATCTCCTTTCGTCGTCGTTCGGCCCTGATAATATCTCTATAGCCAGGGACGCCGGCGCAGGGCCGGATTTCGGACTGGCAAAGCTATTCAAAGATCCTAATCTCATTGGGAAGCTTGCGACAAACCCCCGTACACAAAAGCATCTCGCGGATCCCGCGTTCGTTCAGAAGGTATGGAGGCAAGCTGAAATGACCGTGGACCATTTCCGATCCGTTCTCGTCCATGCAGCTTCAATTGATGCAGCAAAACCCCAAGCTCGCAGAATCGTAAGACCGTGCTGATGCTCACCTTTTTGGCTTGGCATTGATTTTGGACTAGTGCTCTGAGTCTGGACGCAAGAATGATCGACGTCCTTGGTGTTGCAATGGGTATCGACTTGCAGGGCTTCTCCAGAGAAGAGGGATCAGATGATCTTCCGGCCGGTCTCCGGAACCCTCCCGCTCCGCCCCCACCCTCGTCACCTCCTGGGGCTGATTCGACTCCCTCGACTTTTAGTAAGCCTGCTCCTCCAACCCCCGCACCCGAATCAGGAAACGAGGATATCGTAATGTCGGAAGAGGACACAGAGGAAGCCAAAGCCAAAGCTGATGCGCTAGCTGAAAAGGATAGGGGTACCGCACACTACAAACAACGACAATTCGATGAAGCGGCAGCGGCATTCTCAAAAGCGTGGGATCTCTGGCCAAAAGACATCACCTTCCTCACCAACCTCGGTGCTGTGTACTTTGAACAAGCGGAGTACGACAAGTGTATCGAAACGTGCGAAAAGGCAGTCGATGAGGGACGAAGCGTAAGCTCTCATCATGTTGAATCCCGAGGGGACGGAGTGTGTCGTGCTGACACACCCGGTATAGTACCGTGCAGATTTCAAGCTCCTTGCAAAGGCGTTTGGACGCATCGGCTCAGCTTATTCGCAGAAGGGCGACCTTGCTTCTGCCAAAAAGTACTTTCAAAAGTCGCTTGCCGAGCACCGTGATGCCACCATTCTCGGCAAGCTTCAAGCGACCGAGAAGGCGATCGTGGAAGCAGATCGCCAGGCTTATGTCGATCCCGCCAAGTCTGCTGTCGCTCGTGAGGAAGGCAATGCAGCATTCAAGGCCGGCGACTTTGCGGGTGCTGTGAAGCTTTACACAGAAAGCATCAAACGTGACCCTTTGGACGCTCGAGGTTACAATAATCGTGCTGCGGCATACATGAAGCTCATGGCCCTTGCCGAGGCGCTCAAGGACGCCAACGAAGCTATTAGGGTGGACCCTTCCTTCGGTGTGTGAATTTCATCAGACGTGGGGCGTTTGAGTGCCAACTGTGGATCATAGTGAAAGGCTACGTTCGCAAAGCCTCGATTTTCCATGCGATGCGTGATTACAGCAAAGCACTTGAAGCCCTGCAAGCTGCATCGTCAGCCGACACTACAGGCGCGCATACGGCCGAGATTCAGGCCCAAGAGACAAAGACACAGCAAGCACTCTTTACTCAGCGAGCGGGGGAAACTGAAGAACAGACGCTCGAACGGGCGATGAAGGATCCCGAAGTTGCGGTATGTTGCATTCACTCGTCGATGCTGGCCATGGATTTTATCGACCATCTGCACGCAGGGGATTATGGGTGATCCCGTGATGCAGCAGATCCTGCAACAAGCACAGACCAACCCTGGTGCACTGCAAGACCACATGAAGAATCCTGTCATACGTGACAAGATCGTTAAACTTATTAATGCTGGAATCATTCGAACTCGGTGAGGTGCGAAGCAAAATCTTGGATAAAAGGTGGTCGAATTCGTGGCATGCACATTCATGGTACCATCGTGCTTGTAAAGATAATGCAGAACTCATTTCCTCGTATTTGTCCATTCGCCTCGCAGTTCATGCAGCGAGCTTGGGGCTCTCCCAGGAGTGGTCTAGTAATCCGCCGTCGCCATCTCCACTGAACACAGACAACATATCCTCCACGCGCTGCTGCCACCCTTCGCTTTCTCCGAGGGCCTGCTTGTCCACCCTGTACCATATCTGCGCATTTTGGTGCACGTCCGTGAGCGAGCCGAGTCCCACCACTGTTGATATCTTCAGTTCCCTTGCTTTTTGGAAGGCGTACTCCAAAGCGAGTTCGGGTAGACCACTTTGACCGGACACCTGGACAGCTCGCCTGACGGCCTCCTTGATGTCCTCCGGTGCCGGGTGCCAAGGGGTTGGGTCGGGCGTGAGAAGCCTCATGCTCAGCGGGGACGCGGCAATAACGCGTCGGACCCTAGCGCGTTGCTCAAATGCCACCTTGAAGTCCAACAGCGTGCGGTTCTGGAGGTTGAGATGGCAATATGACATGACGACGTCCAGCGGCGCGTACGGCGGTGTGTGCCTGACCAAGATCGCAAGGCGTAGCAGCGTCGGCAAGGGGTACCCTGGAAAAGTCAAAGTCAAAGTCATCATCACCCGTCCCGGGCTTGGAGCCTAGAGGCACGCACCGCTGATGCCGACCCGTCGGACGACGCCCGCTTCTTTCAGCTTGACTAGTTCACCCACGGCAGCGAGCACTTCGCGATCGCCGTCCCCACGCACGACCGCTTCGTCTCCTTCACCCAGACCGTAAGCGCTCGCCTCAGCGCCCAACGCGGCGCGATGATCGCCCGACGTCCTCGGGGCCACCGACTCGGCGATGCACTCGACGTCGTGCACGTAGACGGTATCGAGGTACGTCGTGTGCAGGCGCGCAAGGCTGCGCTCGACACTCGCGCGTACGCCAGCAGGGGTATAATCGAACGCGTCCCGTGTGTATCCGAACCTACCACATTTCGTGAACTGTACCGTGCGTGCGTCATATCAGATGTACATCATATATGCGTGAAATGGCCCATGAGCGTCGGGAGCGAGAGAGAGAGCGGCACGCACGATCTGATAGGACGAGCGCGGGAACTCGTTCTCGAGCGCCTTGAGGGCACTTCCGAGGACGATCTCTGACGGGCCATAGAATGGGGACGTATCAAAGGCTCGGACACCATACCTGCGTCGCGCGTTGATCAGGCCATCGCGTTCGTCATGACGATCTGGGGACGTACCTCAGCGCGAGCCGCGTCGTCCTGAGTGGCATAGTACCCCGAATGTAATCATCGTCGTTGTAAAAGGCAGAGAACGAGGCTGCGCCGAACACGATGGCGGGCACGTCGGGGAGTGCAGCATCGGCGGGCCCAAAGTAGGTTGTCTGGGATGGATGCGTCAGTCGTCCTCCGATGGGTGTTCCTGAGGCTGTTTACAATACACTTTGCGTCGTCTGCCCTGTCGATGTCTTCGTCGGGGATATCTGCTAGCGATGGAAGAGAAAAGGTTGGTTGAGGCGCATCTAGTCGTTCAACCATTGTTGTCGACGAAAAGGAGTGAAAGCCTGTGAACCCGTTTTATAGCATTCATGAAAAGCCACATCGGGTCCACACCGTCCAAGTGCCAGCTCAAAAGAATCGCAAAGAATGTAATTGGGCACGGCTATCGCACAAAACAAAGCGTATCGCCAATGAAAAAAAAAAAAGACATTCGCTTATAGCTTGTCCCGCGTCCAGCTGGCAACACCGTTGCAAATTAACGTCTGTCAACTCGAGACAAGGCGAGACGACGAACCTCTTGGAGAACTTGCCAGAGGGATCCATCAGTTTGGTGTTCTCGTCGGGCTTGACAGAGTTCCACGGGGTGGGGTTGCTCCTCGACCAGACCACTTTTATTATGCAGAAGGTCAGGTTCAGAACAGTGCGTCGAGGTAGGGCTTACCCGAGGGCCCCTGTGCAAGACGTCCCAGATACCAGGTAGCACCACCGACGGCCAAACCGATGACTGCATAGCTATGTTGAAGCTGGTGAGTCCAACACCACGGTGAGAAAACGGAAAGTGTGCATACAGTGGTATGGCCTGTAAAAACGAGGTTAGACAATCCAGAGACTAGGCGAGGAGAGAATCCAAGCGTACCTCGACGGCGTACCAGTTTCGCATGAATTGCCTTCCAACTTTGCTACTCATGTTGTGTGGTCAATAAGTGATGATGGTCTGACAGAATCGGGCACCGCAAGTCTCCTTGAGTTCTCACGGTCACCCAACTGCCGGAGCCCTCCGATCAACCCAAAGATAACAGGCATATGGACATAGATTTATTTACGAAGCTATGAGCATGAACAAAATGTCCTGGAATACTTTTTTCTTTTGAAAGTGTAAATAGTATGTAATACACCGACAACAACGTTGGCACATCATGGTGTGACTGTCCCCACAAGTGACGGAAATGTGGTCGGGGGAGACAAGAAAATGTGTGTGGCAAGCAATATCAAGGTGGTCAACAAGGGAGGAGGCATAGGAACATAGTTTGTCAGAATAAAAGGATAGCAGATGCCATCATCGTTGCACGCAGAAAGCTCGCGTCACAAGTAAACGTTACCTGCAGTGCAACCCTTGCAGGCGCTCACCATGGAACAAGGTGTCATTCCGTTTTTCTTTTCCAAACTAAACCTGCTCCTTAACTTCTCCAACTGCCTGGCCTTCGGAACGAACCTCCGTTCGACTGGGCAAATCGTACCGTTTGACAGCGAGACGCCAGTGACTGCTGCCGTCCCACTTGGACTGTCCGAGCTACTGGGAACAATATACGACGCTACCGCGGTTGCACCTGGCGTCCACGGGAATGAGATAAAATTCGATAAACTCTGAAAGGGTGATCGTGCCGCAAGCGGATTGGACATGATAGAAGATAATGATGATAAACGACCTTGAGCATGAGAATATTCACAAACGCTTGACAATGCGGGGTTGGGACGGCTAGAACTGTTCACCTCCGACGGTTGCGTGGAACTGTGGCATCTGAGATTGGGCATAGGTTCGTTGGCTGTGAAGCACAAGAGACAAATGAGTTAGGCGTACTCATATACAATCTGGAATGGGGTTTAGAGGTCGAACCATTTGGAGTACTTGTCTGATTTGGCTTCGATGGATTGACCGGCGTCTGACCTTTTGTGGGCGTGGTGTACAACTTTGGCGGGGAGATCGAAGATGGTATTTTTGGTACCGCAAATCGGCTTGACACGTTCTTGGATGGCGTGAACGTGATCAACGGTGTCTTCGGGGACATAGAGCGGAGCGAAATCGCCCGAGGGATGGCCGATGGAGGTGTGTCATCTCTGCTGCTCGGGCGACAACCACCTCTAGCAGTAGGGGGGGACGACCGCGGGGGCGAGGCCATACATTCCACCCGCTTAGGCTGAGTCCTGGGAGGAAACACCAAAGCCAAGGAACTCTCGTCTTCGTCATCTTCAGCCTGCTCTGGAATAGATACGGTGTCGTTCACGCGAGGGCGCACAGCGGGTGTCGTCATCAATGTCTCCGGAGGCGGTGTGACCCGGATCTCGGGAGGTGGGGTTACGCAGACGTCTGGAGGTGGTGTCACACTGAGAATGGGTGGAGCACTGAAGGTGAATCGTATCCCGCCTTCGACTTCCTCACCAATCAATTCATCGTCCATGGTACGGCCTTCCTCTGCTTCTTCAGGTACAACGTCAAGACTCCCAGAAGATGTAGAATCGACCACGACACCAACGTCGGAGGGTAGGATAAAGGGTGGCAGATCGTCATCATCGGATGTAGATCGAAAAGCGGATGAGAAGGCACGTTGATTGATTTCTTGGGAAAGAGGTGGGCTCCTGTCAACATCATCCAAACATCCGAAAAAGCGGTCAACCTCATCGTCTTGCTTGACGGGAGTGGCAGTCTTTCCTCTAGGGAAGGTCCATGTTTTCGACAGGGACGGACGCGATGCATGAGTCAGCGGTACGGGTAAAGGACCAGCTGACACCACGGCAGCGGCTCGAGGCTTGATATCAAGCTCGTCCTCCGAACCAGCAGACGAACCGCCCGGGCTAGAGAAACCGAGATCCGAATCCTCTTCATCTTCATATCCAGCAAGGCCATTCTCTTCGTCAGAAAATTCAACCTCTTCCGCGACCGCGTCCAGAGTGAACTCGGCCTTTGTGAAACTGTCGTCCACTGATTCAACATCAGTAGTGGAGCTTTCAGAATCGACAGACTGGAACCCAAGACCATGAGGGCGTATACCCGCAGGTTTAGCGGGAAAAGACGGTCGTCTTCGGGACCCGTTGACCAAGTGAGGAAGCTTTGGCGTATTCAGAAGGCCAGCATCGTCCAAAAGTTTTTCAAGTTCTTTGCGACGAGTGCGCTCCTGCTCAAGGGCAGTGCGAAGACGTGCGCACTCATCAACAGCCGCCTCGGCATCCTTGAGGCGAGCACTGAGCCTCATAACTTCCTCCTTCATTCCATCACGCTCACGCATGAGGACTTCATTTTCAGCCATAGATTTAGAGAGCGCAGCGGCCTTGACTTCGATAGACTTTTCCAAGCCAGATTTTTCAGCTTCCAGCAAGCCAAGGTGAGTGCGAGCAACCCAAGCGTCTCTCCTCTCTGACTCGATCCTCTTGGCAAGTATGTTGGCCTGCTTATCTGCATCTACCACACGTTGTCTCCAACCATCCACATCCCGCTTTAACTCATCACGCTCGGCCTTGAGATCTGAAATGAGCTCCAACATCTCGTCGCTAGGCTCAGAGATGGTCCCGAGGGAAGTATCGGAAGCGTATGAAAGACAACGCGAACGAGAAGTCTGATTCTTGAGAGTTCGCTCCAGTTCGGTGATGCGAGAGAGGAGTAAGTGGTGGGATTTAAATAAAAAATGCTGGTCGGCGACGGAGAGGGGTTGTTCCACAACGCCTTCTTGATCACTTGCGAGCGAAAACCGGCGCTCAGTTGGAGTCATCTCCGGAGTTGGCAGACAAAATATGTCCCGAGGGATGGAGTCGACAGAGCGCTTATAAGAAATGCTGCTTCCCCGTTTCTTGTCCGAATTGGGGGGAGTAGATATACTATCACTACAGGCATACGAAAAGCGGCTCGACGGAACTGTGTAGTGGCCAAGAGAGGTCCTGTTGCCCGACGTCAAACTGACGAGGGAATCTTCAAACTTGCGGTTGTATGGACGGTTTACCGGGGTGAGAGTAGGTGTTGGTAGGTTGCCAGAGACCGAACTCACGACGCTGCCTTGCACGAGCGAAAGAGGACGGAGATTGAGGCTGGCCGGACGATGTCGAGAATAAGGCTTTGCAGGAGTGCTAGCGACGACGGGAGGAGCCTCGTCGCATTCTTCGACATCTCCAGGGGACCGTGTATCTTCCTTGCGCTTTTCCTTGTCCTCTTCTTCTTCTTCTTCCTCGACGAGGGTGCCAAGCTGGTCCTTTGAGCCTGATGTGGACCCAAACATTTTTCCAAACGAATCCCGTTTGAGACTGTTCAAGCCGGAGCCGGGCGGGAACGAAGGTTTAGAGGCTAGGACGAGTGTCAAGGGCGTAGCAAAAAGAGGGCAAAGACGCGGCACGCACGAAGCTCGAAAGACCTAGCATCATCGGGCAAAGGAATGTCGGGAATTTCAACCATGGAAAAGGCAAGGTCTGGCTTGCCCTCGAGGGCCCAGAGGGCTCTGCGACGGATGGAGTCCCTATCGCCCAAGTTGATATTGTCGTCCGAGTGTGTTGGGGGCAGCTCGGGGATGGACACGCCCATCAATTCTGCCGACTCACGGCGGGTGGAGACGGATGAACGGCGGTGATGGTGGGAAGCGGGGCGTTTCGGGAGAGACACATTGGATGGCGTGTCGGAGAGGGAGGGCGCCGAGGAGGAGAGGGGAAAGGAAGAGATGGAATTTCGAGAACGAGATCGACCGTGAGAGTGTCTGGCAAAGGTATGGAGGCTCTGCGGTGGAGCACCGCCGCCCATCTTGAAGGAGTGAAACTGTGTGGGGAGAATGGAATGAGGATCGATGCGGGGTAAAAAAGAGAAATGAGAGTGTACTCTTTGCCTTGCTGCCGTATCTGAGTCCTGCATGATGACCATGAAATAAAACTGAAAACGAGTGTGGTGTTGGAAGGGAGAGTGAGACGGACGAGGAGATGGTGAGTACGGTCCAACTTTGACGATGGAACCCTTCAAACTCCGACACGACCTCGGTTTCATGCTCCTCATCGACCCAGCCCATACCATCTTCTTCCTCTGCGACGTCCAGTCCCGGTTCAGTAAGCATACTATACGCGCGTCGTACGATCGTCGCCGACACAAATTCACACAAAGGACCCGCCATCTATGGCTTCGACGAGGTCGCATTAACCTGCAACAAGATGCTCAAGGTCGCCAAGGTGTGTACACGTCCACCATGTCCTCTACCTACACACACACACACACACATCATTGCCAGGTCCTTGGCATACCGGTCATCGCGACGGAGCAGAATCCGAGAGGTAATGAGTGTCCCCACGCGCTGCTGCATGCGCTTCATTTCGCTTCCAGTGTTCGGACCCACTGTGCCCGAAATCGACCTGCCGGCACTCGGTGACCTGTGCGTGGCGACGATCGGAAAGTACCTCTTCTCGATGATGGTCCCCGAGGTCAAGGCCCACTTGCAAGCACGTCCGCACGTCAAGTCCGTCGTCCTCTTTGGCATTGAGGTCCGTTTCGTTGCCCCGATCCGCGCCGTTTCTCACTTCCGTCTAGGCACATATCTGCATCCTCCAGACTGCGCTAGACCTCATCGAGGCTGGATATGACGTACATGTCCTTGCAGACGGCGTGTCCAGCTCCAATAAGGAGGAGGTTCCCATCGCACTCGCATACATTCGCCAGGTCGGCGGCCGGGTCACCACGAGCGAAAGTGCAGCCTTCTTACTTCAACGTCAGAAGCGTCTCATAAAGTCTGGCCATCCTTGCTAATATCGCTTGTAGGGGAGTCAGGGACGCCGCGTTTCAAAGAGTTCTCGGCTGTGATCAAGGAGGAGAAGGAGAACACGGCAAGGTCGTCGGAAAAGCTACTGCAGTACCGTAGTTCATTGTAACCTGTGTCCAAACGTGGGAAGCTGCACCTTGTCCACAACTTATCATCATGTTTGGTACACTCTGCCATCTCGCCGTCGACGCCCTCCTCTTCAGCACTCTCCTCGCTGGCATCAAACGCTCAACTGGCCTCACGTACGCCTGTCGTCGTCGCTGTTGTGTCCGACTCACCACCACCTAGACCTGCGCTGTCCCAAGTACCCAACAAAGACGTCCGCCGTGAGTGCTGTCCTCTGCTCTGCCAGCCCCGTCTGATCATCCCACAGAGCTACTGAGAACCTATCTCGAACTTGGTCCGTCTCGCGTTCTGCACCCCCGGCCCTGACCATCTGACCTGCAGAGCAGGAGAATATGCCTTCGACTTTGCCATAGTCATCTTTGGGGTGATCCCCGTCCATTGTCCGTTGGCAGAGCGACCCACTGACCCCCCCCCCCTCGCAGCGCTCCAGTTCCTTCGAACGCAAGTAGTAGACGGGCTCTGTCGCATCACTCGTTTCGGACCTCTCGCTGTAGGGAGACGATCATCGTATTCACGCCTTGTAGTATATCTTACTCTGTCGATCCAATTATTCGTGGCATACGTGGTCATCCCAGAAAGTTGAACACGAAAAAGTGGAGCACGATGGAGCCCAGCGCAAAGTCAGCAAACGCCCTATATGCGCCAACGTCGGTGAACGATTGCAACACGGAACGGACGAGGGGGAACACGGACCTCTCCGGCGACACGTCTTTGAACTCGGAACGGTTTTCGGGGTTCACCTGCACGCGCAGCGAGGCAGTGAGAACAAATTGTCCGACCGAGCTGGAAAATCTACGCTGCCGGTGAGCACTGGCAGAACATGCGACGGGCGAGGGCGAGGGCATACCCAGCCAGAAAAGCATTGAATGGAAAGTTGGTGACAAGCACGCAGTACACGAATTGGAAGACGCCGGAGAGCACGATGAAGGTGAGGAATGCGTCTATGAACTTGAGGCGGTCTGGTGTCTTGTGCGCGTACGACTTCCAGAGTGCGGTCACCGTGTTGGACACGCCGGAGAGGGTCGTCTGCGAGGTTGGTTTGGAGCCAGGCATTGGATGGTGTTGGTGGTAGCTAGTTAGACCCAAAACGGCAAGTCATGTCAACAAAAAAAAAAACGACTCAACTCTGCCCAGTCATGAACACGCTTGGATTTGGTCTCGCAGCCCCGAAATCCGCGAGAACGACGTGTCGAACGCGGTGGGCACATCGTCGACATGTGCACTTGCGCAAGCAACTCCCGTACAAGGTCGAGGACGGCCTCGGAAACTTCATGTCCCCCCGAACCCTCCAGATGGTCGCCGTCGAGTACCAACAAGGCCTGCTCGACCGTCTCAACGAGGAATGTCGCGGTGAGCACCCATCTCGCACCTCCGTCCGTGTTTCCTAATACCCCGAACACCAGACATCGACGACAAGCGCAAGACGGTCGCGCAGCTCGTGCTCGACACCGCCCGCTCGCAAGACAGGGCTGTCATGTTCAAATATGCGAGCCACGCCCTCAATAACAGCTTCTTCCTCAATTGCTTGGTATGCTCCATGCTCACCTCCCACGCATTTCCACCCCCCATTGACGACGCCCTAAGCGACCCCCGTCAGGCGACACCGGCGAAAAGGCCGTCGACGCGAGCTTCTTTGGCACCGCTATTCAAAAGCAATTCGGCGGCTTCGACTCGCTGCGTTCTTTGTTCTCAGCCGCTGTCAATGGCATGGCGGGCTCGGGCCACGTCTGGTTTGTCACCGACGCAAAAAGAAACCTCGCATTTGTGCCCACGTTTGCGTCGGGCACTCTGCTCATTCGCTCGGGTGCTGGCACGGTCGAACCGATCACGGTACCCGTCCTCGGGGAGCGTGACCCTGCGCAACACACTACAGACTCGAGTTCAACTCAGGCGCCGTCGTCAGGCGGGACCCACGCATCCGCCGCGTCTTCGACTCGGTCAACGGATTCCCCGTCTCTGGCGCGGACGTTCCACACATCCGTGTTGTCCCGTCAAGACTACAAAACACGCGCACGCTCCCTTTACGACCCTGCGACCACATCGTTCTCTCCCCACGGACCGCAAGAGTCGCACGACCTCACCACGCTCGGAGAGTACATCTATCCTCTGTTTTGCATCAGCGTGCACGAGCACTGTTGGCTTCTTGATCATGGAATTTGGGGCAAGGAAAAGTACCTCAAAGAGTTTTGGACAGTCGTAGACTGGAATCAGGTCGTGAAACGATTTGAGACCTTTACCACAACGGCGGTTTGAGCAGTGGTTTGAGTTACAGGGCTTGATTATCTACGACCAGCATCTAATTCACTGCCTAACTCGTCCGAGATACATATACCGTCTTTACCAATGCTATCGCGCGAGCTGTCAACGTAGACGACGAAAGCGAGACTGGCCACAACAAGGACTACCACCTCCACTCGATAGAACCACGGCCGATTGTCCGCACGCCCTTGTACATCTTATATGTCTCACCTGACAGCCGAACTTGGTCGACTTTGAGAGACGAGAAACTGTACGAAGGAATTTCGAAGCGGATTTGAAATGCACGCGCCGGTCGTGGAACTTTGGCCCTGAAGGCGAGTCAAGATACATCGGGCGGTCGAGACCAACGGACCTACTTGGAGGTCCAAGAACCGCGAAGCACCCAACTACCAGAAGAGTGCATGTTGGGAATTTCCCAGCGCAGTATCTTAAATATCGGGAATCAGGATGGCGCAGAGATCGCGAAACAGAAAGCACGTACTTGTCTTCGTGGCTCAAATGTCCACGAGCCTTCGATACCCCCGACGGATCCGACGCCGGACCCGGCACTCGAGATGGTACACTGTGCACCCGTTGCGCCTTCACCGAGGAAGAGCTCTATCCGCACGTTTTCCATGACCTTCATCGTCCTCGAACTGAAGGTGACCGTGAAATTGCCTGAGATGGACTAAATCCTGCTATTCCGTCGAGCGACGACAATGTAGACGATTGGCGCACCTCCAAACTCCCCCACGGTGATGTTGGGCTTCAGAGCGAGCGGCACTGGCACATTCCCTGCCAGTGCACCACGCGGTAACGCGTATTGGTATTCTGCAAGGACGAACTTGCCATCAGGTGGGACAAAGGACAGTGTCTTTTCGCGCGTCCATCGTTGGAGCCTTGGATTGGCGCGTCAAGATAGCGTACAAGACCGAAGCATTGACGACACTTACCGTACACAGGGATGAAACGCACAGTCGGTCATGACGTTCGGATTCGAAAAACTCAAGAGCAGGTCCGGCATGCCTGTCATCATCCTGGTCGATAGCACTGCCGATGGAGAAACTTGCACGCCTACCGGTCAACTTGGCATTGGCTTCGATCTTGCCATACACGTTGCTCGTGAGTGTGGCCCCGTTGCTGACAAGTACAGTGTCGTTTTCCATTGCGCTGATTCGCCATCACGACAGCGACCTACCGTCCGACGATAGCTTGCATTTCCTCGTTCACGTCAAACAATATTTCGTTGAGGTTGTGTCGGACACCGACTTTCCGCCATGGTATAGGAGATGCAAAGGCACCGGAAGGGGCACTGGACGTAACGGAACCTGAGATACAAGACCAGTAGGTCAGCCAGTTGCCGAATCTACGGCATTGCTTCTCGCACCTCCTGGACGACTTGGGCCTGATGACGGGCCTGCCGGGAGTGATGCCAGGAATTTTGAGAGAAGAGAAGGAGGGAGAACGATGTCACGGAGTGCATTCGGAGATGTCGTCAGAGGATATCCAGAAGAATCTAGCGTTTCTTCGAGGAGCTACTAAAGTTGAACCGGAAGGGACGGGGATGAATGAAAGAAGCATCATACCTGATATACGACATCGAAATTATCTTTAAGGGTGGCGGTACTCACTGTACCAAAGTAATCGTGCAGGACATCGCTGAACGCTTGGAGGAATGCAAACGCAATCAAAGGATCGGCTGCAATACAGAGGGTAACTTGAGAAACGACCATATGATAGCCTGGTGCTTACCGTCCCCAGAGACGCTCGCTACCAGTCGCAGTTCTCCCATTTCAACATGACAGCACGCACTTCCACCTGAGAGGTCGCCAATTCCCGGGGGCACGTAAACGACTGGGTCCACATGGTCTGTATGAGAATCTTTGGAGAGTTCGTTGTTCAACGTGTCGATGTGAAGTAATGGGTACGCTGGGGGGAAGGAAGTGTACCCGGACTGGATGACAGGTCGCCTTTATGCAGCACTGAGCGATTGGTCGGACTGTACCATCTCGAGACACGCACCCTGACGCGTCGAGAATGATCAAACCGTCGATGGCCATGTTGTCCAAAAACTAGAGACGGATCCTTGGAACTTTGATGATGAAGGTCGAACTCTAAGAATGGTGCATTGACATGTAGCATAAATAGCGAACAGATCTAGGACTCTAAGTAACGACGCTTTGAATTCCCAGTAATGGTTCGTCATCAAACAGACATCCCAACAAGTACTAGCAACATGGGCGAAGGAACGATACGGGCCCATCTAGACGTACTTGCCAAAGAGAGGTATCAAGGACTGAGCGAGGGTATAGCTGAAGACCAGCTTCGGACCGACAACAAGAATCTGAAAGGGCTGGTGAATCAGCGATGTACCGCTAAAGGCGGCAGCCCAACGAACCTTTGGTGTCAAACCCTTGAAGAACGCTGTTATGCCTTCGTTTCGAACCAGGTCCTTTACGATCGTCCACCCAGGCACCTTGTGCTCGAAATTGGCGTTTTGAATACGGGTCTTGACGGTATCGAGGGGCGCAGCAACGGTGATAGAGGCGACTGCACCTGCGACAGAAGCGATGAAGTTCTGGGTCCAAGTAGCTCGAGAATAGTCTGTTACGCCAAGCACGTATTCTTTGGTGAGTGCCGAACCACCAAAGAGCTAGAGAACAAATGATTGAAGCAAAGTCAAGGCAAGGAAAAGGGTACCTACAGCAAAGGAACCGGGTGCATTGCGAGCCATTGTCCAGCCCCAGCCGCGATAGAGGGTGGTGCCCTCCTCCAAGAATATCCGGAGGACACCACGTCCGCGAAATGCTTCCGGATTTACTTGGCGTTTGATTTTGAGTGCATCGAGGGGAAGGAGGACCTGAAATTAAAAATAAGGATGGGTACATGCTGTGCGGGGTATGGTGGCGTACCACTTCGCCTATTCCTGTCAAGCTGTATCACAGGACGTCATGCCCTCGGCCATGAACAGCACAAACTGAGGCTAAGACGCACCTTCCGGCGATGGCCTGTATCATCATCTTTCCGTTGCGCTCGCCAAAGGTGCTTGAGAAGTGGTGCTTGTAATTCCGGGAGATGACGTCGTTGAACCATGGCTGGCCGCCGAACTTGTATATCCGTTGCGCGACTTTGTACCCTGCTGCATAACCGAGGCCAGGGAAGAGAGAGAAGAACTTGCGACCAACGGAGGCTGCTGCATAGTCACGGAAGATGATGCTGTTGAGAGATGAGAGCGAGACCTGGACACGCGTGGTCAGGTGGTAGATGGACTCGAGTGAAGGGGGGGCTACCTTTGCCTTGTTGCTCATGAGCCGTTTCGCGACGGTGTCGACCGGGTGGAACACGAGCAACTCTGCGATGCCTGGACGGAGGGTCAGTCGTTGTCCGGTTTGTTCTAGGAATGTCTCACCAGACGCGCCCGAGCCAAGGACGCGCGCTGTGCCCGACTCTTTTCGGTTCGAAGAGTGCGAAGGAGACATCGGTCGGACGAGCACAGCTGGATGGGAATCAGTGAAAAGAGGTCGAAA
Organism: Guyanaporus albipodus; assembly: GCA_038088995.1. Lineage (NCBI taxonomy): Eukaryota > Fungi > Basidiomycota > Agaricomycetes > Boletales > Boletaceae > Guyanaporus > Guyanaporus albipodus. The sequence goes on from JBBPKA010000021.1 coordinate 177,460, forward strand.
ATTCCACAGGAGGAATTACCACGTTCGGAATGTGACCCCCCTTCTGGACGGAGGGGTCTCGCCGGTGGTTCCGAGCGGATCAAGCCGATTGGGGAATGACGTCGATTGCTTTTAAGGCCTCAGCTGATCCACCTTAGATACTTTACCAATGGCTACGCTCGACGCCATCCGCGCTCAGTTCGCTCTCTCAGATGACACCCTCTTGAACATCACCAACACCTTCCTCCGCGAAGCAGAAGAGGGACTCGCCAGCTATGGTCAACCCATGGCAATGATGTGTGCACATCCATCTACCCGCTCACCCGCTCGCACTGACCGCACACAGTCCTACGTTTGTCAAATCAGTTCCAGATGGTTCAGAAACCGGGTGCGTCTTGCTCATCTCCCCCTTCTGCTCACGCGCCCACGATGATTGGACAGCACATTTCTGGCTCTCGATCTGGGGGGCACTAATCTGTACGTCAACATCCGATCCTTTTCTCAGTCTCGTTGCATAAAAAGCGCAGTCGCGTGTGCGAGGTCACCTTGCACGGAAATAAAACATTCTCGCTCCGCCAGCAAAAATACAAGGTCTCGGAGGCACTCAAGACCGGAGAGGCCACCACACTCTTTGGTGCGCACACACTCGCAACTGTCTACTACAACCCATGATTCGTCGTTCAAGATTACCTCGCCGACTCTGTCGACACTTTCCTCACCCACTCGGATTCACCCTCTAGCCCGACTCCCAACGGGTCTCACGGCACCATCTCTCAACACAATTCCGATTCGACGTACATTCCTCTCGCTCTCACGTTCTCCTTTCCCGTGGAACAAACCGCTCTTGATTCCGGCAAGCTCCTCACATGGACCAAGGGTTTCTCAGCCAAAAATGCCATCGGGAAGGACGTCGTCAAACTCCTTCAGGACGCTTTTGATAGGAAACATATTCATGTCAGATGCGTGGCGCTCGTCAACGATGTGGGTATTCCACACCCAGACTGCTCTCTTGTGCTTTACGCGATCGCGTGACTGATGAGATCTCCATGTTTACAGACCGTCGGTGCCCTCTTGTCGCGGGCATACACGTCAGGGGGGTGCATCCTCGGCGCTATTTTTGGCACAGGGACAAACGGTGCCTACGTGGAGCAAGTGTCCAACATCACAAAGCTTGGTAACGTGCCAGCTGTCACAGAGGGCGGTTATATGATCATCAACACCGAATGGGGAGCTTTCAATAACACGGTATGCCCATGCATCCTGTAGGATTGGTCATCCTATGACCTGTTCGATGCATCAGCGGTCTGCGCTTCCGGCCACGCCATATGATAACAAACTTGATCGCGAATCCATCAATCCCCGCTTCCAGACATTCGAGAAGTTCATCTCCGGCATGTATCTCGGAGAGATTGCACGAAACATCATTCTTAGCCTGGTGGACGCTTCTCCAAACCCGCTGCTCTTCGGAGGACATTGGACCCCATCCCTGAATAAACAGTGGGGACTTGATACGGCAGTGCTGAGCGAGGTCGAGGAAGCATGGCAGAGAATCGGAAGATTTGCATCTAATCAGACCAACACTTCCGCGGGCTCTGAAGAGATGAAGCTCAATCTCGTGCGGGATGTTATCGTGCAACACCTCGGCTTCACCGATCCCTCCCTAGTCTCGCTAGCAGACGCGGACGTGGTCCGACAAATCAGCGAGATCGTCGTCACTCGGGCAGCGCGTCTGAGTGCTTGTGCCGTGGCTGCCATCCTGGTCCAGACCGGTCGTGCCCGCTGCGTTGGTGGCAAAGCGCTTGCTCCTGGCCCTTTGCGAGAGGAGGGAAAGAGAGTGAGCGTCGGCGTGGACGGAAGGTCCGTTACGTCCGACTTGACCGGACCGAGACTGACGGAGTGCTGCTACTGCTTAGCCTGGTCGAATTCTATCCTCACTTTGAGCCCATGATGCGAGAGACGCTGCGTGCGCTGGTTGGTCCGGAGGTCGAGGGCCGTGTGGACATTGGTCTCGCCAAGGACGGGAGCGGCGCTGGAGGTAAAGGGGTTCGTCCGTTTCCCCGCGGGGTTATCTGACAAACACCGTCGTTCTATAGCCGCCTTGTGTGCCCTCGTTGCGTCAAAGCAGAACGTGGGGATGACGTGCTAGCCGGGCCACCCCAGATTCAGTCGGTCGACAGTCTCGCTTCGTCGCCCCGATGATGTCATGGGACGGGGAGGAAAGGACCTACTTACTTGAAGCGTGTCGTGTGTGTATGTACGTCTTGTCAGAGGGCCGTGTGACCCATTGAACGCGCGCGTGTGTATGTTCGGACGCTTCTGTGCTCGGGATACGTAAACAAGGACGGGCAGGTCGACTGCCACGCTCTTTCATCGTGTCAACGCCATCGTCGTCATCATGCATCATCGTCGTCGTCGTCACCGCGTGCCATCATCCGAAACACGTACGTCGTAGGGTAGGATGTATGATCATTATACTGCTCGTCCTATCGTACATATTGTACACGTCTCTTTTATATCAAACCTCGTGTAAGATCCAAGAGCATGCAAACACATAGCATGGCAGCGGAGAAAGCAAAAAGAGAAACATAGAGTCCCACACGAACATCGTCTTCTGCATCGTCATTTATCTATGCAGGCGGGAGCGCATGAGACGGAGGTCGTGCTACGCAGTGCGAAGCGCAAGTAACGATACAATGGTATAGCAGGGGTGGTCGTGCATGATGGCAAGCAGGATGAAATTACTGGCATGAGCAAAGCCAGTATGAAGAGCGCGAATTTTGTAACATTCCTGGGCCGATCAGTCGACGTCGCCATGCACCGATGCAAGCGGCTCACCGACAATGGTGCGAGCGACAAGCATCAAGGCAATTGAATACTCGATTGCCGTGGGCCTCAGTACCCATACGACGCTCGCGCAGACGTCGCACCGCCGGTTGCCCCACCCTTGGAAGCAATGTTCATACTTATGCTGACGGGCTGCCCGTTGGACACGACCCCGTTCACTGCGTTGGACGGTACGACGCCAGGGCCAACTGTTGGCCCTCCTGGGCCTATGACGGTGTTGCCGACCAGCGCCGAGAGTCGAGATATCTCTTCTCGCGACGACACCAGCGCGGACGTGAGCCGCTCGTTTTCGGTGGTGAGATATTCGACCTTTGCCTGGAGGGAAGCTAGCCATGCTTTCTTCCGTTGGCGACATTTTAGTGCGGCTAGATAGCTGCTGTCAGAATGCTGTGCGACCAAATGGTGGTTAGCGATGCGCACCTTGTCTATTGCGTTCCAAGAAGTTCCTGCGTTTCTCCTCCTCCGTCTCTGGCTTTTTGGGTTGCTTCGTCTTGGTAGCGCCGTTTCCAGCTTGAGAGTGCTGGTGATGATGTTGGGGCTGAGTGATGTCGTCGTCATCTTCCTCTTCCTCTTCCTCCTCTTCTTCGTCTCCTGAATCTCGACCCCTTCCGGTGCTCACGCTATTCGCGGTGTTTGCGCGTGTGCGTTTTGCCTGAACGGTCGGAGGCGCTGCGGGGCGCGTTGCAGGGGGAGGGCTCCCTGTGTCGTAAGACTTGCGCTTGATCCCTCTACGACCGTTCGCAGGCAAAGTCGCCGTGCCATTGGCACGTGCCTGTGCTTCCTCGCGTTTCGTGAGTTCCTGGTGAGCTTGCGAGAGCAGATACAGGCCGTTGGCAGCAGTGCTTGTTGCGTTGTTGGCGCTAATGTAGGCAGCGTCGTTGTCCTGATTTGCTGTGACAGAGGTGGAGAGGTGAGAACTCGTGGCGGGGGCGTGGGTGGTGGAAGCGTATTGGCTGGAAGAGTTGCCCAGTACGCCGTGTATCGCCGAGAGGGTGTTTGGAGTGATGGTTGCGTTCGCAGATGCAGCGTTGCCATTGTTCATGAGGGCCAGGAAGGCGGCGGTGTTCGGGGAAGGAGGGGGGAAAGATACCGGGCCGCCGACGAGGGGGGTTAAGCCGGCGCCGGGAGTGAGACCTGTGCGTGGAGTGAGGCCGGTTCGAGGGGTGAGGCCGGTACGGAATGAGGCGGGGTCAAAGGGGAGGTGGGGTGCAGCGTCGGAGCCTTGCTGTGGACCGGCGAGCATGGCGGGGGAGAGCGGGCCGGCACGGAGGGAGTTTGCGAGGGAGGTGGAAAACTGCCAGTTGTAGCTTTGATCGGAGGGTGAGGCGATCGCAGCGACGGGTGGGAGGACGGTGCGTGGGGAAGTACGGCCGGCATCGTTCTTTGGATGAGAGGTGGAAGATGCCGAGGGGGGTCTGTCGGGTTGGGAAGCGCGGGAAGAATGATTTGAGGCGGGGCTGGCAGAATCACGTCGGGATGCAGAGGTATGCCGAATGTGAGAAGGGCGGGAAAAGGACTGCTCGAACGGGTTAGGTTCGAGATCAAAGTCAGAGCGGGTCTGCCGAAGGGATTGCCGATGGGTGTGGTGTGGGTGGTGGTGGTGGTCGGCCGAGGGAGACTCGCCAGAATTCTTGGTTGGAGTGGAAGGCATATCCCAGAGTTTGGTTATGACGACGAGTGACGCACACACGCACTCTTTCGCTGACGACACAGCCCTAGCTGTCGGACACACGTTCAGTTCAGTCCCGGACTCGGTCGGGATCGCACATACTCGCGTTTCGGTCTACAGCAGCAGCTCGATACTCCTCCTAATCGTGCTCGTCTTCGCTGGCCCGTGCGCAATCGCTCGTTTTCGGAGTAGAGGGTTGCAAGAAGGAATGACGACGTCTGACGTAGTCGTGTTATATTCAACTTCAAGCGGAGCTCAAATGGCCTCGAGTTCGTCTTCTTTTCCCTATCGCAGATCCGATACTGATTTGATGCACGTCATAACCTTCCCCTCCCCCCCTCCCACCTTCCACGCTCCCTATTCCCCCGCACAGTCCCCTTCCCCTTCCCCTTCCCCTGCCAACCGTACCGTACTAGTATTACTTGTACATACTCCACCGACCCTAGTCCACGATTTCCCCTGTCCGTGGGAGTCCCTCGCTGTATGCTCGGCGCAAGGTACACTACCGCTTCAGCGTGTGACGTTGGCGACCTTGTTCCGCGCCACCCACATCCTCTTCTCTGACTGAATGACCTGAGCCGAACTCGAGTTTATATCACCGTTATCAGAAGCACTCACTCTGAGGCACATTTCCAGTTGACACGCTGATTCTGTCCTTCATGCGCCAGAACCCTCGATTACGGTACACACTTGCCTGTCGTGCCCACTGACCTACTGGCCCCGCTTGGGAATAATCCCTCCTATGCCGCGCGGTGGTCAGCAAAGCACAGCAACGAATATGACTACCACGCGGTAACTGTCAGGCCTTCTCGTACCCTGTCACCCTCTTTCACCAACGCGTTATGTTATAAGCAACACATGTCACTCACAAGCCAGTCACAATCTTCAAAGCTTGTTCCCCCATCTCCACACCTCATAAACGTCCAAAACGCTCGGGTCAAACTTGACACCAATGGAGCCTCTATCCCACGTGAATGGGACTCCATATAGAGGGCGAATTGAGGAAGTGCAGGGTGAGGGCGCTCCCAGAAAGGCTCGTACACCATCCTTTCACTGGATAGTCATACAATCCAGCTCGACCCAAAGGTTTAGATCACGTACCCGCCTCTGCCTTGACGGTTTCATCTTGAGGAGCGAACGCGTCTTCGGCGAGTGCTGCATAGACGTTGGTGGACTGTGTGGTGGAGTAGAGCCAAATCCGAAACGTAACGGAGCCCACTTCAAATTGAACTACCCATTCCAAACAGAGCTAACCGGCTTGACCTCCTACGTGCGACATTTGTTTTCAACACTGGCTTGGGTGGTAGAGGAGGTTGGCGTTACCTGACCCATTCCCCTGGCCCACGTCCACTTTAAAGCCCCGAGAGTTGCAAATATAAAGTGTGGTGCGGAGCAGTGCACATGATATCGACGCCTGTACGTCATTGGAGCCAGCAGGAGCACCGTTTTACCAGATGCTGTGTCGCTCACCCGCGGACATTAGCTGTTCAAACAGTTCAGCGTCATGAATGGCGAGTGTCCCGATGGAGAAATCTTGCGAACGCACCGTTAGATGGGTGTGTGCGTCACTCATACTAACAAGGAGAGATAAGGCACTCTGCTTTATGGGATGCCATGGCTAATGTCATCTTACCGTTGTGCTCGAACTCTCGCGATGAGGTGGTCTCCACCAGGTGTAGATTGTCGACAACACTGGCAGCGATCTGTTCACTTGTGACATAGCACTATCGCCTGTACCGAAGAGTGACAAGCGAGAGAAATTGAGCAAATAATATTTTTTGAGAGAAAATAACCAAAATAAATATCAATACGTCGGCAGTTCCCGGCACCACTTCCTTCCCACTTGCCATTCCCGAGCCGTCCGTACCAACCAGTTCATTGCTTGCTATTACACTGAACGTATCTCTTCGTCAGGTCATGGCATCTAAAGCCGCTGCCGCTGCAATCGTGAGTTTTCAGTCGTACTTTTCAGCGCAAGGGTCAATCCCGCGAACAGGATTTTACTCGGGTGTACACAACGCTAGGCCTCGGAAAAGGTTGACACCATCATACGACGTGTTTTGCGAACGCTCACTGTCGCTGATACAGAAACGATTACTGCTCTTCAGGCGTTCCGAAAGCGGCACGGTGATGCTCAGCGTGTCCACGCCCAATATGCTTCTCAGCCAACCACCATCGACTTTGCTCACTACCGCTCTATCCTAAGAAATACGGCGGTCGTCGACGAGGCCGAGAAGATATTGAAGGACTTCAAGCCCGTCACGTACGACGTCGGTGCACACATCAAGGCCATTGAGACGTTTGAGGCCAAGGCGGTTAGTCGTCTCGGTGACACCGGTGTATGCCATCTCACGCTCGACATGCTATATAGGTCGACAAGGCTAAGGAGACAGCACAAAAAATCGATGTTGAGTTGAAAGACCTCCAAGCCACTCTCGCCAACATCGAGGAGGCACGCCCATTCGAGGACTTGACTGTGAGCTCCACTCTCTGTTGATCTACCCATACTAATCCCGTTTCGTAGGTATCTGACTTTGAAGACTCTCACCCACGATTGGCGGAAACGGTCGACACCATGGTAAAGAAGGGTAAATTCAGTGTGCCAGGTAAATACACTTCCAAGTATGTTATGAGCACTTGCTAACTTTGTTCCCAGGCTACAAAGAGAAGTTTGGCGACCTCTCACTTGTGTAGACCTTTATGTATATCCCCACAATAGATTCCTTCGTTTTCCGAATTCAACTAGCACAGTTGCCTGCAATTCCGCCGAGAGTTTCCAGTTTTGAGTGTATCTCTGCACCTGCTCAGCTGCTGACTAAGCAAGGGTGGTGTGCGGTCAAAGCAGACCTGACACGCTTTTACTTCGTTGCGTCTCACAGCGACCACTGCCCGCTAAGCTTTGCCATTGTCCTCGCCACCGTCCGCGGTATATAATGGCGTCACGTCCCCCCTCGCCTTCAAGGGTGGAGAATTCCACAGACATGGGCTTTTTCTCTGTACCATTCGAACGGTTTCTGCGAGACGATATCTCGGATTGGGCTGGAGCGTTTACTTTGCTAGGTGTGTATGACGCGCTGTTTTGCTACAGTTCTCATGGACGCACCTTTACAGATACCATGGAGACATACTTTGATTCTCGTCTGGATCTGCTCCAGAGGCAGATCCAAAAACACAGTGATAGGCTCAAGACGAAAGCCGAGGAGGCACTTAAGAAACGTGCACACTCTGGCGATGTGTTGGCAGAGAATCTCGACCGTGAAATCAAGAACTTTAAATTGAAGGTATCTGCCTATCTTTGGCGTCAATGTGAGTCATTCTCACTCACGCATGTAGGTTTCTACGCGTATGCAATCGCTGGTGACATCGTGGCATTCGGCCAAGGTAGTTCGGACGCGAGAGAAAGTTTCATTCTTCTTTGGTGTGATGTCACTGCTAGTCTCGGCACTGTTGTTTGGGATGGCCCCAGAGTATGAGGCTCTCTCGTCCACGATTATGAGGTACTGATGACATGCATTTTAGGTGGGTGCACGTTGCATATACCGTTCAAGGTCTATATCTACTTCCAGTTCGCGCCTATACCTACAAGAAACGTCTCTGGCATTACTTTCTCTTTGACCTCTGCTACTACGTTACGATCCTCAACTTCGTCTACATTTGGTTTTTTCCTTCCAACACGGTCTTGTTCATGGCATGCTATTGCCTCTCTCATGGTTCTCTTGCGAGTGCGGTGGTCACATGGAGGAACAGCCTTGTGTTTCACGACGCCGATAAGGTGACATCACTGTTTATCCACATCTATCCTCCGTTCACATTCACTGTAATGCGGTGAGTCATCAATTCATCCATGAATGTTCTAAAGGTTTGATCATGACCTTGATATAGGCATTTCTATCCCGGGGCAGAACATCGTTTCCCCGCGCTGGTGGCGTTACCTCACATGAATCCTGGGCGCGCACTCTTTATCAGTGGTGCTATTTGTAAGTTGACATTGAATGTCATCGTCAATTATCGTTGACTTGGTGTGATAGATCTCATCTGGCAACTGTTGTATTGGAAGGTAACGCACCACCTCGACCCCTCGTCGAGGACGAACTAAGTCTCGTCCGCAGTTTGTTTATGTAGACCGCCGCTCGAAGATCGAATCTGGCCAAAGAACTACGTCATTGTCATTTCTTCTCAGCGACAAGCGTGGTGCGATTGGACGCGCGCTCGATAGGACCCGCCCGGAAAAGCGCGAAGTATATTTCATGATAGGCCAGTTCGGCAAGTGCCAACCATCGTTCCTGACTTGTCGCTGTGCGTTGATGCTGTACATTCCAGTATACTCTATCCTGACGGAGCTGCCGGCGGTGTATTTGCTGTATGACAGTCCCCGATGGAGTGGAACCTTCTTGATTTTGATCTTTGCTGTGAGCGTTTGGAATGGCGGAGGATTCTACATCGAAGTCTTTGGCCGCAAGTGCGTACAGCCTCAATGTGCATTCCCATTTTCGCATGCTGACCATAAATGATCGAACAGATTTGAACGTGAATTGGAGGCGTTGCGCAAAGAGCTGGCTGAAAATAACAGCCGCTCCGGCCACTCTAGCCCACCACTTACGGACATGGAATCAGTTGCAAACACACCCCTTATAGACCTCAAGGCACTGCCCTCCGTCGACGATGTGGCTGGGATCGATAACGATGAGCAGAAGAAGGACCAATAGCCCTTTCGACCGCTGCCTACTATTAGAACGATACTATTGCCCCTAAGCTTTTAATGATCCTACGATATTATTGGTCACGATGTATTATTACCTTCAAGTCCCGAGATCGTGGAATATGATATGACCCCCCTGCTTCTGCCTGACCGTCCTCCCTCCGAGGCGTTTCCTGCGCCATATGCGAGGACATTGCCGTGAAGTTCTCCCACAATATACCGCTGGTGACCCATCCGGCGAAAGCACAGCCTTCGCCTAAAAGATGTGCTTTTGCTGCCTGGTAATGGGAAATGCTTTGTTTCGCTTCAAAGTATGTGCACGTTTCCGTAGGGTACGCTAAATGGCCAGCACCGCGGAGGAGGAGCACGGTATCACGATAAAGCTTGAAGATGGACGACTTTGAGAGCTGTGGCCTGTCCGACACGCGTGTGGACGACAGGAAATAAAGGGGCGGGAAGTGTGCCAGGCCCACCTGAACATCGCCTTGAGGCGGTGTTTCGGAGGAACGCCGCGTTTGAGGCCGTTGATCAATATCTCGTGCGGAACGGACGCATCCGCAACCCAACATAAAGCTAGGAGATAAGTCAGCTCTAAGCGCAAGGTCGACGAAATGGGAACCAAGGAGCTACATTCGTTGAATGATCGGGCCGTTCCAACGGCCGAGACCGACAACTTGGAGAATCGGAATGGAATGTGCGTGAAAACGACTTCTAGTCGGTGGACGTGGAACGGAGGTGGTAACGCTGGCATGGTCGGGATTCAGTGGACGCGCCTCAAGTATATTTCCGACAGAGACGATACCCGAGACGTCCGACAAGCGTTCCCAAAAGGCCCTTGAGCAGTCAGCCCTCACCTCCCGTCGTAAGCGTTCGGGCACTTCGCCGATGATGATCTTGTCAATGTAGATGGGATAGAGGAACGTAGATCCGAGGGCACCTTGGAGGCCGAGTACGTTCCATCGCGCAATTTTATCGCTGCAGGACATGCACGACGTCGGCGGTGAATCGGCCCGCCCAGGTTTCGTTCGCAGCACTCCTAGCAGGGCGTAGTTGTCCCGGCCTCTGGAGGCGACGCCTTGCGATACGGGCTCGAAAACGGAGCCGTCCTTGATTCTTGCCATCTCCTCGTCCTGATGAGCCGCGAGGAAACGCATCGATGCGTCGCCACCTTGATCATCGTAGGCGAGCGATAAGATCTGATATATATCACGGCCATCCTCGAACGCGAACAAAGGTTTCTTACAGGGGGGTGTTGATATGTACATGATCAGGCGAACGCCTTGTTTGAGGCTAAACATGCCGTCGCGGTCTGCGGTGAGCCACTGGGAGTGACCGCCTCGGATGAGCCGTCCGATCTCTTCGAGAAACCAGCGGAGCGCGGAACGGCGCGCGAGGACCTCCGCATGCGAATCGTGCAGAGCGTCTCCTTGCTCCGGTAGGCAATCCTTGGGGAGACACTTGCATCCCGTAGCGAGTGCGATAATCTGTGTCAGATCCGGAGAGGTTAGCGCAAGGGCCGCGAGGATGGTGTAGGTCCCATCGATAGGTGTATGATGGAGCGAATGATACTTTGCAAGGATCTGTTCGACAAGTGTGATATCCGTCTCATCGGACGATACCATCATGCTGGAGGGATTGTGACGACCTGAACATGTGCACATCGATTTGACTGAGGCAGTGGTACTGTACGCCCACCCTATACCTCCGTGTGCCGGCCCCCCGCCGCCCAGCCGCCACAAATCGAAGCTAGCAGACATTAAACCCTTTGAACACGCTTGACAGATCCAGACCTGCCATCTCACCGCCGAAATCGATAGGAGCGCTCTCCACGAATGCCCAACAGATTCGTGGGCGATGGCAAATAATATTAAATGTCAAATGATACACAGGGCATGGTGTTTTACAACAATCGACATGAAAAGATGGACCTGGACATATCAATTGAGTCACAGTCCGTCTGGACTAGGCGTAAGATGATGCTAAGTAATCGAACGAGTCGGAAGTGGAGGCAGCCCTCTATTGAGTGCTCATTTTTAGATGCCACATTCCGACAGAGAGCTCTTCTAGATGTTGCATCTCGATTTGATCCCAGCGGATTGGTATTACGTTGGCCTGCGAAGGAGAGCGGGGTTAGAAAGGTACTATCAGAGATATGGAGGGGGCAAACCTGGAGGTAGTGTGTAACAGCACGTGCCACTCGTCTGGCGAGCGACTGAATGTCGGCATAACCCCCGTACCCGTCTACGGGGATCTCGTAGTTGAGCGGGGCATAACCGGGCCACTGCAAACATACATGAGACTCGGGTCATGACGGGTGAGCGAGACTTGCCCTTAGATTGACATAGATCTTGCTTCGCATGTCGATGCCGAGGTCCTGGAGAGTAAACGAGTCTGCGTCGGACAGTCGAACGTTTGCTTGTGCTTCCCCGATGGTGATTCCGGCTCGAAAGGCACCCTTGCGCTTGAATTTCAAGATACGACCAAACCCTCGACGGAGGGGATCGACGATATAACCGGGAGAGGTGGAATACGATACGGATGATGCACGACGGGGTCGGGTGATCGACATGGGGTGGACGGAGGGGGTATAAGGGCGGTAGTATGGATCGTGGACACCGATATCGTCGTAAGCTAGATGTTCGTAGCGTTGAGAAACGCACTCAGAGAAGTAGAATGAACCGCACATGTGACGAGGGGACTGCTCAAGTTGCTGGCGGCGTACATGGAGTAGGCCGGTTGGGAGTAGGACTGCCGAAAGGGTCAGCGGAGATAATGCAAGGAATGGTGGGGCCAGACTGACATGTAGGACTGGCTCGTGGTAGGATGATGGGGCTGGGACATAGCTCAAGGAAGCTCGCCTGGACCTTGGAGTGGTGGTGTAGTAGGGGTCGTAGTAAGACATTCTTGCAAGGTAGGAACGAAAGAGAGAGGATAGCGAAACCCCGAGCTTTATATGAAACGGACAAGGGTTTTTGCGGCCAACCAAAATGTGCCTCGAGGACGCATCGAGGTTTGTCGCAACGTTGCCGGTACTTGAGTAGGTAAATTTGAAACAGTTTGGATGATCGCTGCGGCGGTCTCGCACGAATGGGACAGCGGAGCGCCGCTCCTAACAAGGCTCTGTCAGGAGTCCATCTGCCTCAAGGCCAACACGTGTGTCACCACGACGAGCGTCGATTGGTAGGATTAGCCCAGCGCGCTGATGGCCGTGAAAGCCTACCAAGAGGCTCTGAGGGTAGACCCGGGTGTCCACCAGGTCCCATATCGGCGCTAATGAGGACAGAAAAGTAGAAAGAACGCCAAACATTTGGTCACCGTTTGCGGTTGGAGGCACAGGTGGAGACAAACACTCCATCAAGACGTCATGCCCCCTGGCAAACAACTGACCAGTAAAACGTCCTCACACAGGAATGGGTCTTGGGGCCCGCATAGACTTTTCCACGCCCTCATCGTCAAACAAGATGTGGAGCGTGTGGGGTCAACGGTCGCCTATTTGAAGATTCATGCGGGGAAAGAGAGGAAAACTACAATGATTCCAGTGTCCTTGCCATGCAAATTTTTAAATAAATGGTATATGAGTCACGCGTTCCAGGTATAAATGGGTCATTGCTGCGGTCCCAAGCATCATGTATCATGACCGCTTAGAAATCTAAACAGGACCCGGACTGATGAGCGCCCGGCCGTGCTAACAGCGCCGCACCAACTCACCAGCTACCCGTCTTGTCCGGAGGTACCTTTGAGCACCCCAATACCTCGAATATAGCATCCCAGTCTAGCAGGAAGTTGGTCGGTGAGTCGATGGGGAATGGAGGGATGTGTGGGGATGGATTGCCTTCCGTGGATGGTGTTATCGGTGAATTTTCCCACCCGAGCTGTGGTATCTCGGACACTGACGTGTTTATGACAAGTCCGAGCCTTGGCCGCACGCAAAGGTTTGTACCATTCGGTGGGGCGCGAGGCCCCGTAGGCTTCCGTCTGCGTCTGTGACGGGGGTCTGGCCTTTCATCATATTCGACGAGCAGGTTTGGCGTGTTCATGGGGGACGACGACGACGACAAGTCGCTGGGATCTGATGATTCAGACGAGGTGGATGAGCGTAGGGTGGATCCCCGATACAAGCCTGGCCCTTGGACGGTCCAGGACCAAGTGTCACGGTGTTCGTTCACCGACGAGTCAGACGGAAGAGCTATCCAGCTACAGGGACGAGGTCCCCTCACTCGACATGTTTTTCTGCGGATAAGCACTGGGAGGGGATGAGAGTCGTCCATTTCGAGCGAGTATGACCATTCAACGACGGATCGCAGATATTGGGCGTGAAAGCGCTCTGTAGGGGAGTGCTGATGGACCAGGTACAGGAAGAGGACACATCTTGAGGAATATATGTACGAGGATGGGGTCCTGGGGAACCTAACCCAAGTTAGTTGCCGAACCGGACAAATTTATTTCGCCTTGGGAAATACACCGTATACGGGGCTGTTCGTCGTCGACAGCGCCTTGTCAGAGCACGATTGATCGTTGATGATATGGTCCGTTTATGGTACTGAGCGAAGCTGCGACTCGCGAAACTCGGCAGTGTGTTGGTGATGCGATATATCTCCACCAATTATCAGTTTGAGATGGAAGAATAGGGACACACCCACTTCTTAGTGGATGCGGTTGTCCTGCAGGGCACTGAGGGCATAGGACCCGTTCCTGAGTCCGACTAATGCAAGGTGACCCGGTGACCAAAAAGCAGTTAAAGTTTCGCCACATTTGACCCCCAGAAGTCTCCAATTGATTCGGACCGAGCAAATCTCCGCCTAGCTGGTCATCGTGGCCGACCGCCGCGCCTCGAGGATATAGAGATGGGACTGATGGATGCCGCATAACTTGAGCCAGTATCAGATATAGATCTGGGTCCATACACTGCCTTCACAGGTTTACTAACCACCCCGCATTTTCTCAAGAAGCATTGATCTAGCCGGCCACGTACTATTTCTTGTATCTCAAGTAAGTGTTGTTGCAAACATGCCAGCTCAACCAACAATCCAACAGCTTTGTCAAGCTGAATCATGATCATGCCAATCGTACCGACGGACGGCTCTCTGACAGATCTCCATTCGTCAGTACCGTCAGTCCTCTCCGACGAGATCGCTTTGGATGAGGTCCTGGACGCGCTCGACCCACTTCGGCATCTCAGGGATGATGAGAGTCGTGGAAATGACAGCGATGCGCAGTTCATTGTTCCTGTTCAGCCACGATCAATACACAACGAACTCATCCGACTATCGTTCCCCAACACGAGTCACGCCAGCACCATACACGTACTGCTCAAGGTGGACTCAAGCCCAGGTTGTGGGGGGATCACCTGGCCTGCTGGGGAGGTTCGCATGTCGATCTCGAGCACGTTCTGTGCCAATGGGAAATTAAATCGATCACAGGTACTCGCAAACTATCTGGCCCTTCGTGGGGAAAATTTTTGCGCGGGAAGAACAATCTTGGAATTGGGCAGTGGAACTGGTTTGGTTGGGCTCGTTGCCGGAAAACTCGGCGGTGATGTTTTAATAACTGACCAAGCGTTAGTCCTCCACCGTCCCGGGTTGATGATGTAAAGCTGATTCAGGCAGCATAGACCGTTGTTGGATATTATGCATGCAAACGTAAGGCTAAATCGGCTAGAGTCCTCTGTCATCGTGTCTGAGTTGAACTGGTGAGTTGGCCTGGTCTGTGATTACACTGCAGATGTTGTAACTGCAGAACATCAGGGGCGAAGCGTTGTGTCAAGAGATACCCCGACCCGATTTGATTCTTGCCGCAGATTGCGTTTATTTTGAACCGGCGTTCCCGCTCCTCGTAAAGACGCTCTCTGAATTGGCGACGGAGCAAACGGAGATACTGTTTTGTTACAAGAAAAGGCGAAAGGTAGCGTCGCCGCCAAGGAGAGTGTTGTACCACTACTTACTGTTGCCAGGCGGACAAGCGCTTCTTTGCGCTGCTCAAGAAAGAATTCAGCTGGAAAGAGGTGTGTATCGCGGGCACTCCCATAATGCACTACGCTGCAAACATGTGCAGATCGAGGATGATCCAGGTCGCGAGAGATACAGCCGGGAATCCATTTCACTGTTGATGCTGTACAGAAAATCACGATGATCCGAGAGTCTTGTTGCAAAATAACACGCGGGTGAACTCTAGAGCGATTGCAGCACCGAAAGCCGTCAGGAAGCGCAGACAATACCCTGTGCAAGTGAGGAGTCAGTGCCTGGACGTCCGGTGATCAACCGTTTTGTTCGTTCTCTAAGTGTAAATTTTAGAAGCAGCATCAAGTGGTACATGTGACAGTCTGGATTTCGGTCACCAAGCTAAGGAGGTATTATTGTCTTGATCTATTGTTAAACAGTCAACATGTACAGTGTTCATTTCTCACGGACTGACCTGTAGCCCATGGATTCCATGGATTTCCTGCTTCAAAACTTCTGTGACGAGCTTGTGTTGCTTGACCGTCGACAGGCCCTTGAATGTGTCGCTTGCTATCTTGATAGCAAAGAATGAACCACATCCTCCTAGCCAGACGGGTTGATTCATGCTACGATTGTTCGTTAGGGCTACTGACCAGAAACGTCTTGCACTGCGAGCTCAGACGGGGAGAAGTGTTCGGTCAGTTTGGCGACTATAGTGCTCTCTGTGTCGGTGGACTGTGACGCGGGTGTCGAAAGTGACCGCAAGGTTGGCAGAACCGACCTGGTCGATGCAAGTCTTCTCGCCAGTGATGGGAGCATCCTCGAATCCAAGTGCCAGTGAAGGAAGCTAATAAACTAGTGAAAGTCGTCACGTGTTCAGTAGTCAAAGTCGCGTCTGTTCACAAGTCCATCGTGTCCCCGATGCAGGTCTTTCGCGCAGTGTTGAGACCAACGCTTCACAACTTTTCGCGAGCCACTCCGTCTGTGACTACCATCTTGAGTTCGCGCGTCTTTGAGCGATTAGAATCATCGCGTTCTTGCCACATACCACCCTCACTAATTCTGTCGACGAGTTGTCTCGGTACAAAAAGACTTGCAAACCTCCGGTTCTCCGGCTTACGCCGTTCATTGTCGACTCGTTCCGCTCAAACCGGAGTAGATGATTCCAAGCTGCCCGTATTGGCACCACCTGCTGTCGGACGCTGGCTCCTCTTCTCATCCGTATTAGTCTTCGCGGTCATCGTGGTCGGGGGTGTCACGCGTCTCACAGAGTCCGGTCTCAGCATCACAGAATGGCGGCCCATCACCGGAATCGTTCCTCCACTCAATAACGAGGAGTGGAATATCGAGTTCGAAAAGTACAAAACAACCCCAGAATTCAAGTTGTCCGTGTATTTCTCGTGCAGCAGCTTTGCCCAGAGTCGGCTGAACCATCCCGACAGGATAAATCATTCAATTTCGCTGGACGAATTCAAGAATATATTCTACATGGAATGGGGTCATCGTGCCTTGGGCCGAATCATTGGCGTTACGTTCATTCTTCCACTGGCTTATTTCGCAGCCAGGAAGAAGCTTACCAAGTCCATGCCCGCCAAGCTGACTGGCATGGCACTATTACTTAGCTTCCAAGGTGTCCTCGGATGGTATATGGTCAAGTCCGGTCTCGAAAGCTCGATCATGGACACTCCTGGTGCGGTGCCTCGTGTCTCCCAGTACCGCCTAGTCGCACACCTTGGTACTGCTGTCCTGCTCTATGCTGGAATGCTCGGAACGGGTCTAGCGGTCATTAAGGACTGGAAGTATGCTCACAGTGGTCTCTGGAGCGGATCAAAAACCATGTCATGGCGGGAGGTGCTCTCCAACCCTGTGGTAAAGCAGTTTACCCGACATTCTCGGGCCTTGACAGCGCTCGTGTTTATAACCGCTCTGTCCGGTGGGTGATGACCAAATGATATATGGACCAACTCTCATGTGGACATTCAAGGTGCTTTTGTAGCGGGTCTGGATGCCGGGTTGCTATATAATGAGTTCCCGTTAATGGGGGGTCGCATCGTACCACCCTCAGACGAACTCTTCTCCGTTGCATATGCCAGAAGCGAAGATGGATCTGATGTCTGGTGGAGGAACATCTTTGAGAACCCTACCACTGTACAATTCGACCACCGGGTCCTTGCAAGTTCCTTCATTCCTGATCCATCCTCTATTTCGGTTCTAATATCTGCTGTAGGCGATGACGACGTATGTAAGCACCTGTCTTCTTTTCACTCAAAGTCGGCGCAGTGCCGTTCGCTCGCTGCTTCCACCGCTCGCTCGGGTTTCCGTGACGGCAGCCTTCGCGATGGCAAATATTCAAGTTCTGCTGGGACTAGCTACTCTGCTTTACCTTGTTCCCGTTCCCGTTGCAGCTGCACATCAGGCCGGTAGCGTGGCACTATTGAGTACGATGGTGCACTTACTCGTTGCGCTTCGTCGGCCCAGCTTGGCCGCCCAGCGCTGGCGGAGCGCCGGGAGAGAAGCCAAGAAACTCGGCCGTAGTGTCTAAAAGATCGATCCCTTGAATTCATCATGTAGACATACCACCCACACTCAGTTGACTTAATTTCCTCTCATTGATATGCCCGTACATCTTATGGTTTCTTCATCGCAGTTGGACGCGTGGTGTTACAGTGAGGCTTTAGATATCAACACCTTCAACCTGACTCCATCTGCACATCTTCAGCCGGTGCCGGAGGGGGCACTGCCGGTCCATCCGCTGGAGCTTTCACTTCCATACTTTCCAAGTAACGTCGCACTGCGTCCCCTTCGACAATGCGGAATTTACCTTGTGGCGAAATAGGCTTTTCATGCAGACCGATCGGACCAATAATGCCAATTGAGGTGTTGTTGATGTTGAGTTCCTTATCTTGTTGGAGCGTCTCGCGGAGCGCGTGCAAACCATGCTTGATCAACTCTTCCAGGGTACCTTGCGAAGGATAAGCAGGACATAGAGCGGAATATCAAAGGAGACGGACAGTCAGCAAAATTCTCAAAGTGCCTCTCCAAGTATGTCTTGGCACTCTGGCTACGCGCACCAATTGACATGGCAAAATACTCGTACGAGTTTCCGGAAGGTGAGAACTCAAACAGGTGGGGTCCAGTTTGATCTTGTCCAATGACGAGAAAGCCAACGCCGTATGGTCGACGCCCATATTCTTGGGTGTTTACCTGTGCCTCTAACCATCCAAGATATATCATGTATATTCATATTCATAGATACCACCACATCGACTCACTGTCAGCGATAGCAGAAACGAGTCGGTTTACGGGCATCGGGCGATTGAAGACCATGCGTTCGCTCAGTGCTTGTTGCCGCATAAAGTTACTAACGTCGTTATGGGTCCGGCATGCCAGTTGCATAAAAACATGTCGTCATACCTCAAAACGCGCGCATCCGATGTCAATCCCGCGATTGCGATGCCGACGTGGTCGTCTATCCGAAACATTTTTTGTTGGTACGAAGCCAGCTCTCCCGTTGAACGCTGCCCAGAGTCATCAACGCGCGTATTCCCAATTCAGTACAGACGCACTTACTTTCAAAGCCAGCAATATGGCATGCGTCTTTGATCGCAAGCCGACCGCCGCAGACCCTTGTTTCACAGCTTCAAGCGCATACTCGACTTGATGAAGACGCCCTTGTGGAGAGAAAACGGTATTATCCGAGTCGTATGTATTTCTGAACTTTGTCGATTATGAGGATCACACGCAACGAGAGAATTGAACCGTGGACAGACCATGATCGCGAGTCAAGGAGCGTACTTAGGGACGGTGACGCGTCCTCAGAGTCGCTATCCGGGTTGCACACATCACGTGACACCGCTCGACACGATTAATAGAATCATACAGCAAGAGAACATTATAATGGTCTATCTGTTTCATCGTGTGCCCTTCTTCTCTGCCCGCCACTCCTTGAATATACCGTCCAGACTCTTGTATATCAGATGCGACGGTAGGCATCTGATTATTTCACCAATTCTCTCTTCTGCTTCCCCCTTGCCCTTCTCGCCGCTCGCCTTCTGTGCATACTCGATCGTCATGTAGAACATCGCGAGCACAGCGAGGGACACGTGTGTTTGATGTGCACCGTGTGCTGATGATTGAGAGAACGCGGCTAGAAGGGGGCCCGAAATGCTTGGTGCAGATATAGCAGGCGTGGTTTGAGAGAAGGGGGTCGCACGCTCTCCGCGAACAAGCCTCAAGAGAATCTCCAAGAGATTGTCCACCTCGATCATGTGTGTTTTAAGGAAACGCTGTCGCTCAGTTTGAATCCCCACCAGCGAGTTGATTGCCCAGCCATCAAGGACGGTCCGAATCGTAGGAGCCTGTTGACCGGATTAGAAGGGACGAAAAATTGGTGCGGGAAACACAAACCGGATCAGGGTCTGCAACCTCGATCTTTTTCTCCCAACCGTCCGCTGCGTCACCTGCAACCCAAAACATGCGTCCAAACATACTTTTCAACCACTCTTGCACATCCCCAGACTTCACCCACTTGGGCTCAGATAAGGGTCGGTCTGTGTCGAGATGCACGATGAGGTGTACTTTGCATGGAAGTGAGGCTTTCCAGAACGAAGGTATCGTTTCGTCAACATTGCAGGGTTCTGGGATGGTTGATAAAGGCGAATACGATTTGGCGGCCTCGGAAAGCCCTTCTACCTGGGCTTCGTCAGTGCTTACATAGACAGGACACAGAAATCGCACATACCAAAACACCCTTCAAACACTCCCCGTCATCCTCGTCGAGGGACATGTACACCTCAATCCGACCCTCAGCCCTATACACGCGAAGATATTCAACAACTTCGGCATCCACCACTAGTCGTCTACTGCCCGCAGCATACGATATCGAAAGGCGGTTTGCAGAAGGAGTCTTCCCTTTTTTAGGTGGTGCGACCACTGGCAGATGCGATGACTCGCCATAGGTGGAGTTTGACGATGTGGAGAGCAGGGTGTTGGATGTTGGGGAAGCGGGTGGTTCGGGAAGGTGTTCTTGATCATTGACATGTGCAAGATCATGAACCTTTTCGTTGGGCTGGGATTGATGCAAAGCTAGCTGGTCGATCTGTGTCATTGTCTCTTCCTCCTGCGAGAAGAGCCCGTTGTCTGGGCTGTCGTCTAAAACAGTAGAAGCATACGAAGAGTGAAGTTGTAAGGGTTTCGGAGCAGCAACAGTTCTCGCTAGGTTAACCACACTCTCGACTATGCGATCTTTTGCAGGGCTTGCTTGATCAGTAGATTGTTTATCGGGTTCAGGTAGACCAGATTGCATAGAGGGTGCGTGTGGAGGTGCAGAGGCCCGACTGGAAGAAACATCAAATGAAGAACTCAAAGATGAAGAAGATTGAGAAGCGAGACGAGATGGTTCAACGAAAGAAGAACATCCACTAGGCACTGTCTCGCTCCCATGCTCAGTGCTGGGCTCGCTGTGTAGAAGCTGCGTCGCCTCTGAAGCAGTGAGTTCTGCAGCCTCTTCAAATGTGAAAGAAACATCCGCGTAATGCGGCTTTCGGGATGGAAGAGGTGTGCAGTTTTTGGCAACCGCACTTGGCAGGACATTGTCTACTGCTATGCTATCATGATTCCCAGCATCCCCCATATCATGAATAGCAGCAGCAGCACAATCTTCGCCAGAAGTAATAGTTGCATGTCCATTAATAAGGGTGCCTTCAGGAACAAAAGTCAGTCGCGCGAAGCCTCCGATGATCGGATGGACGTCCTCCATTCGGGCTCGGAAGCATCCATCGTAGCGGAATTCAAGGCCGGTCAGAAACTCACCATTGATTATGTCTCCACCAAGCCCAGGTATGGTCGACTCACTGACTGCAGCGTGAGGGTCTTCGACACGACTCACACGCAGCCGATTGTCATCCTCGTCATCAATATGCTCCTGATGCGCACCAACATCGACGTCAAGAGTATCTCCATCGTCCTCAGCGATGGCAGCCATGAGCCAGTCACCTTCACTAGCAGTCTCGGCTACACTTGGTGCAGCACTGCCCCGACCCATTCCATCCATATCAACGCTGGCAGTATCGCTCATCTGGCTTCCGCGAGGCGGAGGTGGTCGACCTCGCCCCTCTTCCGTTTCACCATCATCATCCTCAAGCTTCTTGCGCTTGCCCTTGCGCGAATCTATGGGCGAGGTCCCATAGGCATAAGAAGCACTGTGTGGAATTGGATGCGAATCATCCGGGGAGACGGGAGTGTGGAAATAAATGCGGATGCGAGACGGTGGTGGAGAACTGGGTGAGGATTGCTCCCCAGCGGGTGGCTCAACCTTGACATCAACTGTTGCGGACGCATCTGAAGTAGCATGCTCGCCCTTATGTGCGACATCTACCCGTTCCCCGTTGGAGGGATCTCCTGGCTGCATCAATTCTTCCTTGACAAAAGCATGCGAAGAGTCAATGGGGAGAGAGACTCCCTCTTTGCCCTCTGGCTTGACGGCAGAAGGAAGTACGCCCCAAGCCCATCCGAGTTCGGGCATCTCCAGCCCCACAATCTTAAAATCTGTGAGCGTGCGCCGATTCTCGTCCTTCTTACCACTACTTGAAAAACTTCCAGACAATGTATCACGATTGCCCAATTGAGCACTTGAACCATCCTGTCGCGCAGCACGACCTGAAGAATGACCCTGTCCTCTTCCACGGAAACCAGAATTGCCCATACCCCCTTGATGGTGTTGTTGATTAAACGACCCACCTCTACGGTTATGGAAATCTTGTTTGCCGAAACCACCTCGTGAACCGTGACCTCGCAAAGGTTGTTGACCACCACGACCGCCACCACTATTCATAAATGAGCCGCCGCCTCGACCGCCACGTTGACTGCCCATTCCGCCTCTGGTGCCACTCATGGATCCTCCCCTTCCCCGGCCTGTGTTCATAGAACCACCACGACCACCCATACCTCCTCGGTTGCCTCCGCCGAGAGGTACTTGGTTAGCGCCTTGCTGACTCTGATTTTGGCCGTACATAGAATTTTGCGGGGCGGGTGGAGGTGGAAACTGTGGCTGAAGTGGACCCTGGTGACGTTGCTGTCCATGGTGATGATTTGCACCGGGTCCATCGAACTTTTGTCTTTTGGCAGGGGGGAGATGCTGAGGAGGGGTGTGATGTATTCCATGATTATGTCGGACCTGTGGCTGTTGCGGTTGCTGTTGTTGTTGAGGGAAATATGGCTGAGCGGGAGCAATCGTTTGATGTGCTTGTGGATAAGTCGGCTGTGATATGATAGATTGAGGGGGTTGTGGTACATATGCCTGAAAGCCGACGGAAGCTTGGTAAGGATTGTACTGAGGTTGAGGTTGGGGTTGGGGAGGGGGAGGCGGGGCCATGGGTTGTACTGGCTGGTAATGCTGGGGTTGTTGTTGCAGCTGCCTCTGTTGCCAATGTATGTTCTGACCACCATAACCATAGTTCGCATACAAAGCACTTTGCTCTGGAGGTGGTCGCTGTGGTTGTGGGGTACTCCATTGCGGATTGTAAGCGACAGGCGCGGCCGCAGTCGACGGTTGTTGAGCCTGGTGTTGGGCGGCTGCAGCAGTCCAGTAGGCAGAGTAGTCCGGGGGTGGTCCAGCTGGAGGAGGGCCGGGAGGTAGAGGAGGTTGGGGCGGATTAAAAGTTGGTTGTGGGACAAACGGGTTCTTGTTCATGGCGGCGACCAAGGACAATATCGCGATCGTGTACGTCGGCAAGTTGGTGGTAACGATGTCCAGAGATGCCTTCGTCGTCGTCTGAAACAGCGAGCAAGGCTCAAACGTTCAAAACCCCCGACGCTTAGTCACCAATAAAATAAATTGACCAATTACACTATCCCGACTTGCTAGTGAAACGAATCAAGGATGCAGCTTTATGGCTAAACTCGAAAGGCCAGCTCTGCAAATCATCCCCGGTCGTAGTCGTGTCGTGTGTAACCTCGTGAAAAGCCTTGATTGTACTCCTTGTGATTTTTCAGACGCTTGTCTGACACAACGGTCCCACAACTTGCCGGCCCACCTTGGCAGTCTTCACTCTCGACTGTTCAATCCGCCCGAGTCCTTTCAGAGTATACGTAGCGTTGCAGCAAGGGCTAAGTATATATGTAGCTGAGTATGGCATTTGTCAATGAGTTGGTTTCTAATAACTTCCCCTTGAAGTATCTTTAACTCGAGTAACCAAGCTTTGGTGTGAATATCACGCATTATATGTGTCTGTCTCGCTTTACTAATGCAGTTATAGTAATAATCATGGCGTCGTCGAGTTTGCAGATCAGGAAACAGCTCCACTCAATGACCCTGCGACCACCTGGCAACGGCTGTCAGAATTTTCGCCCACTTCCAACCCATGCTCAGCGACGATAGGCCTCCGACTGAAGCCTACACTAGGCAAGATAGTCAGAACTCGGATATTTCTCAAAGGCACTTCATCCGCCCGACTGTCCACTACCCCGAGGAGCTCGTTCATACTCCTCCAGCGCAATATTTCAATACTCCTCCAAAATTCGACTCGCGCGCTCCTTCATTCGCAGGCACGGATGAAGACGACGACGACGACGAAGTATCTGACTGGAGCAGCGATGAGGACTTGGCCGAGGAAGAAGCCAAGTTTGGCAGGCAAATGGGGATCAATATCAAAGCAAAGCGTTGGACGGTTTGGCAGTTCGTCCGTCTCTTATGATCTACATGTACCTCATTTGAAAGCATCACACCCCCAGCTTGTTCACCATCTTGTTTTCCTCATTGATTGGCTCGACCTTTCTGGCCTGCGTCCTTGTAGCTCCTGCCCTACTCGTTCACTTCTTTTGGTATAAACCACACCCTACCACTCACAGGCACTACGTGGACGTTAACATCGAAGCGTGGCTTTTTTGGGCGGCAGCTAATGTTGTCATATCTTGGGGTCTTGCAATGGTTGTGGACATCATACCCGCAATTGCACGCATCTTGATATCCATCTCATGGGGCCACGTCTCCGAGAAAGTCAAATCTCACATCGAATTGTACGATTCTGTCAAAGATACCTTCAAGCCCGTGTTGTACGCAGCCAGCGCCTGGCTCAGTTGGGTCATTCTGTTCCAAAATATATTCAAGCTGTATGATAGCAATCCTGACAATGCCAGTTTCGCGCCATACACCGATCGCGTTAGTGTCCTGGCAGTGTTTTTTCGGGTGCGATGAATTCAGTGACATCTGCAGGTTGCCCAAGCCATTGAATTTGTCTTCTTCCTATCACTTGTAATATGCGCTCAGAGGATGTTGTCCCATGCTATGGGTATGGGATTTTTCTGCAATCCTACGTGTATCAAGCTCAGCTCAATTTACAGCCTTCGCGTTCCATCGGACTGCTTACAAGGAGCGCCTTGAGGAAGTCAAACGTGGTCTTTATGTCATCGAAAAACTCCGCGTATATAAACCTCGGAATCGGCACTACCACAGCCGGCCCAGTGGTGGCCATAGCGTATTCAACCTTGGTTTCATCAACCCTTTCAGCGACAAAGACACCAGACACCGTCAACATAGTGACAGTGTTCCTCAATGCTACAATGGTGATAACAATGCAGATATCGAGGACAGCAAAGGCAAA
The DNA here is from genome assembly GCA_038088995.1 of Guyanaporus albipodus. Taxonomy (NCBI): domain Eukaryota; kingdom Fungi; phylum Basidiomycota; class Agaricomycetes; order Boletales; family Boletaceae; genus Guyanaporus; species Guyanaporus albipodus. The sequence goes on from JBBPKA010000021.1 coordinate 202,186, forward strand.
TGGACGAAGAGACCAAGCAGGGCATCCACCCAGCTTCATGACTTTTCTCCAGACTCACATGATTTCGAAGAATCGAAGTCACCTCCGGGCCATCCAGCTCGACATGATCAACAAGATGGATTCCATGGTTATCCACCCTCACGTAAGCGTGCTGCTGATCAGCACGTGTCTCAGCAAGGAGAGCAGCACAATCCAGCTATCCTAGCTGCGCGAATAATCAAATCGGCAGTGTTGCATGATGCTCGTCATATCAATAGTGACGACAATGATCTGAATGGGCTGAGGTTCAACGTCAACTCGGTCCATGAAGCTAAGGTACGACTCATATTCGCGTCGTGGATGGCAATTTTATCTTGTTTTAGCGTCTAGCTCGGGCCATTTACAAGGCATTTCGTGATCGCCACAGAACTTATCTGCTCCCAGAAGACTTCCAACCCGCGTTTGCTACTCCAGGAGAAGCTCAGGAGGCCTTTCGCGTATTCGATAAGGATAACAACGGTGATATTTCCAGATCTGAGCTCAAGACTACCATCCTACACGTTTACAAGGAACGGCGATTCTTGTCGCAAAGTATGCGTGATGTTGGGGTAGCTCTGAAGACATTGAATCAAATATTGCTCCTGTTCGCCTTCGTTGTGCTGTTCTTCATCTCACTGAGCGTGTTTGGTGTCAACGTCACTCAGTCCTTAACTAGCATGTATTCGCTGGGGATTGCGGCAAGCTTTATATTCAAAAATGCAGCCAGTAACATGTTCGACTCCATAATGTTTCTGTTCGTGTCGCAGTGCGTTCATCCAATTAACTTTGTGTTTACTTTTTGCTGACTCATTCCAGTCCATTCGATACGGGTGATCGATGTTTTGTTGACAGTAAGGTGTTCGTAGCAATAACTATTGACAATGTAATGCTGACGTTCCCTTTAGCTGACAACCTAATCGTGAAGAAGATGGGGTTGTTTGCAGTATGCTACCGCCACATTCGTTCGTCCCTTGTGTACTTATGCCATCGTTTAGACAGTGTTCGTACGGTCAGACGGCACCGAGACGTATTACTCTAACAGTCAACTCTTCACTAAATTTATGTGAGCCTCTGCTCAGAGATTCGGGACACCGTTAATCTGAGAGTTTACAGAACGAACGTTCGCCGGAGTGATGTATGTGACTGTTTTGTCTGTCGAGGTACTCGACTGATTGTTATCCCTAGAAAATGGTCGAGTCACTCATGATGCAAGTCGCTTGGCGCACTCCCTTGGAGAAGCTGGACGCGCTCGAAGCCCGCTTAAACGAATGGCTTGCAACGGAAGAGAATAGGTGGTTCCAACCCACAACGTCGATCACATTGCAGAAAATTTCATTTCAGCGTCACCTGGAGATCACTATCAGTATCCCCCATAATTCGTACGTGCATCCATAGTATTGGTGTCGGCTATATCTGAAAAGTGTTTTTTTTTCCTGTTTCAGGACGTGGCAGTAAGTCTGAAGACTGGGCTCCTTCCCTTTACAAGGGTCTTTACCCATTTGTGACGCAGAGATTGGGGAATAAGGAATGCACGAAGAACTGCATTTCATGCGGCTGTCCAGTATTACTGTCGACAACTAGGGATCACTGCGAAAGCTTCTCCCATGCCACTTGCCTACCTTGACTCGGATGCTGACCAGCATACCCCTGTCATGTCCGAGGTGGAAGGATCTAAGAAGAGCTTCTTGGGATTTACTCCACCAGGTCTACAAGACGCACAGTTGCTGCGGGCGAGGAAAAGCCGAAGTCGGAAGGCAGCTCTGCGAGGGATTGGTGCCAATGGCGGTAATAATTGACAAGTCGGATATGGTCCAGATACCTCATGGACCAGGCAAGTTTCTTGAACAGGGACCCCATGTATTGTCGTTACGTGCAGATGAAGGACACGTTGCGCACTTGAGGCTCCGTTTTGCCAGTCGCCAGAATGAAGGAGGACAGCCGCATGTGGTGTGTAATAATATTACGGAATTGAAGCTCGAGTATAAATACCGGCTGCTAGTCGAGGTGTTGGGTTTGGCTGGTTCAGTTTCGCTAGGCAATGAGCGTTGCAGATCTTCACGACCTTGAGCTCGTCTGGTGCGAAACCTGTTCACTGTGACACCGCGTAGACATATCCATCCTCATCATTGCTTCCGCTTCACAGGCCATCCCTGCGCCCCACGGACGTGATCGTGACCGGCACATTTGACCAGGTCCGAGCTCTCTCGTCCATTTGACTTGTTCTTGTTCCGCTCACTCCCTGATGGTCTAGTGGACGTCTTCAGTTCATTTGGTAAAAGACGATACTGGCTTTTCGGGCACTGTCAAGGTTCCGTGGGGCCAAAGGATTGCATACAAGTACATCGTCGATGGCCTCTGGCGATGTCGGGAAGATCAGCCCCAGGAAGACGATGGACATGGTAACATCAACAACGTCCTTCGGACACCTGAAAAGCCTCTTCCCTTGGCACAGGGCCCACCTGCACGCTTGTTCATCCCTTTTGAGGGCCTGCAGAGTGAAGGGCACGGTGACCTCGAGAACATGGTGACCGCTGTGGAGTTCCTTCCTACGGCTGAACCCACCACGACCAAATCGCTTCCACTTCTAGTCCCGCTGATCACCGTAGAGGGTCTTGGCAAGGTGCCACTGCCTGTCACCCCTATGAGCGAGTCCAAATTGGTACTAGGTTTCCTTCCGCTCTTGTCACATTTAAATCCTGACCTGTTTCACCACATAGGACACCGCAGCAGCTACAGAAGGGCACGTTTCTCTTACTTCGGAGACAAACCAGGCACTCCCCTCCTGTGATGTCCCCAAGTTTGTTTTCGATAACGGCCTTGCTTCGCTTCCATTCGTCAATGGAAGTGGGGAAGTACATGGTTCATCTGATATTAGGATGCCTGTACCTGTGCCAATTCGTTTCTCAGAGACAGAGTCGCCCCCATCCACTTCTGCGTCTGAGATCGCGAAGGAAGCTGCAATTTTGCCACTAGGGCCCACAGCATCTCAATATAATCGACCCCTACCGGCTGTTCAAGATCTCTCTGGAATCACTTATCGCCTTGACGTCACCCCTGATTCAGCATCCGCTGCAGTTCCTGAGTTCAACGGAAAACAACCTGAAGCAGATGCTGTTGGAAGTGCAATACAGGGCCAGGCTGCTGCACCTGCCTCTATCAGCCAAGCGTCTACCCCCCCCTCAAGCACCTTGGTTCATAAGAAGCGGCGGTCCTTAATCGCGAGGATTAAACATATATTCAACAAGGATAATGACAAGCGCGGAAAAAAAGAGAACAAGCATTGAGCCTGTTCGTTATGCTTCACCCCTGGCCGTTTCATTTCCATAGACCTCAGCTATCGAACTCTTCCACACCTGGATAACGACCTGCTATGCTCCCCCCCTTATGTCGAATAACGAATCCCATCGTATCACACTCGTTCTAGGCTTTAACATTATCATACCTGCAAATTATTTGTGGTCTTAGCATTTCTGGTGGAAATACTAGCCCGTGCACACACCTTGTGGCATGCGACTCTATTCATTGTTGCGTGATTTCTAATGCGATCCCTATCACGATTGAGTTACACTCCAGTGTGAGGGCTATGGACGTCTTACCAGCGGCAACTGTTTCGCCACCTCGCCTCAACAGAAACCGCCCCATGTCCTTGTTCACAGCGAACGGCTCGATAGGGATGGGTCTTGGCACGGTACTAGGATCGGAGAGGCCGTCGCTTCGTAGTGTGATCTCGATTTCTGCAGAGGTTCCCCTGGTCAAGACGCTATGACCATCGCTAATCAGAAGAAACATAGGTATCAAAACTACTTCCATACCGCGGGTTCTTTTTGGTTACAGAGCCAGTGGTTCGATCAAGACTTGCAACTAGCTTCGAGATCGTCGCAGGGACGTCTCGAGAGTGATGAAACAGTTCAACCTAACAAGTTGTTCTCTCTCAGTAACTCGTATCATCACATCTCCACATGAACGTACCGAAGCGCCACTGGTGATCGGAAGTTGTGTATCGAAAACGATTATTCGAGCAGTGAAGCAAGATGCGAGTGGAACAAGGTGGTTGAGCGGGCAGAGGACACTGCCAATATTGAGATGGATAGGATCGATGGCCGCCAGAAAGAGTGTTGCGTTGGACCCTGCGGAAGCCCAAGGTACACTTCTTTCGTCGAGATCGATCGCTGATTTAATGTTAGAGAGCGTCATCATACATGTCTGATCTTTACATTTGACAACGGCCGTTTCGTCTCCAGGCAGAACCCGTAAACGCTCTCCGACTTGCACAATCCCACCACATATTCGGCCAGTGACCCCAATGCCAGAACTCTGTCCTTTGAAGACATTCGAGATTGGAAACCGCAGAGGAGACTCGATATCTCGTACTGGAGGTTCTAATTTGTCTGAGAAATAATCGGTGAAAAAAATGTAAGGTCAGTTCGTGGCAGGGGTACCTAGAAGATCCACCAGGGTCGGTCCTTGATACCACCGGAATAGCGTAGACGCCTCAGGGGACTTTCGATCCACGAGGTTCACTCCGAGGATCGCACCCACTGGGACAAACCTGGTTTTTGAAGGCTGGAACCCCGACTGACCAAAGAATGTCTTCAAATGTTCGCACACTTCCTGGTACCTAGCATGATCCCAATTGACCTATGAATCATCCTCATCAGATGCGTTCAATATTTATTTTAACACAAAGACCAACTTGATCTAGCTTGTTCACCGCAACCACTACCTGTGACACCCCAAGACTTCGAACAAGGATCAGATGCTCGCGCGTCTGACCACCACGCTCGAAACCTGCCTCAAATTCTCCGGTCGTCGCGTCAACTACAAGAAGTGCGCAATCGGCCTGAGATGCCCCTGATATCATGTTCGGGATAAAATCCTTGTGCCCTGGGGCGTCTAGAATGGTAATCTGTCGATGAGCCGTTGAGAGGAACTGCACTGCGATGTCCATGGTGATTCCCCTATAGCGAGTGATGTTCAGCAAGCAAGCAAGAACACCAACAGTGACAGACCAACCGCTCTCTCTCTTCTTTTGTCCCATCGAGCTCCCAGGCCCAGCTGAAACTGCCTTTGCCTGCTCTGCTGCTCTCCCTTTCGTTTGCATGACGTGATTTTTCATTGACACGTCCAAGTTCATACAATAGCCGGCCCATCAGAGTTGACTTGCCAGCATCAACATGCCCTCGAAGAGCTGTAAGACGCACAAACGTCAGACCACGCCACGCCACTTGACTTACCAATGACCACCAAACTAACACTCTTCTTTGCACCCTGACCAAATGCTTGAAGCTCTCTCCTCGCTTCCTCCAGCAACTTTTCCCTTTCCATAGTTATCCTGGGAACAGGCTCGTCCACCCTGGGAGACTCATCTTCGCGAGGCAGTAAACCCACTGCTGAAAGATCAAGCAACATATGATTCATTCCTCCACTGTTCGTCCTGAAAGGAGTGGTCGCTCCCGACTTCCTGGCCGACTGCGAGGAGGAACCCGCCTTCTTCGATGATTTAATAGGTGACCCAATAGGAGACATCGCTCGAGACGTCGGAGTGCTATGACCCGAGGTAGATGGAGTCTGCGATATCTTCTTTTGGGCAGCAGCCTTTTGTGTCCTGTCGCGTTCCTTTGCGGCTGGAGTGAGGAACGTAGGAGACAGATCAGCACAAAGCATTACATTGGAGAACAACAACAGAAATATGGTTATACATCTACAAATATCAGCGATAAAACCAAAACAAAATAAGAGAACAATAAACTTTAAAGGAAAAGGATGTCCAATGAGCCTCTGAATTAGCGCATCACTGCCGCTGCGCCAAGGCGGTTCCATGACGGGCGTTGAAAATGATATCGTCAGGACTTGGAACGTCAAACGCGAAGGAAGTAGATTGGACCGTCAGGTCTGGGGTAGAAGGTGGTTTTACCCGGCTCCGTTTCTGTTCCTTTAGTTCGCAACTGAGTGTTGATTTGCTTCGAGAGAGTGATGCCTGGTACATATCAACAATGCCCGGGTCTTCTCTCCCGTACTTTGGTAGTTTACTGTCCTTGTCCTTGTCTTCGGAGGGCGTCAGAGGATCACTGAGAAGCAAGGAAGCGAAGGCCGAGGGTAACGCACGAGAGAGAGTAGGACTTGGTAGGAAAAGTGGGGATGGATATGGGAGTGTGTCCTCATCAACTGTGGCACTTGAATGAGACGGTGATTTAGCTTGCGCTTTCTTCACCTTCAGTGCCAACTTCGATGGCCGGATTTCCGTGTCAGGCATCTGAACTAGCGGGAGTGGCTCGAGAGCCTGGGCTGTCGAGAGACTCTGCAGAGATTGGTACGTTGTCGTTATGGCGGTCGTTGCCGTTGCCCCATTCGCGATAGGAGTAAGATACTCTGTGTGAGCCTTGGGAAGTTCCTTTGGAGGGGACACAGGAACACGGGGAACAAGGGCATGCGAGTTAGTCTTAGCCTGGGCTAGCTTTGCCAGTTTGGATTGTGGACGAGCCTTCACATCTGGCTCACTGCGTGCCGCGAGCAACTCGGTAGGAATGGGTAAGCGGGGAGAGATGGCATGTCTCTCCGGTTTGATGGTAGAGGCCGATTTGTCGGACATGTTGTCTTCCTGCTCCCTTGCTGTTGCTTGCTGGTCATGGGCCTCTAATTCCATGGCAGTCTGTATTGCCTTGCGCACATGAGAAGACATGGATGAGGGTGTAGTGGATGGTGGCTTGACAGAAGGGGATGACTTGACAGAAGTTATGGACGAAGGTTTCTCAGGAGTGCGAGGCGTCTTTTCTGAAAGCAAAGATTGTTCGGAGACCTCTGAATGGAGTGGCTTGGCAGTTGTGGCACGGGAGGCTAGCGAAAGCCGGGATTCGGCTGAGGGACGCAAAGCAGGATACGTGAGCACCGAGGTTGTCTCTAGGTCAGACGAACGGGAGCTGGATATTGTGCTGGCACGTGAACTTGCCAGTTCCGCAAGTCTGGAACGCTTAACAGGTTGGGTACGCGGTGAGTCCTTTGCGGGAAGCGGAGGCGGCTTCTCGCTGGACTCGGATGTGACATCTAAGATTTCTGGGATGTCCTCCGTTGTTGGCATCGAAAAGCTAGGAGGGTGTGGAAGTGACTTTTGAGGCTGGGATAGAATTTCTGACCCCATGGATGAGTGAAGTGAAGGCGCGGAGTCGTAACTCGAGAGCCGTTTCACGGCTGAGGGAGACGGGGAAGGGGGTATCCTATTTGGATCAACGGGATGATATGGGTAACCATCGATTTGATGATAGTCTGAAGAGTGCTCTGTGAATAAGTGAGTAGGGCCGTAATAAAACACTCACAATGAGACTCGCCAACGATTCTTCCGTAAGACGAGATCGTCCCACTCGAGGATAGTGCGCGAGGATTGTTCATCGCCACCAGCTGCTGTCTGGAGGGCCAATGGCTGGAAGGCTCGGTGCGCTCAGTAAGCTCGGTTATCGTACTAAGACGTGAATGACGATCGGGCGACATCAAGCCCATCGGTGCGTCCTCTGGATCGACTCCCTGATCGTAACCGAAGTCTTGAGGAGCTGGATAGTAGTCGGGCTGGAATTGACCTTGTTGTGCCAAGACGATCAATGGAACGCGCGGGCGCTCCACATCTTCCGGAACAAGATCACTGGGTCTTTGAGTTACTGAAAGTGAGGACATGTAAAGACGGCGCCACAACAAAGGAAACACGAAAGGACGTAAGGGTGATAGCAATATGCACCTTGCTTAGGTTCGTCTCCTTTGCGGCGGAAGCGGGACCACCAGTGGGATTTAGGACGGGTGGGGGTAACATCATGAAGAAAAAGTAGCAAAAGCAAACTACGCTAACAAAGCGACAATGTACGATGGCCTACCTTTGCGTTCTATTGTGGCGACTCTGCGCTCCTGTTCCTCTGAAAGGGTGTCGGAGAGACCAATGTTATATTTCAAGAAGAAACGAACCAAGTAACCATGCAATGGATTGCTCGGTGTCGAAGTAGAACTGCCAGAGAGTGTCCTCGATGATGGCATCATCAAGGCCGGATGTAGCTTCAGTGCCGACTATGGCCCTGATGTGTTCGAGTCCAGACTCCATCTGAGCTGTATATAGACTTGAATGATCCTCGTCGAAACCGGGCAAGAAGAAGACGAACCGTGTTGCTCTTCGGTCATCTCATCGCCGTCATCGTCGAATGCAGCATCGTCTAGCTCGGCTGAAGGTGATGCGAAGGTGAGAAATAAAGATACAAGTCGAGAAAGAGAGACGGAACTGACCATGAATGTCAATGTTTCGTACGAGTCTGTGTCGAGACATGGTAATGCGTGTAGTAAGTATGAGATCGTTGCTGATGATGAGTACCCCAAACACGCTCAAACACATACACTTGTCCAAAAAAAAAAAGAAGTCATCCAGCGCTGCTTAACACCTTATAATGTTTATGTTGCGTGCGACGACAAGATTCGGGTTTTCCGGCGCACAACGACGTGTAGGCCCTTGTCCTCGAGCTCGAGTTTGTCTCTTCTAATACCGCGCTAGACATTCTCTTCTACCCCGACTCGGTCGTATGATCTCGCAAAGCTCATCCTCGTCGGTCGTCTAGGTAAAGACCCTGAGCTTCGGACGACCAAAAACGACAAAGAATACGTCTCGTCAGTCTCGCGCTTTCTTTTTCTCTTGCCCCTCATTCCCTCCAGGTACTCCGTCGCAACATCCAACTTTCCGCCGCCGCCGCCGAATCCCGATGGCAGTAAGTTTCGCCTCGTATTCACTGTTCTCGCCATTAATACGTTCCCAGGCCGCTTGGAAAATGGCGTCACCTGGCACCATATCGTATCCTTTAACCCCACTCAAAATAGTTATCTTAGAACGCTCGGCAAAGGTTCTAGAGTTTATGTCGAGGCCAACTACGAACTGCGCGATCCGGACCCAAATGTAGATCCATCTTCTCCCTCCGGACAACGCCAGATATTTCTTCGACACGGTGCAGTCCTTCTTTCCTGTCGTTGGCTTCCGCTTACCACTTGCAGAGTCCATCCGGGTACTGAGTACACCGTATCAACAAGAAACAGAAATGCCATCAGATCAAGTATAAAAAGGCCTCGTTCACTCCTTGCCTTGGACTTCAGCTAGTCAACACCATAATTCTCTGCATCTGCGTCTACTGTACATGATTTATACATCGTGATCGTCCTCGAATGGCGTGTGTGGCCGCATGTGTTCCGACGCCAGTTCCCCGCTCCAAGCCTTCTCCTGGTGAACATACCGAACCTCAGACTGGCTGTATGAGCTTACCGCGATGCTCTCCCTCTGTTCTTGGTTTGGCAATGTCGGAACAGGCATCTCAGTCTGTAAGACTGACGAAGCAATGGAATATCTTGTGCCAGATTGTCCCTGTTTTTTGTGCAAGTAGTCTCGGATGGTTGTTGACATGAGCTAGTTGACCGTTTGATGAGTGCATTATATCCGCCAGAGTACAAGACGTACCCTATGGTCCTCTTGACTCGAGCCCGAGTAACAGGCTGCCACGGCAATGGGACAACATGGTGCGTTCTGTAGATTCGATTTTGAGTTGCCATCCGGGCATCACGACAAATGACCTGTCATGCTCACGTCCAACCATATCGGAAATGCTGTTTGCGATGTCAAAGTGTATGAGTTCTGGACGGTCTATGTTGGAGTAGAAGGCTATCACTGACCTCCCCCGCGAACCGCGAATTCAGCTTCGACCCCCATCTGCTTTGCGGTCTTACCCATTGCACTCATGCCTTTCTCGACGTAGTAGCTCGAGTGACTTGTGCGCTTGACGACTGAGATCATGCTCTCTAGACATGCCCAGCTATCTAGGTTGACATCACCTTCCCCGGAGTGATGACCGAGGTCTCCTGCAGTGCATGCAAAGAGAGTGTGTCCAGCAATGGTCTGTATCGAGATGACCATGCCTTTGCCTTTTACATGCCGAGAGCTACCGCGAAAGCGTTTGCGGATAGAGAGGCCAAGGGTGACCGCGTCGGTCGCTGAGAAGGACGAAAAACGATAGCTGCTCTCTTCCTTGAGCGTTTGGTTAGCAATGTCGGCGTCAGAGGGGATCATGGCGTGTATGGACGAGAACATTGAGTACAAGGGTGCGGAGTAAAAGAGGCACAAGCTCGACTTTAGCAAGTCGTTCAAGTCGCAATTCAATAGCTGGAGTTTCACGACGGATTCTGACCTTTTAAAGTGACCGTACTATAGTACGTACTGCACGCAACGAGGCGAGCAATCATAACTTCAGTCGGTACCGTCAACATAAGGTCTCACTTCCGTTGTTCGATTGGTATCGAATGTAGAGATTTCCGGTCGCGAAACTTTCTTTGGGAACGGGTCTCTCTCCACGTCTCGACTCGCATTGTGTCCGCGTACTATATTATGGCTGAGTGAAAGGGTCACGTGATTAAACTCAAGGTATCACGTGTTCATGAGTGTACTCCCTTGATGGAGTTCCTCCATGATCTGGGCGGCGACCCACTCAAACCTTCTCTCTTCGAACTCATCGCGCAGGAGCAGCTCAGGGACCTCCTCCAACCAGCGCTCAAATATGTCCTGGCGGTAGGTACCACTTTGTCGTCACGCGCTCGGTTGTCCATTTCAAGTCCTCGTTCAGGTCTTTGCACAACGTTACCCGCGATATCTCATCAAAATTGTGAATCGACACGAGGAATTCTATGCCACTATCATGTTCTTCGTCGAACGACATTACCTCTGCAGGCATAGTAAGTCTTCTTCCCTCACTTCAGGACGTTCCTCACGACCCAAGACGCGTCCTTCGCTGAGAACTTTTATGGCTTGAAGAGGCGTAGGCGCCCTTGGATACCCACAGACAGGGCAACCGCTGCTGTTCGTGGTCCACCCATAGCGGAAAAGCTCAGGCCCAAAGAAATATGGCAGTCGCTGTTCTTTTTGGTGTGCCTGCTCACGCTGTGCAGTGCCATTTGTTGATACCATTTAGGTTTCCGTCCCGTATCTGAGGGCCAAGGCCCATGACTACTATGAACAACTAGGAGGGGGTGTCTCATCAGACATATTGGAGGATGTTGGCGCTGAAGGTGACGGTCGTCGCATGCAAGCCCTCACAGATGACGTATGTCATTTCTTTCTACGTCAAATATGACCGATGATCCTCATGGATATGTCGCAGTCTCTCACTGGCCGATGGCGTCGAGCATACAAAAAAATTTTCCCATGGGCGAACACTTCGTTTGAGCTATGGCTGCTCGCCTTTAATGTGGCGTATCTCTTTGAGCGCACTCCATTTTATCGCCCATGGTTGTCGTGGATAGGTATTGACTTGCGCCGGTTGCACGCAGACGACTTTGTGAGTGTGGCAAGTGTGGCATATTTCATTTTCTGACGCTTAGCTTGCTGTTGGCAGTCGATGACTGGTCATATGCAGAAGGTTACTCCCCACGCCAGGCAAGGGATCGTGAAAGAGCTCTACAGGCTTTTCACGAATGCGCCACGATTGGTCCTTGACTCGTTGAGGCTCCTCTTGCCGACGGCCATCTTCTTCATCAAGTTTTTAGAGTGGTGGTATTCCCCAGGGTCCCCGGCACGTTCCTTATCCATGTCTCCCCTCGGGCCGGCCGTTCCACCTCCTCGGATGCTCCCACCACATCCTCGTGGCATACCCGTGGATGGCACGACGTTTGGGCATTGTCCGCTATGTCAAAACGCCATAAACAACGCGACTGCTTTGCCATCTGGTTACGTCTTCTGTTACCGTTGTGCATATGACCATGTCGAGCAACACGGCAAGTGCCCGGTGACGTTATTACCTGCGAAAATTTGGCAGATGAGGAAGGTGCTGATTTGAGCGTCAAGGTTCATCTGACTTGACAGCCGTATAGAGCACGGTTGTCATCTTCAGTGTCGACGTCGACCGATTGGGATTGTCGGGTGGGTCACGTCGTATGCGGCCAGTATGTAGTGAGATGGCCTTCAATGAGGTGATCCGCGATGACCATACACGACGCACGTGCATGACCCCGAGATGACTATCATTAGTTACCTCTGTCTCCAAAGTGTCATTTCAACTTTATTGTCTTATTTCTTTTGGAAATAGCCAGCATGGTCTGAACAGTGCATCCTCTGACCCCACCTCTGTTCTGTTATATCGCATCCGTGTGATATGAAGGTCAGCCCGCCCTCTGGATCATGGATGTCCATGGCGCTAAGGTGGACCCGTTTCTTGTCAGTTTGGAAAGCAAATCCAGTCAGAACAGGTCCCAGGATGGTCTGCGTACTATCTCGATTACAAGTTCCTCAAGAAGATCATTTCTTCGCTGGCAGCCCATCGACCTGCCTCGGAAGTCGCTGCCTTAGCCTCAGGCGTCCGGCCTGGGGATCTCTTGAACTCGACGGGAACCACAACGATCACAACATTATCTACAGCCGACGCTTCCAGCAATATCTCTTCCGATGACCCGAGCCAGTTACCCATCCTCTCTTCCCTCGGCCAGGACAACGACCGAGGGGCTGACTTTCAAGCACACAAGGCTGCTTTTTTCTTCAAGCTTGAGCGGGAGCTTGAAAAGGTACGCGAATCTAGTTTTGATCACTACTTGCTTCAAAGCTGATAGCACGGGGGTGTTCATCTAGATCAATACTTTCTACCTACAAAAGGAAGCAGAACTGAAGCTGCGTCTTGAAACACTTCTGTCCAAGCGTCGTGCGGCAGCCTTGAGGGGCCTTCCAGATGCCACAGACGGCTCGTCGCTGAACCACGTCGAATGGATTGCCGTAGAAGAGGGATTTCGTCTACTCGAAAGGGATCTAGGCAAACTGCAGGTAGTCATCTTGACCCCCTATATCAGATAGCCGCTCATTATTTTGCATCAGCAATTTGTGGACATCAATGCGACAGGCTTCCGCAAAATTCTCAAAAAGTGGGACAAACGCTCACGCTCTACAACCAAAGAACTCTATCTCGCTCGCCAGGTTGAGGTTCAACCTGTATTCAACAGACAGGTGATTCGCACCACCCCGTCATGTGTTGTTTCTCACACACAAACAGCTCATCGCAGATTTCTCGGATATCGTGGCAGCATGCCTCCTGGACCTCGCCGATCTTTCCACTGGCCTCAAATTCGAGGGGACTGCTGCTCAAGACGTCTTAGACCTCCAGCTCAGCATTGAGCGGAACATGTATTCTGGTCCATTCCGCGAGTTTGAACTCGATTTACGAAAGGCGGTTGAAAATGCCGACAAGGCGACCATCAGAGATCTTGTTCGGCATTCTGACATCCTTGGCCTCCAGAATGGCGGGAAAGCCCATGTCACTCGGGTACTCTGGAAAGTCATCGTTGACGCACCTTTGGAGCTTGGAGATCTCATCCTATCAAGTATCGAGGTACCTTTTGATTTCGGATTCATCGACGATATCAATGGACGGACATGTCTCCACGAGGCTGCGGCCGCTGGTTCTTTACGTCTTGTGAACTTGTGTCTCGAACAAGGGTCACAGAAGGAAAAGTTGGATGTCTATGGGCGATCCGCTTTGCACTATGCGGCTATGCATGGTCACGCGATTGTTTGCAAGCAACTATTAGAAGCTGGCGTTCCCCTGCACGTGCTCGACATGGATAATTGCAGCCCCGTCGTGTATGCAACTCTTAGGGGGTGTGCTCAATGCGTGCAGGTTTTGATAAGCGAACAGTGTCTCACCATACAATCACCGTTCCCAGACTCAAGTCCGGTGCCGCTTTCTTTAGCGAGTCAACATGGGTATACTGACGTCGTGTCATTACTGCTGAAGGAAGGGGCAAAATGTGTCCCCAATACTAATGGAGAATTTCCTATTCACCTTGCCGCTCGTGAAGGCCACGCAGATGTTTGCAAACTACTCCTAGACCGAGACGGATGGGATCTTCCGGACAAATATCATGAATGGACCCCACTCTTTCATGCTGCGCGTAATGGACATGCTTTATGCCTGCACATTCTCCTTCAAGCTGGAGCCCACGTTGATCGAACTGACGAACTCGAGCATCAAGCAATACACTACGCGGCATGGTATGGCCACCGCGCGTGCGTTGATTTACTTCTCAAAGCGATGCCCGGGGGAATCTCTACTATCCCTCCCAACCAGATTTCTACACATCCACGGACCACAAGCGATATGCGGATCGATGACCCCGATTCCATTCCGTCTCTATCTTTGCCTCCACCTATAATACCGCATCGAGTCTACGGCCATAATTACCTCGACAAAAACTGTCTGGTGGTAATCACTATAGGGTTACCTGTCCGTGACCATAGATGGTGCGGGAAGGCCATCAAATTTTATCCTCGCTTGTCAGATTCGGTTTTGGCACAGAGTGTGTCGTTACCTTCGCCAAACCGACTAAAAATGGTCATCACTGCGGGTCCCGGGGTCAATGCTCCTCCGTACACCATCGCGCTTCCACAGCAAAACGATTATGATACATTTATGTTTCAGGCAACTGGCTTAAAAGACCTTACGTTGGAGTTTTCGATCTATCCGAACTTCGGTACCAAAACGATCGGCCGTGCTGTGGCTCACTCGTCCTTCTTCCATTCCCCTAACGGCTGTTCCGCAACGTTATCCATCTTGGACCATCGTTTGCATAGTATCGGCGAGGTATGCATCCACTAACTCTCCGTTGAACAAAGGCTGATGGCAGATGCTCGCAACCAGGTTAACTTCTCGGCCCATGTTATTACTCCATTTCAGGGAATTACACTGGAGATCGGAGGAGCCGTTGAAACTTACTGGAAATCCTTGGCTCTACCCCAGGGTAACCCTTTACACCCCGGCCCTCAAGCAGTACCCCCATGGCGGCAATCCCCTAGATCGATGGATTCCACGCACACATCACCATCAATCCACTCAACACACGCCTTTACCTTGCACACGGTCACGCTATCTTCATTGTCCGGAAATTACGTTTATGCAGTTGTTCAGATCACACGAGATCTCCAGCCAGTGCTATATGGCGAGCAACTGCTGCCGGAATCCTCTTATGATCTGGGCGTCTCCGATGTTACCCTTGTTCAATTCGATGCTTTATCCAGTCGGCTTGATAGGGGAGAGCAACTCGTACGCAAAATGACTTCCATTCAGGATTGGTATAGAATGCTGCCGCGAGTAATGCTACCGCTATCGCGCTTCATGCAGGTATGATTTCCTATATATATACAGAGCGAGGCGCCCCTGTTTTATGCAATTTCATAGCTTTTACCCGTTCAGTTTGGCTTGACACTCGAATTAGCGCTTTTCCCGAGTCAATCCATCAATCGCCACCCCGACCTTAATTTGAGCGTCAATGCAGTCTTTCGCACGATCAGGCAAACATCGTCATCTTTAGGTGGGGCCTTTGCCCGTCGACGCATCGCCTTCACTTCTTTTTCTCACCGGGTTTGTGCGGTACTGAACTGGAAGCAACCAAATTGTAAGCCTCCTATTCCATTACTGCGGATCATCATCCTCTTACGTCTCGCTTCGACTAGATCCGGTCTTCTTTTCGTCCAGATGTGGACAGTTCAGCAAGGATCATGGGTCAGCTCCGCCCAACCCTGACTTTCAAGTCACCGGTGACGATCAGTACTCTTCGAGTGTGGCAGAGGGCGTGGAATTTGCTAAGGCGAACAACCTTTTGGGCGTCTTCTTTGACTCCGAGCTTTTGGTAATTTGCAATGCCACTTGTCATTCCGCCAGGCTGACCAACGTTATGTACTCATCAGCTTCAAGTTCCCTCACTCATCCAAGGTATCCGTGATGCCGGCCTGCTTGTGGGCATCCACGGTAACCTATCATCAACTGACATCGTGTCTCAGGCAGCGGAGAATGCGCGCGTTGACGCATACGTTCATGATGCCATGGTAGTATACATGGACCACTCCACAAACGATTAGCTCTATACGTTCACGTCCAGTCGTATTTTCTATGATCTAGGATATGATGGTCAAGTGGGAAACCCCACCGATAATACACTCTTGGATTTTTGATGCATTGCGTTGATATGAACGAGAGAATCGCAACGAATTGACGTATTTTTTTCTTAAGGGGAACCTGATCCACCTCAAATGGATGCCTTGTACAGCGAGGCATACGAGCCGCCCTTCTTAAGTAACTCTTCATGTGTACCAAACTCGGTTATCGTCTGCGAGCCAACGAGGCGTCCATTAATGCCAAGAAGAAGAGGGGGGGAACCAGACGATACGAACGTACCCCTCGCTCCATCATCGCGATCTTATCGGCGCGGCGGGCGGTGGAAAGTCGGTGAGTAACGAAGATGACGGTTTTTGACTTGTCGCCTGATGGGGACCCTGAGATACGATGTATGGTATCAAAAATTTTATTCTGAGCATGTGGGTCCAATGATGATGTCTGCCAAGTCCTGTGAGTGATAACGACATATATACGGCTGATGTGTCACTTACAGGTTCGTCGAACAGCAAAAGGTCAACCTCGGGACGATCTGCTCGCATAAAGGCGCGAGAAATGGCTATTCTTTGCCACTGCCATGCAGTCTAGTCAACACTCTATTGTGCTGACTAAGCAGAACAGCAAGCGTACCTCGCCGCCTGATAGGCCATGATGCTGGCGTGAGGACATCCCGTAGCCTGTTGTGCCTGAGTACGCAGGAGGCATAGCATCGAATCCTGAGCTCTCCAGCCTTGTCTTCACACCATTAGGGAGCGTATCCACAAAGGTGTCCGCCCCGCCGAGGTGAATAGCGCGGGAAATTGCTGCGTGTGATTGCAGCTTTTGCACGTAACCCACCCCCACATTCTCTCGCACGGTGGAGTTGAACTTTGAGAAGTCTTGAAAGACCGCCGTGACATGTCGATGGTATTCGTCAGGCGACAGTCGTCTGATGTCAACACCGTTGATGAGGAGCTCCCCGTCGTCGAAATCCAAAATTCGGAGGAGGACCTTTGCAAGCGTGGACTTTCCTATTTCAACCCGAGTAGGTTAAATTCAGCGATGAGCTAACGTTTCATACCCGGAACTTACCTGATCCGTTGTACCCGACGATCGCAAGGCATTCTCCGGCCTCCAGGCTGAAGGTGACGTCTTTCAGCGAAGCATCCTTGCTTCCCGGGTAGGTGTATGACAGGTGCCTGTGACGGTGCATGAGGATGTGTCGGCACACGAATGCCTGATAGAGCTAAGAACCTGGCTTCGATTTTTATCCCACAGGGCAAGTTCGGATAACTGATGACGTCTTCCTCCCTCGGGTCCAGCTCAGGATGGATATTCATGGCTGCACAGAATGCTCCCATCAAGAAAATGCCCTGAAATGCCATACGTGCTGTCGTCAAGAAGTTTCCAAACGTGAAGACCACAGCTTGGATCGAGCTCCGATACAGAGCCAACGATCCAAGTGATGCAGAAGACGATTGAAACATGAGAAGAAGGGGAAGCTGTCAAGAGCGGCAAATCAGAACGTGTCAACTCCACGCTCATCACAGAAACTTACATTTTGAAGGGCGAACAGGAGATCGGAGATGTTGATCTGGTTCAACAATTGAGACAGTGTCAACTGGTTTGAAGACGAGGTCTGCCCGTCATACAGCATCGTCTTCCGGGCGCTCGCCCAAGATTGAAGGACCCATGGGCCAAGGCCAAAGAGAAGCACCTCTTGACGATGGGACACGTCGTACGCAAGATTTCGTAAATTTTCTTGACGCTCCGCGGTTCGAGCCTCGTCAGGAGTATATACTGCCTCTGGGGACGACTGAACGCGAATAAACCGGTTCAGGAGCAGAGGGAATAAGGCGGATAGAAGAGATAGGAGCAACACTCCCAGGTTGGCGGAGCCACCTGTCAGGGACAAAAGCACGAGAAGGTGCGAGATTAATTCAGATATTAAGGCGAATATTTGTATGAAATCAAAGGGAGAGATGAGTCCAAAACCACCCATGCCGTTGAAGGAACGAACGAAGAGGTCGGATTCTTGAAGACAGTCTCGCACGACGGGATCCGAGAGCGTCGGAATATCGAGACGGAGACGCTGAGCAATTTGTTGGTATTCGACGAAGAATCGGGCCGATTCGTGGACGACGGTCTCATTTGAGGAGCTTACAAGGCTATCAACGGTCAGCGGATATGAAAACGGACCAGGACATACGCGAACGAATCGATGGCTGTTTCAGCGGCCCGTCTCAATATTTCGGCGACTAGCAATCTCAGGAGCCGGGACCATGAAAAGCATCCGGATGATATCAATGTCTGGAGCTGCGGTGAAGTGGATGCGTCAGAAGTTCGGTGTAATGTCGCGGCCGGCTTACTTCGTCAACAATCATTGCTTGAGAATAGCCCCTGAATGCTGGGAAGAAGCCACGGACGATGTGGAGAATCATCATGAGAGATGTCCGAACTGGATGCAGGGCCCATAATGTAGAGAATAAATCAGGAAGGCACGCGTGAGCGATGGTGAAGGCAAGTTTGATGTTCGTCTCGTTGATGGGACGTTGTGCACCAGGCATAAGATAAGTGCCCCTGCGGCGTGGTACGACGCGGGAGGCCAGCCAAGCCTGTTCCAAGGAGGGAGAAGACGGGGGGGACGATGACCTGGGTGGCAAACGTGGTGTTGGACACCGACGCCGAAGCTGGCGAGAAGGCTTTGAATCCTGACACATTCTCAAGGATGCGGGAGGGTACGGGGAGACGATATGGCCTGGAAAGGAGGGGTATAAGAATCGGGGAGAGTCACAGCATTTTCGGGTTCACGTCAAAGCAATTGTGACGGAAGAGAGCAGGTCCGCCTCATCGCGAATGAGATCCGAGGTGATGAGCCCTGTGCGGTGCAGACAAGTTTGGCAGAGACGACCCGACTAGAGTAGAGTGAGAAGAAAGCAGAATGGCAGGACGTTTATGAAACTTTAGGTCATTTTTGGAATGAAAGAGCGTTGTGTGAGCACACACATTCCGGCGAGAGTACTGGATCTGCCATTGAGTAAATTGAACCTGTCCGGAGCGAGCGCGAATTGGAAGGAGGAGGCCTAGGAGACGGTTCTCAGGACGCAGTGTCTTTACCGGTGGCACAGGTTACTAATTGTCTTGTGGTCGGCGGGACCACCGAGTCGCGGCGTGCTCAGTTGCCGGGTTTCCCTCACTGCGCGGGTTTCCTTGAGATATCCGTTTATGGTTCCCGGCTCTGTGACTCCACTTTTCTTCACCCTCCCCGGCGGAAAAAAAGAAAAAAAAAAAGGAAAAGAAAAACATACGTTGTGCATGATCCATGCTACCATCCCCGGGCGAGCTCTTGTCAGGTCAATTACGACAGTTGGAGCCTCAACACGACGCCGAACTTCAATCCCTCCTTGCATCTGGCCTTGATGCCGACATACCCCGAGGTCAGGATGGTGACCAACTCTCATCCGCCCACGACTCCCCACAGCAAGTCCCTGTACGTTCTCCCTGGCCTCATGTACGCGAGGGTTACGGCTTTCGCCCACCCTCCGGCGTATCCACTCCACTGACGAACGGTCCTGAGAGAGCGAGCCCACTTCCTGACCCGAACGGCCTTGGTTGGCCAGGTACCCTCCGCTCTTCGTCCACCCAGTGCTCGCGTGCTCACGTTCCCGCACCCCCCAGCCAAGTCTACCATTTCCCGTCTCAACGCCACCCCACTCGAGCGTGAGGCCTGTGAAAAACGAATGGCCTCTGCCGTCCGCACCATTCTAGAATGTATTGGTGAAGATCCAGACCGGGAGGGGCTTCTGAAAACACCCGAGCGATATGCTCAGGCCATCATGTGGATGACCCGAGGCTACGAAGAACGCTTGACAGGTGCGTGCTACATCCTATTCTGTCAACTCCGCTCTGCATGCCCTCCAGACGTCATCAACGATGCCGTATTCGCGGAGGACCACGATGAGATGGTCTTGGTCCGTGACATCGACATCTCCAGCCTGTGTGAACATCATCTCGTTCCATTCACCGGAAAAGTGGGTACCATCTCCAACCTCCTAAACACCCACCACCAACCATCCTTAGATTGCCATAGGTTACATTCCCAATCGTCTCGTGCTGGGCCTCTCTAAGCTCGTCCGAATCGCCGAAACATTCAGTCGCCGCCTTCAAGTCCAGGAGCGGTTGACCAAGCAGATCGCAATCGCGGTTCAGGAGGCAATAAAGCCCCGTGGAGTCGCAGTCGTGATGGAAGCCACGTGAGTCCATTCTACTATCCGTCCCCTTACTCACTCTTTCGCTTCCGACAGCCATATGTGTATGACCATGCGTGGTGTACAGAAGCCGGGTTCCATCACCGTAACTTCCTGCATGCTAGGGTGTTTCCGGACACAACAAAAGACCCGCGAGGAATTCCTCACTCTGATGAAAAATTGAATGCCCTACCCTCCACCGCTTCACGATTCAACTCGGAGTCACCCTAATCAATACCGCTCATCCTATAATGTATGTAGATTCTGAGCTCTTGTCAATTTAGTGGAGGGGCAACAGGTAATATAACGTTGTATGCTTGGTAGACAACTCATCTATAGAGGATAATTAGTCCTTCCTCGTCAATCGTGATTTGTCCCCAGCCTGGGGGTCAATAGGGAGTGTCCTCTTCGCCAGTCCGTGAGGGTAACGATTACGGTTGATCCTCGGCCGTTTCGGAGGCTGGGATGATAGATCGCCACCAGCGATGCTACTAGCCTCTCCAACTTCCTTGTCACGATCTAAATCGACGCGAGTCAGGTTCAGAGCCAAGAAACAGGCGGATGATTACCTACCAGTTACCGTTCGTTTTCGGTTGTCACGCTCATCCTCCTTGGAGAATGCATCGAGCCGGTAAGATGTCGTCGGTGCCTGGGGAGCTGGGCGAGTAGTATCTTTCTCGCCTATCCTTGCACGTAGACTGGAGTTTGTGTCCGACGTACTACCAGGTGTTGAAACTGGATATACGTGTGGTCCATGATCACGTTGACCTTTCCAATCACTACCGCCCCGGCTAACCCCAGAGTCAGCCTTACCCACACCCCTAGAACCGTCCACAGACGACATTGCTCTTGGGGCTGATGGGGTAGTTGGAGGTAAAGTTTTGGGACCATCGGGTATCCGCTTTTCGCTGGGCTACCGGGTTCGGGTTATTTAAAGGCATTGTCAACATGTGATTCTGTTCGACATACCTTGTCAACAAGTGGGCGGCTGTCTCCTTCGGATGTTTGAAGGTCTATCCGATGCCTCTCGGTATCCCGTGGCCGATCATGACCTTCTTTGTCCGAGCGGCGGCCACGGTCCTCTCTATGGCTCTCCTTGCGAGAGCTACGTTTTGTGGTGCGGTCGATCTGTCAATAGGTCAGTAAGTCACACAAACAATGAAGATGTACTGACGTCGTCATCGGCAAGACGTCGTCTTTTTCCAAGAGCATCATCACCAGCCTGAGTAGCAGGGCGGTGCCGGGCGGGATCAGGTCGAATGGGAAGATTTCGGGCATCTGGTGTAGTAACAGACGCTGCAGGCGCCACGACTTGGCTCGGTCTATCTCGATCCTTGCGCGACTCGCGATCACGATCCTTGTCATCACGGCGGTGACGATCTCTGTCTCTGTCTCTGTCCCTGTCGCGTTCTCTATCCCTGTCACGACGCTCCCGGTCCTTGTCTTTATCCCGTTCTCTGTCGCGCTCCTTGTCACGTTCCCTATCACGTTCGCGCTCCCCATGCCTATCCCGACCGCGGTCCCGGTCACGCTCTCTGTCACTCTCCCTGTCCCGGTCGCTCTCGCGAGCTGACGTGCGGTGGCCCGAGCCCCTCTCGCCTCGAAGACCATGAGAAGTATTGCTCTCCTTGCGGGATAAACGCAACTCTGGTCGAGTTTCTCGCTCTGCAGCCCGTCCATCTCCATGATCACCATCTGCAGTTCCGCGGTCAGAACGACGCTCGCCACTTGCTCGACTATCCAAGCTATGGTTCCTGGTGCCAGGAGACGCAGTACGCCGACGTGGCAATGGAGAAGGTGCTCCAGAACCTGGCTGACTGCGAGTATCACCCGTCACCCACCGTTCATCAGATTTGTCTGATGCACGATGTCCAATCGTTTGCTTGGCTGTTTCGCGTAGCTCCTGTGCAGAAAGTGTTTGGCTGGGTGCTGATGGTGGTGGCATGACCTCTTGTATTTGTTTATCTTCAACCCTTTGCCGGGGAGATAGAGGTTCTCGTGGGCTATGGCCCGTAATGGTTGGCCGTGAATGTTTAAAACCTTCTTTGATGGGAGCTGGTGCCCAAATATCAACGGGTAGGGAACTAGAAACAGGAATGGGGGGTTGCCGCGCTCCAAAGCGAGATGAGGCTGGCTCTTGTGTGTGTGTCCTTCCTTCCTTTGGTGCAGTCGGAATAACGTCAATATCCATGGCATCTTGCTTCAACCTGGTTTCGCTGTCTGGCGCTGGTGATTCGCTTTCCTTTTCTGGTCTGACTCGCTTCACTTTCTCAGGCCTAGGAATGCTAACCGCGTCGCAATTCATTAAGAACAAGAGCAAATACTAGTAATGTTCATACCTTTCGATGGCCAATTTCGCTAAACTAGCTGGTGTAGATGGCCTTTCATCAGTGATCTGAAGGGCATTACTTGAAGGTTGGACTCTGGGAACCGCTGGCAAGCCTGAGACTACGCCAACTTCGCGGCGGTTGTCTGGTGTTGAAGGGGCTGTAGAACCATTAAGTGATTGAGTAGGACGTGATTTATCGATTGTTTGCGAAGCTAGAGGAACAGGCTTCGGGGACATAGCACCCCCATTCAACTCGAGGAGAATTAGACAGGAAAGGGACCAAAAATACAGGGTAAATCTCTTACCTTGGGAGGGGTCGGCCGTGAAACTGCCCACTGAGACTCACGCTTCTTCAAAGCTGCAGAGTATCTGCAATGACGTCAGAGGATACGTTAGATCGAAGGAAGGTCTGCTCACGCCCTGCTCAGTATCTTTAGATCACCTCGTTCCTCGCCTTCAACCAGTTTGTCAATCATGCTATCGATGACAGGTCCATATTCGCCAACAGCGGTCAGGGGGAAGACAGGAAGAATTTCCTTCAGCACGATGATGGCATTGTAGACATGCATGAATTCTCCTGTTTCAATGCAACTACAGAGACTCTGAAAATTTATCAGTCTACTGCGTCTGTTAATACCGAGCGACTCACTCTTCCCAGTTTTCTGTGCCACTTCCGGAGTATCTGCTTGAAACCCGACCACGATAACAAGTCTTCCGGTAAAATGTTCGTAAGGTCTTTGTTGGTCCAACGAGGCTGAAAACCTGGAAGAAGAACTGTCCTTCCACTGATCTTCGTGCGATTCTCCTGAGCGAACAATTGCTCGTCTTGTGCCCACTTCCATAGGTCGGTAAGTACCCCTAACAAAAAACGGCCTGTTGTCCAAGTATGGCATTACAAAGCAGCAGACAACATATGAATCTGAGGCTGCATACCATAATTCTTCGCTTCATATTCGCTACACGAGAATATCACAGTTTTAACGTGATCCCCAAGGAGCTACCAGTGACATCAACACGAGTTTCATGCAGAACTCTGATGCTAACCTTGTCGTAACACATCAGCGTAGGGAAACCTAGCGTTCCTTGCGTGTGTATGACTTTAATCATTTGTGCACAGTAGTCAGCGTCCATAGGTGATAATAGACAACGTGGCTGGATACAATGCTCAATGATTGCGGATGCCAAGACTGCATAACGGTGCTCGACTTGCAAGTAGTTGAGTCGCTTGGGCAGCCAAAGATAATGCATACGCACCATGAGCAAACCAGTGTTGCTTCTCTCGTGCCAAACGTTTCAGGGTGAAAACTCTCGAAGCTGTCTGCTCCTTGAACTCTTGGGCCAACGTGTTGACAAAGGCGTTACAACGATCACGTCTTGCTCTATGTGAGCCTGCTGTGAGCCTCTTGGCACGATCAGATGAACGGTCGGCGCTAATGTACTTGGCGTCTTCCTGTCGACTAAGGGTGCGTAACGCAGCTCCTTCTTCATCATATCTGGCGGCCGGTGGAGAGAGATCATACATAGACAGTTGCCAGAACGTTAAGTAGAAAGGGGGGCTTGACAGGGCACTGTTAAACAAGGCCATGTCAACTGTGCAAAACTTACCCAATTACGTCGATCGCGCTACTCTTTGCGATCTTCCGTACATCCTCGAAAAGCACTTCCAATTCAGGTATCCAAGGACTCTTGAGTATAATGACGGTCAGTGCACTGATCATTATGAATATGTGTGGCATGCGGACCTCTGCAGCGGGGATATTTATTTCCAGTTCTACATCCATCGCGTTATCTTCATTGCCTTCAGCCAAAAGTGGCTTTTGCTCTGAACCATCACGTGGTGTATTAGCACCACTTGGCGACTCCATGCGCGATGCAGACACAGATGGATCACGCTTTGCGGACAAGCGAGCCTTCAGACGCCTTTCAGCCTCCTCGTTAGCAACACGCTCTTTCTCTTGCATTGACAAGGCCGTTTTCTAGAATTTAATCAGCCGCAATCCCGTAAGGTTGATTCAATGTCTACCAAGAGAATGTTGTTTAGCATCGGGCGAATGATTTGCATGCAAATTGGAGCAGATATTCCATACGACTCCCCGAGGTCGGCCAAAGATGGAAGGATCCTCTTCGCATACTCTTCAGGGGGAACGACAGCTGCAGAAGTAAGAAGCTCCAAGTACTGCAGTAGCACCCCGTGAGTCTGGATTGGGCAAGCGACTTTGAGACCAAGATGCGAGCACGACATGACGCGCAACCTACGGTATCGAACAGACTTGCGAGAGACTTAAGATGGGTGTCTGGAGCCTTAAAGACGCAGGACTGACGCTGCTGTGCGACCTGGATAAGAAGGGGCAATGCCAAAGACGTCTCCAGTAGGCCCTTCCCCAGCCGATGAGGACCTTTGAGTATTGCATCACCGGGATCGAGACGTGCACCTCGTGTCGTGGAGGCGATTGCTTCAATGCGTAGTGCAGAACCACCGGCCATGGCAGTAATTTGGGAATCCGAGAGGCTCGGGAGGGGTTCAATACCAGCCATTTTCCAAATTAGTTCGCGAAGAACAACTATTTCCGTTGTTTGCCCGTTATACAGTTGATGTACAACGTATTTCAGGAGTGGGGACAAATCTGCACTGTAGCGACGGAAGAGCATGCCGGTGAACGACGCCAGGCCTATTGTTGTCAACAAAATGAGACGAAGTGGGACAATCAAACCTACTTTGCAACCAATCAGAGATATTGACACCGTCATCCTTCACCCGATTTTTATAGGGATTGGAGAGTGCATCCAAAATGATGAAGACTAGTACATCAAACCCCATGTTGGTCACATATCGAAGTGCCTGGATCACCACGCCCGCGAGATTGTCATACGCCATAATTTGATTGACTGCGTTGGCGAAGAAAATACATGGATTGGAATGGGCCAATTTTGCGACGGTACCAGAAAGCGTGTCGATGGTCTGGTGCGATAAACGGCGCAATATTCCTTTCGACTCTCGATCAGCTTGCACTTGACGTATGCGAAGTTCTGGATGGGAGTTATATGTGCTCGTCTTCCATTCTCCATACAGTTTCCACCGAGTCGTTGTTTCGTACTGCCGAATAATGTTCCAGATCTCGACAGTACAAACAGCATTTCCTCGGATGAGGGGCAGAGAAGGTAGAAAGTAAAGCCGCAGAAGTTTGAACCAGAACACACGGACAGGATGGGAGGGATCTAGTTCCCCCCTAGGCTTCTTAGTGACAGGATCAAGAGGTGTCTGAAAGTAAGATAAACATATTGGCTAGCAACGCGAATTTTCTATTTACCGTTGACATTAATTGCGACCTCCCTAGGCGCGTTACTTTGGAGACAAACAACGGGTCACGCGATATGTGAAGACCAACAAAGCCCATGAGAGGTTCAATAACGTCAACCAGATCCTCGAATGTCGTTG
Organism: Guyanaporus albipodus; assembly: GCA_038088995.1. Classification (NCBI taxonomy): domain Eukaryota; kingdom Fungi; phylum Basidiomycota; class Agaricomycetes; order Boletales; family Boletaceae; genus Guyanaporus; species Guyanaporus albipodus. The sequence continues at coordinate 228,121 of JBBPKA010000021.1, forward strand.
ACAAGGGGATCCTCTCCGACCAGTCAGGGTAAAAAAATACAAAGTCCGTCGTTGCTGTGCCAGGAGGCGTTGGTGCAACCAAGGTCAGTTGTGACTTGCGGGCAGGCGTAAAGACAGCACCAGTGGAACCATACCGAGTACGAGGCTGAGTGAAGCTGAGACTCCGTTCCTTGAGAACGAAAGCCACGTCGTAGAGAGGTGAGATAGAATGCCTGAGAACGCGCAGCACCAAGTCTGCCAGTTCGACATGAGCGTCTACGAACCATGGAAATTTGGTCAAAATCGCGAATGCTGGCCGTAAAGCGCCAATGGAAAGCAAAGCGCCGACGAGGAAGGCCTTCTGGTTAGGGGACTTCCGATCTGACGCTTTTTTAGTCTCCTCTCCGGGCTCTAAACGTATTTTGGGGCCATTGCTGGTTGATTCAAGTGGAGCCGCCATTGCTAGTTGCGTGACCTTGGCATCTGCAATTCTTTGGTGAACCTGATCTAGATAAGCCTTGTGGTACGACTCCATATCTTCATCAGAAGGTGATAGCTGAGAACTTGGTATGAAATCGTATTCATACAATACGATGAAGACAACGCACGTGGGGATATAATTCCTCCAGCGAAACAAACCCTTCCCTCACCAATACAGCAGCCGTCAGGTACAATCCTTTTGGGGACTCGTGAACGTCGGGGTTCTACACATAATTAGAGGAAAAAGATTTGGCGAGATATTTGACAAACCTGGTAATAAGCGAACTTGAAACCAAGGACTTGAGCAAGTACCCGCGACTCGGAGCCACTTGGAACTGACTTCAGGCCCTTGTGACTGAGAGATAGAGTTTCGGCGGTCTCAAGAATTTCATCGAGTGATTTCCTTCGATATTGATCGGGAGAAGGTACAGGTGGCATGCATACGCCGGACTTGGCATCCACAGAGCCCCTAATGGAACTGGCCCACGGAGAAAATGAGAGAAGGGAAAGGAAGAAAGTGTAATGGGTTGCGATGTTGACGGTCAGTATATCCAGGATGATGTCGAGGGCACGATTGGGATCGAGGTCAAAGTATCCAATAAGGCCCATGATCTTGTCCCACACTAATCGAGAGCGTTCCTCTATGAAGGCTGCACTCTCAATAGGCCGGCCGTCATGGGGAGAATGTGATGGTCCCAAAGAGCTCATCACTTCGACACATAGTTTGCTGTAGCCTTCGGACTGCTCACGGAGGAGGTTAAACTTGTTTTGCTTATAACTTCAGGCCGACCCAAACGTGAGCTTATGCAACATACCACCCATCAGGGACTTACAGAAGACCGGTTCTTGTTCTGATCTCCTTTTTGTCAAACGACGACCTGTCCATAACAAGGCCTATATTGGAGAGGAGGCTCAAATCAAGACGCTCCCGGCATATAGCCACGTTGATGAGCCCGGAAAACTAGATAAAACGTGAGTCCAATATGCTCCAATCACTCACTAGCCCTCACCAGAAGTTTCTTGACAACATCAACGAGAACTTGCTTGTCTTGCTCAGCAACCTGCCTCATTTCCGTAGCTTTATGCAAGTCGCTGACAGCAGTTGTCTGTTCTGCATTCGCGAGGGTAGCCTTGGCATCTGTCACAATTTCATCTAACTGGGCGTCAAGAGACCAGACTATGTCGACAAGTAGTTCTCCGAACAACGTGTCACTTTGTATAGGCCTTGGCTGCACAGATGAAGAAGGCAAAGAGACTAGGACCGAGTGAACGAAGTCGACAAAGCTTTGCGGGGTTAACAAGTTACTTGGAGGCCAGGAGCTCAAAACAGAAAACAGCAGTGTATGATACGCGGTTGTGAGCGTATCAATGTTGGCCGGGACTGTGGCACTTAAATGGGCTGGAAGGAGGAAGTCCCGACTGCAGAAGGGGCCATTAGGATGAAAATGCCACACAAAAGAAGATCAAACATCACCATTCGGTCTCCCCAGTCTTGGACCACTTTTCCAAATAACTGTTAACCCTGTTAATAACGTCCATGACCTCCAGTTGGAAGGTTAAAAGAGCGAAAGTGCACCAGTTCAAACACCTTGCCGCAACTTAGGCGCTAGTACTAGAAAAGACACTGTGGTCATTTGTTGTGCTTTATTGATCCATGTTTCCCAAATCCTGGTGGTCTTCAAAAACTCTCAAGGCCGAAAACCTTGGATCGAGGCATTTCTTGACCGAATTCTTGATCTATGACAGGCTGGCGCATAATACAAATAGGAAAACACTTTGTTCTTCTGACATGTTCGGAGTTGATATAGTACGCGCGAAAGGATGCTCAGCTGAGCCACTGGCGGGAAGGACGTATCGTGATCAAGTTATGAACTCGTTCTGGTTGGACATCGTCGGGGTCCGCAAGTATGCTCGTGCTAATCTCGAGTCTGGGAGGTTAAGCTTCGAACCGCACGTCTTGAGGGAAGGAGACCGAGTCTCGTGATGCGTTACATGGCTAGCAGCACAGCCAAAGCAAGCCCAAACCCCTCGAACCAAGATCCGCACATGCCAGACGACGTGCGCATGTCGACTTGTTTCATCTTGATATGCACACGTGACATCATGCTACACGCGGTGCTGCCAGCATCCAGGGTAGTATTACACTATCGGCGGTGTCGCCGTACTTGACGACTCCAACAAACCAGGCCTCATTGTCTGGTATCAATGTGCGACCCTACCACCATCAAAGAACTAGAGAATACCAAATTTCCGCGTATTCATTTCGAACCACATCACATTAAAGTCTAATGATGACCCGGTTACTGGCAGGTGGCAAGGCCAGTATTCCCCGCATCGACAAATTTAGCCTCTGAATATTACACAGATGAGCTGTCAACTTCATCCGAGTTCACATGGCCACGCTATCCCCTGAGCGTTTGATAATTGCTGAAACCCATAAGTAACCACCTCGCGGCGAAAGAACCTCCGTAACTACCTCCCCTTCGCCCTCATGGCAGACGCCCTCCAAGAGAAAACGCTGGAAAGCGGGAGTGAAGACTCTATCTCCCGGCGCGAGGAGATTTTCGAGCGCCCTACGGGGCTGAAGGGAATCTACTACCACCCTTACTTTCAGGTGTCTATGCTTGGATTCGTATGCTTCATGTGCCCTGGAATGTTCAATGCACTGGGAGGGATTGGTGGTGGTGGTCAAGTCAATACAACAGCTCAAGCCAACGCTGCAACAGCCACTTATGCCGCCTTTGCGTTCTTCGCATTCTTTTCTGGGTCTGTGCTACTCTTCGACCATGATATGATGGCTAATACTCTATAGAACGGTCAACAACGTAATCGGACCTCGGTTTACCCTGTTTCTCGGCACACTGGGGTACTCTTTGTATATTGCCTCGTTTCTGTATGGAACTTATGTTGTGTCTCTCTCTGACCCACTCATCCATTTTTAGGGCAGATAATATTCATCCCCAGGCATACGACTTCGTTGTCGTCGCGGGTGCCATTCTTGGATTGTGTGCAGGGTTCCTATGGACCGCACAAGGTTCTATGATGATGGCCTATCCCACAGAGGCGCAAAAGGGACTGTTCATCGGTATTTTCTGGGCGATTTTCAACCTTGGTGCCGTCATTGGTTCCGCAGTTGCTTTTGGGGTCAACTTTAATAACAAAGTGCGTGGTTGAATTACTGGTTGTCACATTGATTTTTCAATACCTTGCTAGACCAATGGAGGTGAGTTCTGTGCTCTGATGCCACTATAATTGGTCTGAAGATTGCTCATCAAGTGAGCAATGGAACCTACGTGGGCAACATTCCTTTTTTTTTTGGACAAACATCAGGCTGAGACTCATGCACTGCTAGATTGGTTTCTTGATTCTAACTCTCATCGGAGTTATACTGGCTCCGTTGATGGCCGACCCGGAGAGGGTTATTCGAACGGATGGCACGAAAGTTACCTTGCCCCGTCATCCATCCTGGAAGACAGAATTTTTCAGCCTTTACGTTGCCCTCAAGACGGATCCGACGATCATTTTGTTGTTTCCAATGTTCGTCGCAAGTAACTACTTCTATACGTGGCGTAAGTATCCCATTTCAACAACCGGTTTGCTACTACGAACTAAGAGCCATGAATGGAACTAGAGCAAAATGATTATAACGCCGCGCTTTTCAACATTCGGACTCGTAGTCTCAACGCTTTCATCTACTGGGCAGCACAAATATTTGGATCCGTGTTCCTAGGATACTGTATACTCGATCAGTCGAAATACAGACGCCGAACTCGTGCATTCGTTGGTTGGGTCATTGTAACAGTGATGGTCTTCGCCGTCCACATATGGGCTTATATGTACCAAAGGTGCATTGTTTCATTACTTCATAGAAACATTCAAAATTCAAGGAGCGTACAGGACCTATACCCGAACTAATTTACCCCCGAAGATTGATTTCAATGACTCTGCATACGCAGCACATGCCTGGTTGTATATCTTCTGTGGTCTCCTGGACGCCATGTGGCAAACATTTGTGTATTGGTTATTGGGAGCCATGTCGAATGACTTGGCAAAACTTGCTGTGTTTACTGGGTTCTGTAGGTCTTCTGACTGTTGGTGTTAGAACCAGAGACTCAGCATTTGCAGACAAGAGTTTGCAATCCGCGGGTGCCGCTGTTGTTTGGCATGTGGACGCCATTGAGAAACCGTAAGGTCTCCCTCTTGATACGGTTGAAGTACGCTAGACACCTGACCGCCTACAGTTACATCAATATTTTCATTTCTACATGGGTTTTGTGTGCTGCCGGAGTAATCTTCGCTATTCCGATGATTCACTACCGTATCAAGGACCACACTGACACGGACGATGCAGAATTGTTTGTATTTTCCTCTTGTTTACTTGATTTGGTCTAACAGCTTCTACAGCGAATCCAGGGCTCATTCTACTTAGGAAAGTTATGATACACACGACCCGCAACTTGATGAACCGACTCATTTTGAATGTTTCTTCTACCTTGTAACTTCAGGTCGCAGTTTGGGGCTAGCCGTTGGGTACTGTACATACACTGACGAACGCTAGTGACGGTGAGTAAACGCGTAACAACTGGAAAACATATCAACTCCGTTGTCTGATTTCCTTGAGTCGTCAAATTATGTCAATCTCGTAACACATGACATGGTGGTTTTGCTTCAAGCAAGTTGCCACCTCTCGTATTGCAGATGACTGCTTGCCACAAGCGCTGTTGGAGCGCGTCTTTGCTTGTCGGAGATTTCTAACCCCCAAATCGCAAACGATGCATCGGCATTTGTTGGCTTACTGGCTGGCAGCCATTCATGGCGATAAGACAACAGGACTCGAGAATGGCCCTACCCGCAGAACTTATTCTAACAGACTTTGCAAGCCAGAAGAGAAACTACTTACCTGTCGTTGATAATAGTATTTTCGGTGTGTCGACTAGATAATGGACATGGAGAAAAACGCATGTTGATGAAGCCAAGGGAACAAGAGTAGACTACTCAGTCGGCGTGACGACCCTCACTCTGCTCAGTTTGATGAACTAAAGGAAGGTCTAGTGTGTTACCTGACACCTTCCTCCCAAGGTCCTCGACTGCTCGTTGAACAACCGCTGTAACTTCGCTCCGAACCTTATCCATTTGAGCACGCCATTCGGCATCCCCGTTGCCCACGGGAGCGTCTCCACCTGCTTGGATCACCATGCTTTCTATCCAGCCTTTGACATGGGAGGCGTTGCTGAGCCCCAACCTACTTGACAATCCACCATGTTGTATGGGGTCCTCGACTAGGTCCGGCAAAATGGGGCGCTTCGAACTACGTAGGACATTCAATGCAGCCATGATCTTCTCGGGAGGTATTGGGTCCCCAAATGCAACACCAAGTCTGATGCCGAACTTTGGGAAGTATTTGGACGGAGATGGGCGATGCTCTGGCATTAGTTTGTCGAATCCTGTGTACACATGATCAGATATAGGCTAGGAATGGAATGTAAGAGTGGAGAGCGCGAGCGTGAGATACCCGTACCAGTTAACCACATGGGTATTATGAGGGGTGGGACATTGGTTTCCATGATGATCCTACCACTGATGGGAGGCGTATCATTCCAGTGAGATTGTGCCTCGCCGTACGATGCGAACGGAGAACACGTACACCCCCCATTTGAACCGTGGTAAATGTGTGACACCATCAGTCTGTGGGTACACAGCGGGTTGATGCACCTTGCCCTCGCCAAACATATGGAGCTAGAACGAGTTTAAAAATGGACACAATGAAGTGATATCTGAAACGAACCCAGTGGCCCAGGTTGAGCTTGTCAATGGCCAAATCAAGTGCGGGCTGCATGATACCATTCCCTCGAAAAGTCTCTATTACCTGGCCTGTACGAAAGAAAGCTGAGAAAGAACTTCCTGACCGAAGTAGGAGTTCAGCACAGAGAGCGGAAAAGATACAATCTCCATTCTACTGACGGGTTCGTGAACATGATATCCGAAGCACCCAAGACCCATCTTATCGTGTGGGGTTTGGTGAGATTCTCGAATGGCAGTATACCCCAGGCTAGAGGATCATCGAGGCTAGGGTAAAGGTAAGGGAAAGAATGGTGGCAAGGATTTGGACGTGGACAGACGTAGACAGATGGTTGGATACTGTGGCTACGGTTAAATAACGGAGTCACAGGCCTTTTCATGCGACGCTACGGTACACACCTGTTACTAAGCCTTGACCAGTCTGTCTGCGATCTCTCCCGAGCGCGTCTAATAGGATTGGTAAGTTGCTAACGGTGATGGAACAAAGGCCTGAATTGAGAAAGGCTTTGCAAGTAAGTCCTACCGCAGATATGACTACGGAGGACAAGAGCTGGGACATGCAAAAGATTGGCTAAGGAAGACGATGAGAAACGCGGACAGCCTGCCTTTGCGCGAGCCTGTCCACTTGCTGACTAAGCGATAAGAAATTGTTGGCAGCAAATATCGTTTTGCCAACCGACTTCCTTCTGTCTTTCTCGCGACGTGCTCCGCTGGGGCCTTTTGCGTGCGTCGCGCCGCCTTCTTAGACATGCTTTCTGCGTTCCTCATATCTTTCCTCTCCGCTTTCTTGCTGTTGTGTCTCCTTTCTCCGGCAGTCAGAAAGTCAATCATGGAGGGGAGTGATACTCTCGATGCTCACGAGTCTGGCCTTGCACTGGTTGCATCGCGTACGTGGAACTTCTTTCCATTTGATCAGCGTCCTTCACAGCTTTGTAGGAAATCCGGTCAGAGAGAGCGGGCCACCAGCATGTATGGCAAAGTTGATTATGCTGAGACATAAAGTGAGTCCGCACTAACTCATTTCAACTCAGATATTAATGCGTATACCTCAATAGATGCAGACTAGTGCACGTAAACGCAAAACCCCAATGTCCGCACGCCAATCACGAAATTTCTCACTCATTCAATCTGCCCGTCCCCGCACTACATGGGTTCGCTTTGGCAGACCTTCCATGGGGAAGCAAACTCACTAATTACCCACCTAAACTAAATTCTACGACGAATTTATTGAAACCTTCGATCTATACCAACGCGCTCGATTATTTATCACGGTGATACCCCCCTTTTCTGTAGAACTTTCGTTTCGTTTCTTTTTTTCGAGTGCAAGTTCCATGTGTCTTGTGGGTAACTGTTCCATGCGTACATATTTAGATTTTGCTTTTGCTGAGGTTAACGTTATGCATGTCATATTGCAATTATGTAGTTTGGGGTGAAGTATACAAACAAGTAGAAGCCAAGCGAGTGCTAGTGCTAGAAAATAAGTACCATCTATGCAAATTTGCCTCTCCTATTAGACACGGTAGACAAAAGAGTTGAAGTCTTCGCTCTGCGTGTCTCACTGGCGGTCGTTGGATTCGATGATTGCATTAACCTCAGTGATCCACCTCCAGTCTTGACTTTGACGTGACCGGTGATAGCAGTACTGTTGCCTGATCGTCCTGTACCTTGGTACCGATGACTCTGATTTTTGGCCCAAGACATCATTTGCTTGCGTTCTTGCTCGTTTACCACGTGTCGCTGTGGCCGCTGACAGATTGTCATGAATTTATGTGAAGTCCTTGCATGAACGGACAAACCTCCACATCGAAGTCCTGACCAACGTTTGGGTGACGAGCGATGGGCTTACTCCGTCGGTAATTCACAACCTTCATATGAATTGTCTCGTCGGGTTCGACCATCATGGATTGATCAATCCAACTCGTGTCCTCGGGGTCCAACACTTCAACCTCCTATGATCCTACTTTAGAAATATCCGAAGAAAATGCGAACCACACCAACAAGGTTATTTTGTGCCATCTCCCGCACACGTTGCCGTATTTCGTCCGTAGATATACTTTCTTGTTGCTCAGACTCTTCAGGTGGGATATCATCGTCTACAGGCATTACAGTGTCTTCTCGTAGATGCCCAAACTCGTCATCTTCGTCGATGAGGTCTTGGTGGTATGTATTGTAGAATGCCCTAGTCTCTTCGTTTTGGCCTGGAAACTCGTGTGAGTCGCTTAACAATTTTGTACTTGATCACTGACCCAGGGCTTCAAGGCCATCGCCTTCTATCTTCCGCTTCTTGTGTATCTGTTGGCGAATACGGCGTGAGTCCTCGTCGTCATCTTCGTCACTATCATCTTCGAAGCCAACTCCATGGTCACGGTTGCGTTTCATCCGGAACTTCCCCTCAATGGCATCTTGGTGCAGCTTCTGAAGTCGCTGGTCGTCTTCTTCTTCATGTTCCCTGCAAACCAGCCTCGTCACTAAACAGTAAGTGCCGAGAATGCGCAACACGACTGACCTATGTTTCTCTAGAACAAGTTCTTTAGCCTCGGTTTGAGCATCCATGGCAGTGTCGTCCACAAGTCCCTCGACAATCTTGTCTTGATCGTCTTCATCCTCATCCTCATCCTCCTTCTTTGGACCGCCAAAACCAAACATATCGTCTTCGTCGGATTCCTCGGCTTCGACCGCGACGAATTCGGACTTCCCAAGTTTTTCTCTCCGTGCTTCGGGTGGCAGCTTAGGATGTTTACCAAGGACATCAAAGGCACTCAACGTAGTAGCCAGACTGCTGTTTTGTCCATGGGATTTATGTTGCAATGGCGAAAGGCTGCGTTTTCGTAATCGCCTCAGCGACTGTGGCTTCATGGACAGTTCCTGAGGAGTGGTGAACGATAACGTGCGGAGAGGCGGACGAGCGCTCAGTGGTTGTGTTTGTGTGATGTGGACCTGAGTGCCAAGAAACTTGGACCTCTGGGAAGGTGTCATATGGTATACCTGGGGACTTGAACCCTCGGGACGGGTTTGTGTAAGAAATCTGATAAGACAATCACGAAGGGATTAGAGGTTAAGAAGTCTTCAAAGAAATTCCTCGTACCCATGATCATTAACATAGACGAGTTCTTTTGGTTTATCGTCGGGTTGAACAGCCGCAGCAACAACATATTCTTGCTCTCTTTCGAATATTATTTCAGCCTTTTGTCTCAGAGTCTCGCTAACCTCGAGAGCGGGCCTCAGTCCGACATCCAACGTCAACGATAACCCGTTGTTTTCTGTTCCGATGACAGGCCTTGTCGAGCTTTCAGGGCCCTCCGTCTAAGGGGAGTGCAAACTAGTAAGTAAACTGCATGACTGATAAAAACGAGGATCGACTAACGCAAAATAACTGCGAGAATCCGCCACCTAGAAGAGGATTGATAACAGCCAACGAAGGCTCGGGACTGAGCTGATTGTGCAATCGTTCCAGAAATGAGGGCTGTAGCGGCTTGAATCCAGACAAGTCACTCTCATCGTTTTCCGAATCCCAGGAAAGACGATTTATCTGGCCAGATTGCCCACTTCGCAGAACCGGTGGTGACGCGAGGCTGAGTGTCCGCGTAGAAGGACGGGGGAGTGATGTTGCAGCACTACGTAGAAGACGCTCCGTGAAAGAGGGGTTCACAGGCGGGGATAAGAACAGGTCATCCTCGTCTTTCGAAATATCTTTGAGTGGCGACCTGACGTCTCCCTTTGGTGGACTCGGGGTCACGTCATTGAAACCAGCGACCGAGGATTGGGAGAGGCTCCTTCCGATGCTGCCCTCTATAAGGGTCTCTAGTCTCGAGCCTGAGGTTGTCTCCGTAAGTGATAACGCATGACGCACGACGACCTTGTTCTCTTTATCTTCGCTGCGATCGTACATCAATTTCGCACTGTTTTCCTTGTCGTTTTCGTCCTCGGTTTGGGGCTCCATCGAGGAAGTAGAATCCCTCTGTAAACTAGACGGTTTACTTTGAACAGCTGGTTCTCCTTCATCGTCTGATTCCACGATGATACGAGGATGCCGTTGGCCCGACCTGTTACGTCTCAAGGGTGCAACAACTTCCTCCTCATCCTCCTCGACTGCTTGTGCCTGAGGGACTTGTAGAGTCTCTGTGTTGTCGTCAGGCCGACAGCAGTCTTCGTCTGCATTCGCGGGCACGGGACTATAGTCGTCATCGCTGTTAGTGTAAGCTTCATCCCCGACTGGGCCACGAGTCTCTCCGGCCTTGAGACCCAGTTCAGCATACGCCCCAAGTCTCTGTGAAAGTGAAGTTTGGGGGTCGTCAATAGTGTTCCGAGATAATCTTCCACCTCTCTTCATCCATTCATCTTCCCGATATCGGATGGACTTCAGTTGATCTTTAGTGTGTTCTCCAATCATATACTTGTCCAGCTGCTCCTTAGTGATCTGACTTTTGGAACCTTTCCCCGCACGTGCGAAGGATGGTTTAGCGAGCTCTTGCAACCCTTGTCTCGAAAGCTTGTGAGGAGAAATTACGGCTGGGCGAGCACTGGGATGATTGATTCTTCGTAATGTGGTTATGTCCTTGACTGGACTGCCATGCGCAAGTCTCCGCTGGACAGCTTCTTCACGAGCAACAGTATGCATGTCATCTTTAACGATTAATAGCTCGTCCTCTTCATTATCGATATCAAAAGTTTCGACGATCCCTGCATGTTGCAAGGCAGCTTGCTTGATGGACTGTAACCTCTGCCGCTTCTCACTTGCCTGTTGAATTACGGAAGTCACTAGTGGCATTTCGTCATCAGAGTCGCGTGCAAGAGGGAGTGTCTCGCTCCTCTTAGAAGATGATGGATTATTTGCTCCTACATCTGCGGAGGCCCATAGAAGTCCTGTAGGGGCGCCAAACATGCTGCTTACAGGCGGTGCTCGTGTAGAGTTGTCTGTCGGAGAGGAGAATTTCTCAATCGGATCTGAAGGCAACTCTGTACCCAAAGTTGGGGCCACGACATTGTCCCGCCTACAAAGAAGATGACTATCTCCTGTTGACCGACAAGAATAGCAAGCTTACCGAAGACTAGCAAAGAATGCAGACAGGGAGTGTTTTTGTTCCTGGGTACGTATAACCTCTACAGGACGACTGGCCGCAATTCGGGAGGATTCGAATGCAGCCTCGCGTCGTTCCTTCTTGGTCGGTGCCTGTCATCATATCGTTGAGCACCGGACGAATAAAAAGTAGCCAGGAAGCCACACCTTTGTTTTGGGACGCGACAAGGGTTCGCTTCGCCTCTCTTTCTTCGACTTGATCGGAACGTCGGCAGACGAGGGTCGTTCACCGTCAAACACAAGCGGGAGCACGTCACGAACGGGTGCCTTTCCTTTCGCCTTTTTGCTCATCATTGGGACCTCGCCAGATGTAGGTGGTGTTGGGGATGAGCGCGAGTGCGGCGTTGTAATGACGTGATGGACAGGTGAGACAGATGATGATTTGCTTGGTTCCTCTGCCTCTGAATCAGAGGGAACTAAGTTTGAGGCTCTGCGTACACGCCGACGAACAAAGGGGGACTCGGGTGATTGTTCCCGAGCGGAAATGGAGGGCACGGATAGTGGGAGTGGGGCCGAAGGGGACGGAGAAGGCTCTTCAAAGGCATGGTTCGAAGGAGGGGTTGCAGTGCCCATGGTGACGCTTTGAAGGTCTCTTGCCTGAGATGATCCAGCAGGAACAGACTCATTGGATGGAGACGGGTCGCGATTGTCGAATTCTTCATCCAGTTCTTTCAGTCGATGCCTAAAACCAAACTGAAAGTAGTTGACCGGGTCGGGACTGTGTGAGCGTTCTCTATCTGACGGGTGGGCAGACGGAGATGGCGAGGACTGGGGCGGCGTGTGGCAAGGACGGACACAGCCGCGCTCATAGGACAACTGCTGCTCCTCAAGAGGAGAGGCAGCCGCTAAAGAAGGGAGAGCATTCGACCGTTTACCGTAGACAACTGCAGCCCGCTTTATGGGCGGACCAGGCGACGAATGAGAGGCGTCGTCGACGAGAGACATGCTCGGATGAGGTGGGAGGACCACTCGTGCCTCGAGTCGTGGCACTGGGGGGGGGAGAAACGTGACGTCCCACGAACGTGACCGAACGCGTTTTTGGCAATCATCGTGTCGTGCGCGTCGCGTCTCTCCTCGACACCGACATCGTCCGCCACGTACCCTCTGCGCGTCGTCGACGCGTTCAACACGCTCTGCAGCACCACTTGCTCACAGTTCAAGTTACGAACATCGTGGGAGTTGACGCAGACAGGGGTCGTTCAAAATGGGAAGTACTATACAGTTCATCAGCCACTCCACGGCAAACTCCGACCAAGATCATCATCCTCCTGCCCTTTCCCGTCGTCGTCGTCATCGACGTTCCCCGCCCCTCAAAATGAGGTACGCATACACTCACAGAAGTGTCCACCATGCTCATTTCTCATGTTCCTCTTTGTTCTCCAGTCATCGCAAGGTTCGTGTCCCCATTGATCCCCTGAAATTTGGCTTTTTTACTCATCATACAATCCAGTACGAAGCACCTCGTCATGGTTCCCTCGGATTCCTTCCCAGAAAGCGTGCCGCTCGCCATCGCGGAAAGGTCAAGTCTTTCCCAAAGGTCTGTATTATCTTCGGTCCTGGTTGCGTTTTCTAAATGCCCGTCAATAGGATGACCCCAAAAAGCCTGTGCACCTGACCGCCTTCATGGGCTATAAGGCTGGTATGACTCACATCGTCCGCGAACTCGATCGACAGGGTTCCAGTGCGTGTGCCCTCTATACTACCTTTCTCCTCTCATTCCTTTCATAGAGATGCACAAGCGCGAGATCGTCGAGGCCGTCACGATCGTAGAAACACCACCCTTGATCGTCGTTGGTGTCGTCGGCTATGTCGAGACTCCTCGTGGCCTCCGCACTCTTACCACAGTTTGGGCATCCCACCTCTCCGATGAGGTCAAACGTCGCTTCTACAAGAACTGGTACCGTTCCAAGAAGAAAGCCTTCACCCGCTATGCAAAAAAGCACGCAGAAGATGGTGGAAAGTCTACTGCCCGAGAGCTTGAACGAATCCGCAAATACTGCACTGTCGTCCGTGTACTTGCACACACGCAGATCCGCAAGACAGGCCTCAGCCAGAAGAAAGCCCACCTCATGGAGATTCAGGTCAACGGTGGCTCCGTTGCTGACAAGGTTGAGTTTGCACATGACCTATTTGAGAAGCCTGTCGATGTAAACGCCGTGTTCGAGCAAAACGAAGTTATCGATGTCATCGCTGTCACCAAGGGTCACGGTTTCGAGGGTGTTACTCACCGATGGGGCACTAAGAAACTTCCCCGCAAGACTCACAAGGGTCTCCGCAAAGTTGCCTGTATTGGTGCATGGCACCCTTCCAAGGTCATGTTTTCCGTGGCTCGCGCTGGCCAAAGTGAGCACACTTTGTGACTCTGAACTGGATACATCACACTGATTGTGTACATAGACGGTTACCACCACCGTACCGAACTCAACAAGAAAATCTACCGCATTGGCCTTGGCTCTGACGACTCCAATGCCTCGACCGAGTCAGATATCACGAAGAAGTCGATTACACCACTGGGTGGCTTCCCCCACTATGGCGTAGTAAAGAACGATTACTTGATGCTTAAAGGTTCGGTTCCCGGTACTAAGAAGCGTGTCATCACACTCCGGAAGTCGTTGATGACCCACACCTCACGCCGGGACCTCGAGAAGATCGACCTCAAGTTTATCGACACGTCATCCAAGTTCGGTGTAAGTAACCATGTCCCCTCCACCTTTTGGACTCCTAAGCTGATGTGTTATTCAGCATGGCTCCTTCCAAACTGCCGAGGAAAAGGCTGCGTTCTTGGGGACGCTCAAAGCCAGGGATTAATTGTATGCCTCGTGTACTACTTAGGCATTATGTTTTCTATACGCCATCATCCTGAGCTCCCAAGTTGCTATGAATGCCAGCCTTCCATTTCTTTGTTGGATTCGACTGAGTTGTGTCAACTTTTTGGTGGAAACTAAAATTTTTGTACCCGTCGTGGCGCTGCTTGTTTATAATTTGATTCGACCACCACGACCCCGGGCAAGTGTCAGTCTCGGTAGGTTTCACTGCAAGTGTCCATGAAGATAACACACCACTCACCGCCTCCCAAGGATGACTGCACTCCACACACATGCTCACAAGGTCCACGTTGGGCCTCAGATCCGAGCTACCATGCAGGCTTTTGCGGAGTCGAGACCTCTCCACAAAAGCCCATTTCGTCGCTCTGACCCTTCCACCACGCAGCAGAATTTCCTCAACTTCCCGTCCTCAACAAGGTGTACTAGAAGAACGAAACGGACCGAGAAACCACGATGCGTCAACCACCCGTTCGCTCCCTTCTCGTCGTCCCGTTTCTGTCAATAGGGCACCTTCCCTACGTCGCACGTCCTTCGTCCTTCGTATGCCAATGTTGCCCGTCGAAAAGAAGAACGACAACCACCCCGCAAGCATCGAATCGCCCTTGGACACGCAAGACCGCCAACGAGACTTACACTCAGAGCCCTCATCTATCAAAAGAAAATGTCCTGCTCAAAGGCGGCGCACGCTCTTATGGGTCATGCTAACGGCCAAAACTCCCGATCGTGCATGGGCGGCCTACGAAGAATTGCTTTCGCGTCGAGTCGACATACCTCATCACTTGCTCCATCAGTTGGCACGACTGCTTACGTCGGTCAAGCCCCGGACACGGACTGTTCATCTTCAGCTGCTCTCCGTTCTAAAGACATTGAAAAGGAATCGCGGTCGGCTTCATTTATGGGAGTGGAACACGCTGATAGACAGTGTCGGAAAACGATGGCACAAGACGAGATTGGAGGACTACGAGAACTCCCTCGACATCTTCAATAAGAGAGGTGTCTTGCCTGCAGGGAGCAGTGCCTCTGCTGACGAGGCTGTCAATGCAGAGACAGATTCGTGTCTGATCCAGCAGAAACCAGATATTTGGACGCATAACATCCTTCTATCCATCGCCTCTCGCTCCGGCTCACCACTCGCCATCCGCCACGCATCATCCCTCTTGCTTGCATCTGGTCTTACACCAAATCGATACACTCACCTATGTCTCCTCCGCGATTTCGCTTCACGAAAAGATTTGGGCAGTATTCGCTCAACGCTGCGCAAGATGAAGCAGCAAGGTCTAGAAGTCGGCTTAGATGGGATCAACGCTTGTTTATGGGCGTTTACTCAGAGCGGCCGTCCCGACATTGCATTACGCGTTTACCGGATTCTCCGCAGCAACATCAAACCTACTCCAAATCTTGGGGAACATACCATAGACGAAGACTCATGCTATATCCGCGACACTATCGGACTTGATATTTCAGACCACTTTGAACCCAATGAAATTACCTACACCACGATGATTCAGTCACTTGCTTATCACGGGGACTTGAGGAACGCTCTCAGTGTCTTTGTCGACATGCTTTCAACACCCAACCGTGATGCTGCCACTCGCAGGGATGATACCGTACACTACAAACCGTCAATGGCAGCCTTTAGGGGACTTTTCCTTGGATTTGCCCGTCATGGACGAGAAGTAGAACATCAGGATACGGAGTGCGTTGCGGCACTTTTTCCGTCTTCAGAGGTGACTTGGGATCAGGATGCTTTAGAGACCGTATTCGCAGCGTTCTTACAACTTCCAGACTTCCCAAAGCCACCTGGCAGAGTTATTTACTGGATACTCGTTGCATTTGACAAGACCAGCGCGAGGGATTCTGCTAAACTTCGCGAGGTATGGACCAAGTTGGAAGCCAAGTATGGTGGTGACTGGGGTGGACGTTTAGAGGAAATCCGGCGGACGATCTTCACTCCCGCAGATCAATGATGACCACCTCCATGTTTTCACTCTAGTACATTTGTATGCAAGATCACATAATATCTTCCGGGTTGAAGCAGTTGTTAATCAAATGTCCTCATCCCCGTTCTTTCTCCTCCATTGAACGAATTCATCCCACCCCACGACGCACTTTCTGCTCTGGTATCTCCGGAGATGAATGCTTCGTCGTATTTCCTCGGTGATGGTCCCGTTCCAGTCAGCCTTCCGAATAGCACTATCAATCGCTTCCAGCTTATCCCATCCTTGCTCAACCATAACTTCAGGCAAATATGTGGCCGTTAGAGTGGGTCTGGAACCAAAATGGGGCAGAAAGGAGGAAGAAGAAAGCGGAGAGGGTGCAGACGAGTCCGCAGAAGGGTATATGTACGGATTCGGGAAACTGATGTTTATCCCATGAACGCCGATCGTCCAGTCGAGGTAAGACGATGCGTCCTCAAAGTTGGTCAACAACGAAATCCTGTTATGCAAAGTGAGAAACGCGCGCGCGCGCCAGGGAGAAGCGCAGCTACAGGGAGGCGGGGCGCACCCGCATTCAAGCAAGGGGAGTTCTTTGGCTTCGATCTTTCTGAATCGGGAGTCCCTGAAGGCGCTTATGAGGGCATACTCGGCAATGCCGTCGTGTGTCGACATGGGCTCAAAGTTGCCAATGCAACCTCTCAGCTTGAGTGCACGCCCTGGACGAGAGGACCTGATGTTCCAAGTGACGAACAGGGGGCTGCGGTGGCGGTCAGCGACGTGGTGGATGTGAGGTGTGTTGCGACGACGACGCACAACTTGTCGTCCTGGAAGGAGGGGGGGATGGGCACATTGTCTGTGAGGGCACAGTACAAGGCGTCAAAGGCATAGAAACAATGTTGAGGAGTGCAGGTCTTGTCCTCGACTGTTGTCAGACCCCGCGCAGGGATGACAGGGAGAGACATGGCGGCCAAGGAACAGGGACCTAGGCCGACCCTTGTTCGATATGCCGACACCTGGTCTAGTAGCACCGCGAGCCCATGCACATGTACGCCTTCCTATCTGGGCAACCTCTGACGTTCAACTAGTAGTGATTTTAAAATAATTACCAGTCATTGACGGTGGATGTCGACTATGAACACATGGTTAAGCTGTATCTATTTAACGTAGAATATATGGTATAAAGAGATAATTCGGAATCGAATAAGGGTAGAAGGAGAGAAGGACCTGGTCTTTGTAAGGATGACAGTGTCAAAGTGAGCCTGAAAACCATAAAGGCACTGCATAACACATAGCAAGGGGTGTGGGTCAAAAGGGGTGGAGGGTGCAATAGATAGTGGGAGCATGCCAAAATAGACAGCAAGTCGTGATGGATTGAGACTCTTACAATGAGCAACAACTCCAGCCCCCCGATGCGGAACGCGCCTTCTCGCGTGCCTCTTCTTCCTCTGCCTGAGCTGCCCATGTGGGCGTGCTCGCCGACGTGAGAAGCACGCTATCGCGCTTGCGGAGTTCATTCTCCCGTTCGATATCATCCTTTCTCTCGATTATCGCCCCAATGAGAGAATCGAACAGAGTTTGGATCCCTAGCATGAGAAATGGGGGGTATTTTAGAAGTGACGAGATCATCATATCTTTGCACACACCGATATCGTCCTTTGCAGACACCTCGAAAAGCTCCATACCCTGGTGGAGGCCCCATTCTTGGTCATCCTCCACGTTGTCTTCATCCAAGCTATTACTGCTTGTTTCCGCGTTTTCGCTCCAACCTCTCACATACCTTCCAAAGTTGGAACCGACCCGTGATTGTGTGGAACGGGAAGATTCCGTCGTGGTCTTTGATCTGTTCAAATTCACCCCGGTGATCCCCTTCGAGCGTGGGAGGCCGCTTGAAGTGTTGCAGCGTTGAAGCCCGTCGCAGATGGCTGGATCAAGGTAAGAAGCGCTGTGAGGAGGTGAGGACTTGGTAGGCGTAGAATTCAATGGAGCAGAACGGATGCTAGTGAATGAAGTAAATCTAGGACGAATATATGACAAGGTAGACGGTGGAGGCGGTGGGGGGAGTGGGGGGGATGGAGGCCGGGGTGGGGGGAACCAGTTATGTAAAGACAAGCGCGCGAGATCTGATGTAACCTGACGTTGGTGTTGCAAGTCGGCTTTAGAGCCAACGATGTAGATGATAAGTTCTGGAGGACAATTTTTCTTCAATTCTGTAAGAAGGGCTCGGTGAGGTGGAAGAAGGTAGGTGGAGAAAGCATGTACCCGCAAGCCAACCTCGTATATCATCAAACGTGGAAGCATTCGTTATATCGTACAAAAGGAGGGCGGCGTTGGCGCCTCGATAATACATGGGAGCCTGAAGGGTTTTGAGCGAGGGGAATGTTTCAGGTGGGGAGGAATCTGACCATACTGCGAAACCGCTCCTGTCCTGCCGTGTCCCAAAGCTGAAGACGGACTTTGAGGCCGTCGACGTAGACCTTCTTGGTGACGAAGAAGGCACCGGTGGTAGACGTGACGTTCCTGGGATCAAACTTGTTCTGTGTGTAGCGATGGAGGAGACTTGTCTTTCCGACGCCTGTGAGGGTATATCGGAGTGGATTTGGGGTGGCCGTTGTGAATGCGAGTAAGACGAACCAGTATTGCCCATGACGACTATTTTGGCATCTACACCATGTTCGTACGCCGACGGTGGTGGGCGGTCCCAAGCGAGATAGTCGGTCATTCCGACTATGCCACGGAGGGCGGGGGAGGGAGGGAGGGGGGAGGGGGGAAGGGGGAAGGGGGGAAAGGGCGGGGGGAGGTATTGGAGGGATCGCAA
>JBBPKA010000022.1:0-246500 GCA_038088995.1 Guyanaporus albipodus
AGGCGTACAAGACCTGGAGCAAACAGAGCGTCTTGACTCGTCAGCGGTTCGCCATAGAGTCCGTCTTCGTCCCTTCTTCGCGTTCTTCTTCTTCCTCTCGTTTGCCGCCGATCCTTATATATACCTGGCAGGTTGCAAAGCCAGATTCGTCAGAATGCAGACGCGCTCGCTGCTGCCATCGTCTTGGAACAAGGAAAGACCTGGGCAGGTATACGTCCTTTTTCTACTCGACCGCAAGCGGCGACCGTCCGTTGACACTCGCGCGCGACAGATGCACAGGGCGAAATCCTCCGTGGTCTCCAGGTGGTCGAAACCGCGATCGGAGTCACCTCGACGTTGCTCGCAGACAAAATAGAAGGTGTTTCAGGGTTCCGTCTCAACATGAATGCGACTGACGATCCCTGCAGTCAGCAAAGACATGGACACCGAGGTTCGCAGGGTGCCCTTGGGCGTTTGTGGAAGGTCAGTACTCCGAGTTTGTCAGTCGACCCAGCTATACTTATACATCATAGTATCACGCCATTCAACTTTCCTGTGTACGTACTTTTGTCTCAGTCGGTCCTCCCGTGTCCATTTTTCCTCCTTCAGCATGATCCCCCTCTTCACGATCCCGATGGCGGCCGTCACCGGAAACACCCTCGTCCTCAAGCCTTCCGAACGTGACCCCGGAAGTACCATGATCCTTGCAGAACTCTGTGAACGCGCAGGTGACAAATAGCGGGGCTGCATCCACTGTCAGGCGTGTACTAACGCGATGCGCACTAGGCCTGCCCGCTGGCGTTGTCAATGTGGTGCATGGAACCGCTCCTGCAGTCAACGCTCTTTGCGATCACCCTACCATCAAGGCGTTGAGTTTTGTCGGTGGCGATCGTGCCGGTCGGCATGTTTACGAGAGGCAAGTGGAAGGTCCATCGCGCATCATCGTAGCTGACCTGTAGAATAGAGGTACGAAGAATGGCAAGCGCGTTCAGGTAAACTCATCGCTCGTGTTTTGTGAAGCACGTATGACATGACTTGTCCAGGCAAATATGGGCGCCAAGAACCACGCGATCTTGATGCCTGATGGTAAATACAAGTCTCTAGAGGATGAACCGTTGCTAACGACCTGTGGGTAGCAAACAAGAATCTCGCGCTGAACTCCGTCGTAGGAGCGGCCTTTGGCGGTAAGTCATTCTCGCATCACGCTCTCCGGAAGGGTAACACTCTCGGTCAGCTGCTGGGCAGAGATGCATGGCTCTCTCCGTAGGTGAGTGCTTTTCTGTCGAGTTAGGCGACCTGAGCCTGAAGGAACACGTTTAGTTGTCCTAGTCGGAGAAGCGCGGTCCTGGCTCCCCGAAATCATTGAACGTGCCAAAAAGCTGAAGGTCAGCGGAGGATTCGAAAGTGGTGCAGACTTGTGCGTGCGCTCTATTCTGGATGGTTTAGCGTTCCTAAATAGCCGTGCAGCGGCCCTCTCATCTCGCCAGCCGCCATGAGTCGCGCGGAGAAGTTGATCTCTTCGGCAGTAGAGGAAGGTGGACGCATTCATCTCGACGGGCGGGGTGTCGTTGTGCCGGATTACCCTAACGGCAATTTTATTGGTCCCACCATCATCGAGGGCCCGACCACCATGCAATCCTATCGGTGAGCACTCACTGCTCCTCCCCTGACCCCGTGCATCGTATCTTACGTCCCTTGAAGCGAGGAAATATTTGCTCCTGTCCTCACCGTCGTCTCCGCGGACACATTGGACGACGCGATCGACATCATCAACGCAAACCACTACGGTAACGGTGCTGCCATCTTCACACAGTCCGGTGCGACAGCACGCAAATTCGAAACGCAAGTCAACGTCGGTCAGCTCGGCGTCAACGTGCCTATCCCGGTGCCGCTTCCCATGTTCGCGTGGAGTGGCAACAAGGGGAGCGTCTTGGGTGACATTGGGTTCTTTGGCAAGAGGTGAGCTCCTTTTGCGCATCCTATGAGCCAAGGGTTGTAAGTCGGGCGACGATTTACTGAAACGCGCGTGCAGCGGGCTCAACTTTTACACGCAAAACAAGGTACGGTCCTTTTCCCGTCTGAGCGACGTCTCTCTCGCAAGGACTGACGACTTTGCACAACGCCCAACAGACTACCACGAGCCTCTGGAGAGCCGAGGACGCCGTTGGTAACCGTGCATCGGTGGACATGCCCACCATGAGCTGATCGAATCACTTGGTTGTCTTTTTTCGTGGAGGAGACGGTAGGGTGGGATTGTACTTTTATATGATCCGGCAGAACGCTGCGCTTCGCCAATTTCATTCTTTGATTTTTTTTTCCCTTCTTACTAATATCCTCTGTCCGTCTCCGTCTTGATTTCTCTTTCGAGGGTTCTCCTTCCCCCTCTCGTGTACCCAAAGCCTTTCCGTCCACCCGATATCGACGGACGACTACCAATGTTACTTGACGTAGACCAACGCTGTGCAGCCGTATAGCCCGTAACTGAGCGCTTGAGCCATGACTTTACAAAAATAAAGCGATGTCATACCAAATGACGCCGACATCTGCTAACTGACGCGCTCAAAGAGTGCTCGTTGGGTAGGCTATAAGTGGGAAAGTGCCGTACCATTGCACTCTCGTCCAATCAGAGCTTCCTCAAGCCCTCGCGTAGGCTCGCAAAACCCTTGTGAAAGGCAACGTAACGAGTGCGCTTTCCAGATGCACCCAGTGAACTCGTTCCCTTGCACTTTCGGCAGACGGGCGTTCAACATCGTTGCTGTACAGCAACGGGAAAGGGCGTAGTAGCTCCATTGCAGCAGGACAGTTACCCAAGGCAATCTGAGCGCGGAAGCAACAGTTTCTTTCGCGCTGGGGTGGTTTGGAGAAGGAACTGACCACACTTCCAATTTGGGGGTAGTAACAACATGTGCGGGATGTGATAGCAACTTCGCAACGCTGCTAGCGGTATGGACGCGGACAAAGGCTCCCGACACGCATGCCGTGGTGATCATCACCGGCCACTCGACTCATGGCGGATGGTCACCCTCGAACGCGCGCAAGGTCGCATTCGGATTCGCGATCAAGAGCGCCAAAAAGGCAGTGGAGATCGACAGGTCTTGAACGTGGACGGCGACAGTATGGGATGGCGTTGGAAGAAAATGTCGAAAAGGCCAAGCGAGTCCTCATGTCTGGGGATCGAGTAGTAGGCAAGATGAGACGTCGCATCTGATCCCGTGCCGGTAACCGTGCGCGTCATTTGATTCTGGCGTCTTTCTTTTTTTTTTTCGTGCCCAAGACTCAGTCCAAATCTAGTATGTGCTCTCTCCCTGCCGCCTCGACCTCCTCTACGAGCACCCTGAGCGCCCTCGTGTCCTCGTCCAGCGCGACCGCACGCGCGTCGTCGTGACCGTTGAGGAGATGGCCGTCGACGCCAAGAGTGCGCGCTGCGGCGCTTCCTCACGTTCCATGTCGCGCGACGCAAATAACGTACACAGATGCGGGTTCACGAAGAGCGCGAGGACGGAAAACGATCGTGCCGTCAGTCAGTCACGGTGTGTGCGAGACAAAAGAAAAATGGTACGCCACCGATCACCGGAGCGGCTTTGGATTGTCCCGCATGAGCGGGTCGGGGAACGCAGAGGTGTCGGGGACGCACAGCCACTGGAGCATCGTCAGCGGCTGGAGCGGGTTCGAGGGAGCTGGTGGGGGAAGAATCATGCGTGGCCGAGACCATGCCAGCATGGGGGAACAGGGTGTAGAACGATGGACGTACTGTTGGGCTCTGTACGACGCGCAGGGGTATACTCGTGACACGCGGGCGAGGCATCACCAGGAACCAATAAACAGTCACAGTGGTAATGTTGATTGCAAAGACATTCGGGCCGGTTTTTAAGATTTTCGATAACGGCGGACGTCTTCATGAGTGTACTGGATTTGTATGGCCCTCCGGGCAACCCTGGACCCGACGGAAGCACCTTCATGCGCAGTGGGACTGTACTTAGTGTCAGACGTCAGACCCAGGGGGGCGGATTTTTGCTGAGGTCGAAAGGGGTTGTGTGGCGGCAGAGCTGACTTCCGACGGGCCTCAGTTAGGCGGTCAGGTGGTCAGAGGTACGCGTTGTTGAGGCAAAGGAACAGCATTGACCTCGTAGTATTCAAGCATAGCCTGTGGTGGCAACTGCCACACATGTCGCATCATTGTTGTCGTCGTGCGGTGGTAGCATATATTACTGTCCTTGTAACGCTGTGGTCGCTCCGTCGTCGTCGTGCCAGGGTGACATTGGGGACAGACGGACCGCGTCGTCCTGTCGCCGGCTTATCGTGGCGCGGGCATCCCAGTCGCGGTCTTTGTCGTGTTGGGATGGCAATGACCATGTGTGGACCGCGTTTTCCTAGTCCAAGTTGCTGTGTGCTCGCCTAATTAGCGTCGCGTTTTCGTCGTCGCGCGGGGACACCCTGTTGTCTTTGTCGCGCCGGAGTGATCTCACGAAAGCGAGCGTAGTTGGTTGTGAGACCTGTGACGGCGCGAAAGGCTTCTCTGTGCGAGACGTCATTACCGATTAGCTGTGGCGAGGTTGAGAAGACCGAGGAAATGGCGTCGCCAGAAGAGACGACCACGAAGCGCCAGGAACCAAGCGACACGCGGTATACGGGACCATATTGCTGCCTGGTTTGCGGCAGTGTCAATTGATGGATAACTAAGTCATCTATCTCAGACTTACTGGCATTTGGATAGAAATGCGCAAGGGTTCAGCGCATACTGCAAGCCATTGTAGTACCCCACGAATAAACCGGGTGCTTTAGGCAGAAAACCTGATACAGCGAAGAAGTGTCTGCGGATTCTCGTGAACCCGAGGACCATGAAGAAGGTGAAGGCAGTAAAGACGACGAGTAAGAGCATTTTGAATTCCCCTCTCAGAGACTACTCGTATTTATACTTTTCATGGTATATATGCGACGTTCAAGTCACTAACCGGAGTTGCTTGATGCAGGAATCTCCCTTGACGTGCTTGCTCCGCCATGCCACATGAACCTCCATGCAACATGACGGTGGCGGTTTATCGCTTGATGTGCATAATCTCGTACAAAATGCATGAGCCAACCAGTCATGGTCAAGCATGAACGTAGTGCCTCGGTATGTCACATCAGTCAATCAGTCCTAGTCAGGTCGCATCAGTCAGTCAATCGGGTCATGAAGTTAGCATCTCAGCAACGACACAACCAGATCACTGGATCTCGATAACCCATTGTTGTGACCTACCACTTTTCTTCCTACATTTGTGAAGTCATCAACGCCACACTATATGGTTTAAATTTTTACTCGCTGAGCCTATGACAGGCTCGCAGACCAATATCAACGGACTTCACCTTACGGAGAATGTCCGTGAAGCGAATCTCCACATGGCAGTAAATCCTAGATCCCCGAGAGAAACGAAACGATTCACTCTGTCGCACGGAGATCTGTCACCTCCGTACACCGAGATCGTCTAATCCGATTTCCCTGCCCTCCTCCTGCGGCCTACCCTCCATCACTCCCCCCACATACCACCTATTGCGCTCAACCAATCCATCCCAATCCCACACCACTACGTTGTCGGTCAATCAGCACCATACGGAGAAGATCCAGGAAGCATGCAATAAATCTCCACTTAACAGTGCAGACAAAGGGTCTAAGATATTCCTGACATGGTCAGAGAGACGACCACCAGATGCCAGAGGCATGGCGGACTCGGTAGTACCAACATGGCCCACTGCTTCGCCCCTCACATAGACCACCTCATACTGTTCTGCGGATTCTGCGTGCGTTCAGATGAATAACCCTGCCACGTCTCAAGTGTGAAGTTCCCTTTTCAAGCCCATTGGCAGTCGCCCAGGCCAAAACATCCCTCAGGGGGGTCACTTTGAGAAGAACCGTCATATCCTGTGCCATATAACAGCATGAAACAATGCCGAACTTGTGATGCAACCTCAAGAAGTTACATCACGCAGAAAAGTCGCAGTCGCATTTGCGAATATTAATACTGAGCCCAGTCGATGGGCATGATCATTTCGCCTAATTGAACTGTTCTCACACCGCGGTGAACTGATGAACGTTAGCCCCCCGGGCTCCGGCGTGCGACGAGTCACATCCATCGATTTCAGAAGTCGCTATAACTGCGATTGATGGTGTTTGAGAGGCTCTCAAAGTTGAGCTGACAGTAATCCTCACCACTGCCCAGCATGAACAATGACTCCTACTCGCAGCAACTGCCTACTCTTCAGCGGCTGGGCGTAGATGAGCTTACCATAACCTCGCCTAGTCTCGTCGCAACCACTTGGTTTAATGCATTTTCGAGCGCTATTGCATCGTCTAATATCAATGGGGTCCTCGACCTCTTTCTCGACGACGGTTTCTGGAAGGACACTTTAGCAGTTACCTGGGACTTCAGGACTATCGAGGGTAGGGACGCGCTCAGGAACCTCCTCGATCATCGTCTCGCATTAACCGGCCTCGTGGATCTTCATCTCAATCACGAGCCTTTCCTTGCACCAGAGATTCTGAAGCACTTCCCCGATCTGGTTTTTGTGCGTCTTTCCTTCAAGTTCGGAACCAAGGTCGGGAAAGGCACCGCTATATGTTACCTCGTCCCTGTGCCTGGCTCTACTTGGAAGGCATACTCACTCTACACGTGCTTACAATCCCTCAACGATTTCCCAGAACAGGTACGATACGGATACTGAAGTCGGCGCTCAGCTGACCCCCGTCGCAGATCGGGCCTCTCCGTCAAAAAGTCGCCGAACATGGTACTTGGGAACAGAGGCGACGTCGAGAGGTGGATCTTGCAGATGGCGATCCGACTGTAATGGTGGTCGGTGCAGGTCATACCGGCCTTGAAATCGCTGCGAGATTGAAATACCTTGGTGTTTCGCACCTTGTGATCGACAAGAAAGCTCGCATCGGTGATAACGTGCGTTTTCGCCACGTTCCGAGATATTATGAGGCTGATAAGACGCCAGTGGAGGGATCGCTACAAGGCTTTGTGCTTGCACGATACAATCTGGTACAACCAAACCCCTTATTTGAAGTGAGTTCGGCGAGGTGCGGATACGGACACTGTTTCATCATCCGTTCTCAGTTTCCCACCAACTTGGCCTGTCTACACTCCAGCTCGAAAGGTACGATTAACCGACAAACATGGTATTTCTGTTTTGCATTCACTAATGCCATCATTGCAGCTTGCAGATTGGCTGGAGAGTTATGCGAATCATCTCGAGCTCAATGTGTGGACTTCATCCGTGATCACCAAGACAGAGTGGGACGACAAGCAGAAAACTTGGACAGTTGAGGTCAACAGAGGTGGAAAAGGAACCCAAATTCTCAAGGTGAAACATCTAGTTTTCGCAACTGGATTTGGAGGTCGTCCCAAAGTGCCAAACATTCCAGGCAAGGTAAGTCTCTTCCAGGAGATAGGTCAATTCTTTCTGATATTCTCTTCCAGGAGGACTTCGGGGGCGAAGCAGTTCACTCTTCGGAATTCACCTCTGCGGCGAACTACATCGGCAAGAAGGCGGTGGTCATCGGTGCTTGCACCTCTGGTACGTCGCTGTGTGGTAAAACTTTGGACTATCTTCTCTAATAGAATTTAAGCTCATGACATTGCTCAAGACTTCCTTAACCATGGAGTGGATATCACGATGTAAATGACATCGGCCGAACTACACTCCATAACCGTTTGCGGACTGAGTTTGCTCTTCCATAGGTACCAGCGTTCGTCTACGCACGTCCTTTCGGTCAAAGCCCTCGGACTGTTGCTGAATGGTGTGCCGCTTTGTTTGATTTTGTGAAGCGAGCGTCCTTGTTGACGACGGTTATTCGAAAGGACTGTACAACGATTCCGTTCCAACCGATATCGCGGATATCCTCAACGGCAGTCTACCGAATGCCGCATTGCGACGCATCCACCAACGCACTGTGCCCCACACCGCAGAGACCACCGATAAGTGAGCGCAATCTTCCCAGAGATAATATTAAACGCATCCATGACATATGTCTTTATCCCATATCACAGAGAGCTTTTGGATGGTCTCGCCAAAGTGGGTTTCAAGACCAATCTTGGACTCGATGGAGCAGGCTTTTTCCAACTGCTGTTCGCCCGTGCGGGAGGGTATTACTTCGGCGAGTTCTCTCCGAGATGACCGGATGGACAGGGCATCCTCATCGTCTTTCGACAGACACCGGCACGAGCAAGCACATCATCGACGGTGACATCAAGACCAAGAACGGGAGCGCAATCGAACGCTTCACTGAGAGAGGACTCGCATTCGCCGATGGGACAGTGCTGGAAGCAGATATCGTCATCTTTTCGACCGGGTGAGTGGCCACGCTTCTCAGCATAACGCCCAGGACCGAATCAGGAGCACGTCTCCTTCTCTTGTAAGGTATGGAGACCCGCGCGACAGCATGCGCGAGGTCTGCGGCCCGAAGGTTGCCGACAAGGTCAATCCAGTGTGGGGCTTCACCGAGGAAGGCGAGGTGAACAGCATTTGGAGGCACTGTGGGCATGACCACCTGTGGTTCGGAATCGGTATGTTATCGCGCGACGTTCACGTCTAGCTTTGGTCTTTGACCGTCTTTGGCGGAAAAAAGGCAACTTGGGCTTGTCACGTTTCCACAGTCGTCATCTTGCACTGCGTAAGTGGACCGTTACTTGCATGATGGGATGGCCTCGTCGCTGAAGCGCGTTGTAGAGATCAAGGCGGCCGAAGCTGGCATCTTGAACAAGTTTTGAGAGGAGTTGTCTGAAATTGTATAAACGCTCTAACTGTATATCTAGACCCTGTAAACCATGAACTAGATCCCGAGAATCCCGAGATGTCGTAGTAGGGGGGGAGATGGCGTGTTATTTTACTGAAAACAATGTGAGAGACCGTAGAGGATGACGACCCTCGCCCAAGTCCAAATCCGGGCCCTTCCTATCCTGACACGACCCCGAAGAGGATGCACACATATACATCAACTTCCTCTGTTCAAAATGGAGCCGGGTTCGGCGAATTAAAGACCGACTAGGAGAATATCCTGGAGTACATGGGGAGGCGAGGAGGGTCGATTAAAGTGGTATGGCGCCGAGGCGATGACCACAATAGGTGCACGAGCGATGAAGACCTCAGGTGTTCGAGCGCGTCGTATGTGGTTTGGCGTTCACCGTTTTCAATTGACGTTGGACTACGACGATGGATGTGCTCGCTGCCGCACAGGTGACGTTGGACGAACAATTCATGGCTCGCGGCCTTGCCATAGTTGCAATTGGTGGGAATGTGCGTCTATGTTCTACGACACCTCCTACACTACGCCCCGCTTGGCTGGTTGCACTTCGGCACTCTCCACGTCCTCGGGGCTCTGAATCAGTAACAGCAGCCATTTATGTTGGGTTTCCTGAAAACTTTTGCGGGCTAGGCGGTGCTTCGAGACTCCGTACTGCCACTGCACTGCCATAATGACTGAAAAGTCTAACTACCCACCCCTCGGACCCACACCAGAAGTAATGTAATGGGCCACGAGCAATGCGATAGCGTTGGAGGAAGAGGTCTACAAGGCAGGGCAATGTCCCTTTATTTTTGGAATCAAGTAGACGAGAGCAAATGTCATATCCAATCTCGTGCTACCCTCGGGAACAACATTTGATAGCCGTGCGGGTGTGACATTGACGCCGTCTTTGACCGCGGGTCTGTCTATCACCATCACCACTGCGGTTATATCGTTCCCACCCATTACATTATTCATTCGCAAGAGGATATGAAACAAATCGCGGTTGTATCATGTCAGGACGTCTCCGATGCTACTTGATGCTACATTCTGACCCCCATTTAGAAATTAGAACTCGCTCGCGTCTCTAGTAACGCGGAGACAACCGAACGAAGACATCGTCCTCGGTATGGTCGACATGAATATTACCTGGATGGACTTGCGGCATGCGCCAACCCGCAGAACGACGTGTAAGAGCACTTTGAATTCTCCCCCTCTCAGAGACTACTCGTATTCGTACGATTCATCTCGTATGTTGCCCATACAGGGGCCATAGCGCACACACCCTTCCCCGGCACCCAGCCCCATCTCAGACAAAAGGCACAAGGCACCAAGTTTTGCATCGACGTCGAACACAAGTAAAATATTATGTTCCTCGCGACCTGAAAAGAAGAGCCGTGGTCCTCAACTTAACCCAAGAATCTTCAAAACCCTTTCAGAGCGTGCACCAATTCAGGGATATGAGAGGCCAACACGGCCACCCCTTTAGGCACAACGAAACGGCGTCATAGTAAGGAAGTGCGTTGGCCAAACGATATCGACTACCGATATATGTCGAGTAATCGTATTTCACGGTCAACCGTGCATGGACGTGCCATCCCTCAGGCGATGCCATTCACCTTTCAGGAGAAACAGTGACCTCACAGTGGCAAACCGATTTCCTGTCTGTTGCCGATACTGACCACTGGGGCGTCATCGTGACAGTAGCAGACCGGAGATACAGCCATTGTCGAGACGACAGCACCCCAAATGCTACGAGTGGAGTCGGCCAGCTACCAGTGTGCAGTGGCGTGACTGACACTCGCTATAGTCTATCCAAGTCGGCTCGAGAGTCGATGCCCAAGCTCATTTAATATGGGAATTCAAACTAGAGGACAGAAATGGCAGATATGCAAAGTGTACAAGCCTTCAGAATTCACGGATGTGATCTATTTTGTTTTGGTTCTAGATTATCACTCGAACCGAGATCATCCATGTTCTTCATGAAGATACTCATTGACACGTAGAATGGCCCCTGTCTTGAACAACCTTCCATGGGCTAAAACTTGAGACGACCTCGATCAAAGCGTTTGCGTACTCTTCCATTTCTCTGCAACGTGTCATACCTCTGGCCGGCCATGTAGTACAATACATCCATGCTGAAGGGAGACAAACAATAACATGCACCACTCCGTCTATCCTATCAAATTACTATCGACGATGACACAGTCAGGATGTTAGGTATAACGACGACAATCGAATACATTCAGAGCAACTCATATATGTACGTAACGGGATCACAGAATCAGAATAACAAATATGATCAACACGAGGAGACAAGCGCAGCCACGTCCGAGCGCTAACAGCTACGACATCTCCTCGTCGTCCGTGTCAGAAATGTACTCTTTACTTTTGCTGTGGTAGTAGTGGGAAACGAAGATCAGCTCGATTGGATGTCTAGAAGACGAAAAGGAGCGCACAATTGTTTCTTCCGCGGCCCCCCTGTCGCCTCTTGGTCTTCCTCGTCCCGGACGACCCGCTTCTTCGCCCCCCGCTGTGCATTACAAGTACATCAGCCACCGGTTCGACTCAATAGATGATCAATGCCGCATACCTTCTTTGGTAGCTTGCTGTCCACGTCCTCGTCGCTGAACAACTGCTCGTTTTCCTCGCCACCCTGGTCGCCCGATCGCTTCAGCTTGCCTTTCCGCCGCTTCTTGGGCTCAGATGGCGTAGCGATCCCCTCGTCTCCGCTCTCGGCCTCAATTTTCACCTTCTTGTTTGAACGCTTCGACTTTCGTTCACGCTCCTCGTCGCTCTCCATCTGGACTTCCCTTGTCCACTCCAGAGCCTGCTCTCGCGCGAGCCGTCGCTCCTCTGCCAGCTTCTCAGCCTGCACGCGGAGTTCTTCCATCTTTTCCCGCTGGTTTGTGTCATGGATGCGAGAAACGGGGCGAATGAACGCGTCAGTCGGCCAGCAAGGCATCCAGTAAAGAGAAAGGACAGACCTCCAGCGCCTCTTGCCGCTGCCTCTCCTCCTGTCGTTTCTGGCGCGCGGCCTCGAGTCTCGCCTGAGCCTCCGCCTCAAATTCTTTTTGACCGGTAAGGTGCTCCTCTGCCCGACGCATCATACTTTCGCCATACTTTCGACGCTGATCTGCAAGCTCTACGCTGTATGGCAAGAAGGGCGAAGTATCTGCTGCTAACGAGCCAAACACACTAAATATTACACGCAAGTCAGATGCTAGTCAGACAGAAAGCAAAGCAAACGACAGACCGTTGGGCATGGTTCGCCTGAGCAATCGCCCACTCGAGGTCTTTGAGTGCACGCTTGGCAGGTCCCAGTCCGAACATCAGTTCTGCCGTTTTTTGCTGGATCATGGCAATGTTATACATGATGGCTTTGTCGCTCGGTTGTATGTGAAGAGCCTGGTAAGGTGTAGAGTAAGCTTCGTTCCCATTGTAGATGTAGCATGGCTAAAAGATACTGACAGATTGCGCACATTTCAACGCGGTGTTCATGGCCACCGATGTTTGCTCTTTCGTGGCTTTAGCGTACCAGGACCGACACAAACACATCAAGACTGGAACGTTTTGGCCGCCGTAAAACTTGACGGAAGCGGTTTCGTACTACCAGCACGAGGTCAGCGCTCGAACGGCTCAAATCCCCAAACACGTTACGCACGCTCTCAATTGCGCGGTCGAACTCGTCGCGGGCATAGTAACAATGGCCCATGTTCACATACACACTCCCATCGTTGAGCGTTTCCCGAATCTTGGCAAACACGTCGAGCGCTTCTCGCGAATTTTTTAATCGTCGCTGTGCGTCCTCCGCTGCCGAAACGGGGGGCTGACCGCTCATTGTTCCCAAAGCGTCTTCCGCAACCGCGATGGCAAGGCCCTGAGCAGCTACCGCGCAAAGGGGATCTAGCTGAAGTGCTTTGTGATAAGCCTCGACCGCTCGTTGGAAGTTTCGTTTTCGTTCTTCCACCATCTTTGGATTAGGATCTCTGCTATCCCGACTTTGAGCGTACAAGATCCATCCAGCGGCACACAGAGAGTACACGTCATGTCTCTCGTGGTCCTTGAGGGTGGCAAATACAAAGTCCTTGGCGCCTTTTGTGTTGTGTTGAAGGAGGAAGGAAGTATAGAACGCGCGGAGGTTGAGATTAGTACTCTGGGTAGTTAAAGCCTGCTTGAGCAACTCGTGAGCTTCGACAGGCTGTCCCAGATTTACGAGCATTTGCGCCTGTCGGATTTTGGCTATATTGACTGTCAGTGGACCCGTCGAAAAGAACGTCGCGTAAGAAGACTAACCATCCACATACTCCGGGTGGCGAGAAAGGAGTTTATCGTATGCCTCTCTGGCCATGGCATGCTCTCCGCTGTCCTCATACACCCTGGCGAGATTGTATAATATCGACGTCGACATGGCTTCCCCGTCATCCGCACTGAGGATCGCAGCCTTTGTCAACGCATCTTCATACAAAGTCCGCGCCTCGTCCAAGTTGCCCTCCATGTGTTGCAGGGCGCCAAGATTGTTGAGGAGCCGAGGATCAACCTGACCGCTCGCTGTACTGACACGCGCAGCATCCCGGAAAGCTTTGGTTGTCCTCTCCATGCTGTCCTCCTGCCACAAGCGCGCTACTTCGACATGCATCTCCATGTCGTCATTTAGTGTGCTCGACGTTCGACTTGACGATCCGCTCGCATGTCCATTCGTACGTGCGTCGTCGAGTTCGATGGCTTTAGCAACGCGATCAAACAGCTCGCGTGCTTTGAGTTTCTCCTGGGCCACATCCGCGCTTGACACACCTGGCCGAGGATGCGCACGAAGTGCGGCAAGTATAACAGTGGCTTCAACCGATCGCTGTGAGTTTGGAGGCTGGATCAACGTGTCCAAGGTGTGAATCGCAGCAGCCACCTCATCTAATTGACCAATGGTTCATCGGTTTGCCTCGTGCAGAAAAGTTGGAGCTCACCGTTGAGCATTTGCATCTGTGCCATGCCGATAGCACCCATGATATGTTTTGATTGACCCTCCGTTGCAGTCGTGTAGTATCTTGTTGCCTCGCTTATTGAACCCTCGGCGTGTAACGCTCGGGCAGCTCTCAGATTACCTTCCGTTAGCAGCGTGAGCGTATCGGCGAATTGCACCGTCCGTTCTGCTAGTTTCAACGCCTGATCAAGAGTTAAAAATGATGAAGATGTGCGCTGAAGTGTAAAGTTACCCGTTTCAGATTGTTCTTGCGAAGAAAAAGTTCGCACAGCGCGTTTGCCGCCGCAGCGCTCTTTTGGTTCGCATTGAATGCCTTCTCAATGTACTTGGTACCGATCAAAAAGGCTTGGGCGCGTTCTTGTTCCGTTTGGTTCCCCATCTTGCTCGAGTTGATAGACTCCAGGCCCAACAAAAGTTGCGCGGCCCACTCAGACGGATTCTGACCGCAGGAGTCAACGTTATCATCCCGGGACACGCTTTGAGAGAGAGATACGCACTACTTCCAAGCTTCTTTGCCATGCAGCCTTCGCCTTTGCCTTGTGGTCCATTGCCCAGAGACAGAGACCGATACCGATCCGAGGGTCCGGAACGCACGACGGGTTTAACTGCAGAACTTGCTGAAACAACTTCAGAGCCTGAGGGTAACTCCGTCTTGCGTAGAGAATACGTGCCTACGTTTCGAAGGCCCGTCAGTTCCACCTACACCGACAGAGCAGAGAGAACCAACTTTGCCAAGTAGCGCGACGATGTTCGTCGGTTTTTCAGCGAGGACACCCTCAAAGGAGCGCATCGCGTCGTCCATAGACCGGGTGGCCAATTGTTGGATACCTGTGCTGGTGTAGGTTGAGCCGTGCGGTCGACGGTTCTCGACGCACCTCGCGTCAGGAAAGCCAGAGTTCCACCTACTCCCTCCCCCCCTTCCGCCGCGGCTCTCTCTCCAGCGTTCAGGTATTGAGCAGCATCCCGATAGTATTCTTCTTTTGAACGTTCGCCCGTGAGTTTATCCTCTCCTGCAAAGCAGTCATGAACGGACACAATCCGCGCCAAGGTGCATGCACGCCTTACGGGCATCCGGTAGAACTAACTTTGGTGCTTTCTGTGCGTGTGCAATTTGGATGTTGGCAAGCAACGCGTATATTGGAGGTGACTGCGCCGTCGTGCCGTTCGCCGTCAGAGCTAACGGAAAATGAGCGAGTGAGTCTCAAACAAACAGCCAAAAGCGACCACGTACACTCGATTGCAGAATGTGCGATGCGCTCTGCGGCGCTGAGATACCCTCTTCGCCAATACTCTCCCGCGAGCTTCGCCCATACCGAGACTTTGCATTGGCCTTCCTTCAGGAGGTCTAGGACGTCGTCGGGGCTCGGGTCTAGGTTGTCCAAGTCGATGGTGATGACTTCTTGTCCTCCCAGCTCGATATCAATCGACCGCGTAGCGCCATTTGCCAAATCGTCCATGACGGCGAGAACACCAATACCGAGTGGTGTTTGTGCCTCATAATCGTGGGAAAGGAGATCCATGGGAATATATTTCCTTTCGTGGGTGTGTTGTCTTCGTGACTGCACTCTGTTCCCTGCGGCCAAAGCCTTTTCAAAGCTAAACATTAAATATTGGTAGGCTCCCCGATCGATAGAGCGCCTGATGGTAAACACAGGACCGGCGTTAAAACCAAGTACTCAATACTGTAATTGTAAAACAGTTGCCACCCGACCTCCGAATTCCATCCCCCCATTTCTTCACATACGGCCCCGCATAGGACTCACCCTTGGCTTGTCGGAACGACCACCGTATATTCTTTCTGACTAATTGAACGTCACTTACAAGGTATGCTCGCCATATCAAGTTGAATGCCCAGGCCAACTGGACAAAGGCATACCGACGGCTGCCCTGACCTTCGCCATATCTGCTGGGTGCAAGCTGAAAGCGTCACGCTCGCCAACCAGGATACAAATATCATTACTAATAATAATTTAAGTAACATGGGGTATCATCACGACTAACTACTCTCGTAGGAGCTCCGCGGTAGCATGGCGTCAACGTCCGATACACACCTACTGTACGTCGACCATACTA
The DNA here is from genome assembly GCA_038088995.1 of Guyanaporus albipodus. Classification (NCBI taxonomy): domain Eukaryota; kingdom Fungi; phylum Basidiomycota; class Agaricomycetes; order Boletales; family Boletaceae; genus Guyanaporus; species Guyanaporus albipodus. Next base: position 15,792 of record JBBPKA010000022.1, read on the forward strand.
ATCCCCTTCATCAACTCCGTCAACGGAGTGCCCTCGCGAATCTGGACCATAATCAAACTGTCCGTCGCTACGCGTTTGTACTGCGCACGCGCCGACGGTGCAAGCAACAACGCACCGAACGGTTGCATGAGCCGCACAATGAGCCGCAATGCGCGGGTGCTGGAGTTAAACATAGGGACACCGTACAAGAAATCTTGGTCGAGTAGGGGACTGATCCAGGGATGAATGAGAATTAATCCTTCCTTCCCAGATAAATCATCCCTGGTCGTGATCACTACGTCCCCGATCATTGGCGTGGTTGCGTGATAGACAAGAAAACTAGTATCGGAATCTGGTTCTGGAAGAGTAACAATGTTGGAGAGAGGGAAGATGATCCCAGGAACCCTCAGTCGACCCGCCGCGATTGACAGTGGGCGAAGAGCGTGGAATTGCTCATATAGTGCAGCAGAAAGAGAGGGATCATGCAGTGATGTCCGCAATCCTGTAACCATGCTCTCCACGTCGGCTTCCGGGATCAGGAGTGGAATATGGGGCGGAATGATTTGGTCGTAAACCATCAGATCAACAGGGAGGTAGCTGTGCTGACTACCTGAACTTCCGGTCCACGCGAGAAGTGTAGCATTGTTGGAACGTGTCAGGATATGCTCTAGGAGACGACCGATTGCTTGGTTACCCTCCCCATACATGATGGGGAGTGAAACGCCGAATATACCGAACAGGCAATACGCGATATCTTCTTCACGCTCTGTTTGACGCCTAGAAGCTAGATACAGCTTCTCTCGGGCCATGTCAAACCCGGGCTGCAGGCTAGACAGTTTCTTCGTGGAAACATTCGTTGCCCGTTCCATTTCCTTGATGATTTTAGGTGAATCCTTGTGGTTGAACATGGCTAATCCGAGGTACGGTTTCCAGTCCTTGGTATAGAACTGAACAACCTTGGAAGCAATGTATTCTTGATATGTCCACCCGCGAGTGTTCCAGATGCTCTTCCACAGTAAACCAAATTCCAGAGACTCGGAGGGGACATCGTGAAGGTGTACGATGGTGATGAACGAACGGCAATACCACTTAAACATGGCAACCAATGATTCCTCGAGCACCCTCTTGTCTAGCTGGTTCACACAGCAAGTGTCCATCCATGCCCAGCGGATGCAAAGAGAGCGCCCGAGCCTACAAAACTGCTGGACCTTTTCGTTCTCCGTAGACGCTGGCAGCTCGTAGACCGAACCCTTTTCGACCATTTGAAACGTCGGTTCGTAAAGCTGCCATTTGTGGGACAGCATCACATATTTGTAAAAGTCCTTGACTTCCTTCTGAATCCGCGCCTGGTCAAGCTCACTCGATCTTGTCATTGAGGACCGTAGTTCATCGTAGATCGGGAGTTCCTCAAATGCTGCGTTTTGTTTCGCTTTGTTGTACAGACGACCCGTCTCGGTGTCAATCAACATATGTGGCATGTGGCGGGTAGCCTCCTTGACCGCCTTTTTAATCGCCACAGTTGGGTCGATATATTGATGGTAAAGCTCTGTTGAATATCAAATGTCACTTTCTGGTGGGTACAATATCGAAGGAATAACATACCCCGAATATCTGGGTCGCTTGATTGTTGAAGCTTCGATAGCATCGTCTTGAATGCTTCGAATGCTTCCTTGTGATGACCCATGGCGCGTAGGGCAGTGTGCCTTCCTTTGTATCCTACATGGGATGACGTGTCGAGCTCGACAATCTAATATCATTCGATGATGAAGTTCATTTCATCCGGCGTAAAATGTAGTCCATACCTCATTGCTATACTTCAGGAGAACTTCGTTAGCAATCGTGGGGTCAATGTGCGAGCATCCAGTAGAATTGTCGTGCTTGCAGAGTTCATCCACGGTCTTTGTCGGAGTGATTAACCTCTCGACGCAACGGACTTGAAAGTCTAAGGGATGACTGTTGAGTTATTGCCAAATACACCGCCACTGGAAACCCTTACCGAGTTCCCACTGCCAACGCTCTTCATGGTTATCCATGTTCTCTTTTAGTTCATTCTGCATTTCTTGGAAACACCCTATCGCATCCGGGAGGTGATCATCTCCCTCGAGAATATCGCAGATGACCTGATAAACGAGAAACCTCGGGGACTTGAACTAGCCGAGGGGTCAGTACCCACGTTCAAACTGTCGCGAACAACATACCTTGCTCGCAGAATTCAATGCCTTATGAACAGAACCACGAGTCAGAATGATCTTTGCCCATTTCTTTATCAGAGCGCTTGGAGTCGAGGAACCGAGCCGCAACGCAGTAGAGTAAGCTGTGATTGCTTCGTCAGATTTCCCAGTGTCCGATGCCTTATCCCCCGCTTTTTCCAACGCTATGAGGCATTGTTGCGTAAAGTCTGATAGAAAAGGATGAAATACTCCACTCGCGATTGGGACGCCCGAACTCACCAGTCAACCAGCCAAAGTGAAACTTGTTAGCTTTCGCATCCTCTGTACTTGTCATCTCGAGAAGGGCATTAGCCGCATCATACATGCGGCCCTGAGAAAACAAGGCTTCACACCGGTCCTTCTGCTCGCGCGCACGGACCATCTGAGTGAGATCATTGAGTTGGACGCGGAGACAATCCTTTTCTTGACGGGCCACGTATTGAGATGCGGTAAACTGTTCACGAAGCTCTGTGACAGTGTTCCCGAGACCTTTTATTCGTTCGTCTGATAGACATGAGGCACAGAGTGTAACACTAAAGTCATAAACCCACCTGAGCTCGCTTTCTGGGTGTCAAGCTCTACCCGTAGCGACTCGATGGTCTCATTGGCCGCGCGTTGCGATTCTGCGAGCTCGGTGTGTAGTTCTGCAACTTTTTCTTCGAGAAGCACAATCTTATCATCTAGACGACATTAGTCCCCACAGAAGCAAGGCAAGGTGGTAATAGACGCACTCGAAGATGACACCTCTGTGCGCAGGGTCTGTATTTCCTGGTATGATTTGGCGAGCTGGACACGCAATTCTTCATCTGCTGTATGTGAATGTTAGAGAGCCGAGATCAGGTGCGATTCAACACACCTGAAGTATCATTGGGTGTATGTTCGGGGGTGGGTTCATCCTCAGAAGGGTCTTTCTCTGGCTTGATCTGCGAGCCCTCTTGCTGGTGAGCAGTCTACAAATAGATTTGGGATTAGACATCCATCCGACCCACTAATCGTGCACTTGCATTGTCACAGTAATGCGTTGGGAGAACAGAACCGAGTGTGTGAAGGGAAATCTTCTTGCCTGCGGCGGTCACGAGACAGTGGTTTGATGAGATGGCCATAGACTCAATGTCGGCTGTATGTCCGACGATGGGCCCAATCTGCTTGCGCGTCAAAGTGTCCCAGAACGACACCGAAGAGCCAGCGCTAGTTGCGATAAATTTACCGTTGCCCGCCAAAGCAATGCAGCGGGCTTGCTTGTTGTGAATGATCGGCCATTTGTGTGCTCGCCAGGAAGGCGCCCGCAAGAGACAGTGGACGAAACCGTCTTCAGATAACACGAAAAGCCGCTTGCTATCACCCGCCCAGACAAGCGACTGGTTGAAGTTGGATCCAACCTTGATCGAGAAGCTATGGAGTAGAGTACCACGACGACTGTCATAGACCCGAACAGACGGACTTGAGCTCCACGTGGCAGTGGCGATGAAGTTGCCATCCGGTGAGAACTTTGCAGCTGCTACAGAGCCATTGTGCTGGAGTTCCAGCTCCTTCTGGCCGTTCTCGAGCAACCAAACACAGACGGTAGAGTCCTCCGAACCAGTCATAATTCTCCTTCCGTCGTGCGAGATGTCGACCGCACGTACCACGGCCGTGTGTGCAGAGAGGTCAATGCCCTTTCCGTGATTCTTCGCGTTCCAGACCGTCACCCAGCCATCCCATGTCCCAGTCACGAACCATTGTCCGTCGTGGGATACCACAATGTTGGAAACGGTACCGCCCGCGTCTATCAGTCTCCCTGCTTCCTTGCCGTCTTGCACTCGCCAAGGCCGAACCTTCCCTTCAGAGCCACCGCTAATGACCTGCTGGCCATCTTCGAGGAACGCGACTGTGAATACGTTCCATCTACCATCAATTTCGATCGGTTTTGCTGTCCGTCGGTCAGCGCTAATAGAAAGTCGTTCTCATTCGCCTCTTGGGGCTTCGTCAGTGTCGCGCTTTCATCCATCTTGAATCATGCGCTCACCACCTGGAGACCGAAGAAACCTAGGGAGCATACTTCGCCGCCTATGAGAGGGATGAGAAGAGGGATGTGGGGGCGCTTACTCCCAATACAGCATTTGCCCCTGCTCGATTCGATTCCCACAATCATCCTGTGGCCTCCAGCCCGGCGTTTACTCGAGCTAATACGAGCCCTTTGCCCTTCCTTGCATCGCTTCGACTCTTGCAACTGTCAACAACTAGCAGAAGTGATAACATATCCCGTTCCTGATGTTTCCGTCCTCAAAACTCAATGGGCGCGTAATGCTGTGTCGCTAGGTCCCCCTTTTTAGAAGGTCTTACGCTGTTTGGATGCAAGCTACGACAATTATAACGGACGCAACCACAAGAAATCAAGTCTTGTCGAGTTATTTGAGGACCCCATCAATGAAGGCGTGCTGAGGCATCGAGCTCAAATCTAACGGTACCCATTGGCAAGGTGAGTGCAGTGGGCTTCTTATTTGGCGGGTGGTTGTCATTGTCCGCACTGATACACTTCTGAAGCCCAACCTTCGTGCAACGACGATCGCAAATAGGTTCGTTGATGAACGTACTCACAACAAGATGGACTCAGCCCTTTCACGTGCGGTAAATGTTATGGAATATTAGCTGAGTTCTACTTGGAGTCCGGGATACATCATTAAATACATTATGTGCATAAAGGAAACAGGGAGGAGTGGCAAGAGAAAGAAGACAATATTAATGATATCAATTGCGTGTAATGGCGTCCGTGGGGCAAGGCATGAAGGAAAAAAGATGAGAGGAAAATGGAGACCGAAGGTTGCACAGTAATAGCGATCGCCGGGAGAGCAACCAAGCGTACGCATCCGCATTTGCCTGTCTAAGAAATCCTGCGCGTCCACTGCACACCCCTTACTGGTCTACAACACGCCATCCAATTCAGGCAACGCAGCGTCTCCTCCATTCAAGGAGATGCTTATTCTATTGTGAGTTAGGCTGGTGAAGTCCGCATGAAAAGCACGTGCGCCGAATCGAGCGTTCTGATTTACCGTTCGTTTTCTGAGCTTGAAGAACTTGAGAAACGAATCAACATAACCAAGGCATCGTGACCGAGAAGAGACACCTGGTTCGCTCCCTTGGGGTCCATGCTACCGTGCCCGCTGCGCGAGGCGTCCTTGGAGCTATCCTTATTGGATGTCTCCTGTGAAATAGAATGTGTGACTGAGTACTTGACGAAGGACAACGAACCGTCGACTGCACAATAGGGTCCGGGTCCGTTCGCTAGGACGATGCATTAGACACACCTTCTACTCCACTAGTCCGCCAAGGGATACACTCACCCACTGTTGTTTATCTGGCGTGTCTTGAAGTATCCGCGTTCGCGGCATTCACGCCTGTTTACAGCGGGAAATGAATTTGGCTATTAGCTGAATCAGGGCGACGACTCTGTGGAAGGCCGACCAGAATTATCCGGAGTCACGCCTTTCTGGAAACCGGCTAGCGGCGGGCAACACTGAGAGATCAGGCGAGCAGAACTAGACCATGATCTATAGGGCAACTACGCGGTGCGAGGACAAGGTAAACTACTCCTATCTCGACGAGGAGCGGCGAGATATATAGTGTACTGCACGTAATGTAGAGTGCCAAACTATAGCGGGCTTACAGGACGATGTCAAAGCCTTTTCAAGGCTTAATGTTAAACATTGGTAGGCTCTTCGATTGATGAATCGCCGAATGGAACGACGTCTGAACCAAACACTCAACACCATCCTGATCTCCGAATTCCATTCACCCTGAGGTTACTCCTGAATGGTATATAGCCCTGTGGCAGCCCGAGCTATTCCAGTAGGACTTACATACTACCCACCCTCATCCTTGGCTTGTCAGAACAAGCACCGCGTTAAGGCTGAGTAACCAATGGCTACCCTGAACCTCATAGTACCCATATATAGGGTGACATCCGACCCAGTCATGTAGCAAAAAACTCCGAGTCTTTGGTCCAAAAAAGAGACTGGTAAGAGGTTGCGTCGCTCACCAGGCCAAAAGCACATATCCATCGAGTAGGATATAAATATCATTCTTGTACTTGTAATAATTTACAATCCTTATAACTAACTACTCTTGTTGGAGCTCCGCAGTGGCACGGCCTGATACACATCTACTGTACGTCGACCGTACTGATCCCGTCCATCAACTCCGTCAACGGAGTGCCCTCGCGAATCTGGACCATAATCAAACTGTCCGTCGCTACGCGTTTGTACTGCGTACGGGCCCATGGTGCAAGTAGCAGCGCACCGAACGGCCGCATGAGCCGCACGATAAGCCGCAATGCGCGGGTGCTGGAATCAAACAAAGGGACCCCGCGCGAGAAATCCTGGTCGAGAAGGGGACTGATCCAGGGATGAATGAGAGTCAACCCTTCCTTCCCAGATAAATCGTCCCTGGTCGTGATCACCACATTCCCAAGCATTCGCGTGGTTGCGTGATAGACAGGAAACCCAGTACTGGAATCTGGTTCTGGAAGAGCGACAATGTTGGAGAGAGGGAAGATGATCCCAGGAACCCTCAGTCGACCCGCAGAGATCGACAATGGGCGAAGAGAGTGGAATTGCTCATACAGTGCAACAGAAATAGGGGGGTCATCCACAGATGTCCGCAATCCTGCGACCATGCTCTCCATGTCGGCTTCAGGGATCAGGAGTGGAACATGCGGTGGAACAACTTGGTCGTAAACCGTCAGATCAACAGGGAGGTAGCTGTATTGACTACCCGAGGTTCCGGTCCACGCGAGAAGTGTAGCATTGTTGGAACGTGCCAGGATATGCTCTAGGAGGCGACCAACTGCTTGATTGCCTTCCCCATACATGATGGGGAGCGAAACGCCGAATATACCGAATAAGCAATATGCGATATCTTCTTCACGCTCTGTTTGACGCCTCGAAGCTAGATACAGCTTCTCTCGCGCCATGTCAAATCCGGGTTGCAAGTTGGACAGCTTCTTTGTGGAAAATTTCGTTACCCGTTCCATTTCCTTGATGATTCTAGGTGAATCCTTGTGGTTGAACATGTCCAATCCAAGGTACGGCTTCCAGTCCTTGGTATAGAACTGAACAACCTTGGAAGCAATGTATTCTTGGTACGTCCACCCACGAGTGTTCCAGATGCTCTTCCACAGTAAACCGAATTCCTGAGACTCGGAGGGGACATCGTGAAGGTGCACGATAGTGACGAATGAACCACAATACCACTTGAACATAGCCACTAATGATTCCTCGAGCACCCTCTTGTCTTGCTGGTTCACACAGCAAGTGTCCGTCCACGCCCAGCGAACGCGAAGAGAGCGCCCGAGCTTACAAAACTGCTGGACCTTGTCATTCTCCGTAGACGCTGGCAGCTCGTAGACCGAACTCTCCCCGATTATTTGAAGCGTCGGTTCGTAAGCCCGCCATTTGTGGGACAGCATCACATAACGGTAGAACTTCTGGACTTCCTTCTGAATCCGCGCCTGGTCTAGCTCAGTCGGTCTCGTCATTGAGGACCGCAGCTCGTCGTAGATCGGGAGTTCCTCGAATGCCGCCCTTTGTTTTGCTTTGTTATACAGATGACCCGTCTCGGTGTCAATCAACATATATGGCATGTGGCGGGTAGCCTCCTTGACCGCCTTTTTAATCGTCACGGTTGGGTCGATATATTGATGGTAAAGCTCTGTTGAATATCAAATATCACTTTTTGGTGGGTACAATATCGAAGGAATAGCTTACCGCGAATGTCTGGATTACTTGATTGTTGAAGCTTCGATAGCATCGTCTTAAATGCTTCGAATGCTTCCTTGTGATGCCCCATAGCGTGCAGCGCAGCATGCTTTCCCTTGTGTCCTATATGGGATGAGGAGTCGAGCTCGACAATCTAATATCATTAAATAATGAAATCCAATGCATCAGACGTGGAATGTAGTCCGTACCTCGTTACTATACTTCAGGAGAACATCCTTAGTAATCGTGAGGTCAAGCTGAGAGTATCCAGTAGCATTGTCGTGCTTGCAAGATTCATCCGCGATATTGCTCAAAGTAATTGACCTCTCGATGCAGCGGGCCCGAAGATCTAAGGAATGACTTTTGAATTATCGCCGAATCTGCCGTCGCCGGAACCCCTTACCGAGTCCCCATTGTCGGCGCTCTTCATGGTTATCCATGTTCTCTTTTAGCTCATTCTGCATTTCTTGGAAGCACTCTATTACGTCGGGGAGGCGACCATCTCCCTCGAGAATATCGCAGATGACCTGATAAGCGAGAAACCTTGGGACCTTGAACTGATCGAGAGGTCAGCCACTGTCCATGTTGGAGCTGTCCAAACAACATACCTTGCTCGCAGCATTCAATGCCTTATGAACAGAACCACGAGTCAAGGTTATGTTCGCCCATTTCTTTATCAGAGTGCTTGCAGTTGAGGAACCGAGCCGCAACGCAGTGGAATAAACTTTACCCGCTTCGTCCAATTTCCCGGTGTCCGATGCCTCATCTCCCACTTTTTCCAATGCCGTGAGGCATTGCTGCGCAAATTCTGATAGAGAAGGATGAAATACTCTACCCGAAGTTGCGACGCCTGAACTCACCAGTCAGCCAGCCAAAGTGAAACTTGTTAGCTTTCGCATCCTCCGTACTTGTCATCTCAATGAGAGCATTAGCCGCATCACACATACGGCCCTGAGAAAACAAGGCTTCACACCGGTCCTTCTGCTCGCGCGCACGGACCATCTGAGTGAGATCATTGAGTTGGACGCGGAGACAATCCTTTTCTTGACGGGCCACATATTGAGATGCGGTAAACTGCTCGCGAAGCTCTGTGACAATGTCCTCGAGACCTTTTATTCGTTCGTCTGATAAACATGAGACACAGGGCGTAATACTGGGAGATGATAAACGCACTTGAGCTCACTTTCTGGGTGTCGAGCTCGGTGTGGAGTCCTTCGACAATTTTTTCGAGATTCGCGATCTTGCCACCTGGATGACATGAGTTCCCACGAACGCAAGTCAAGTGTGACACTGGGAGATGATAAACGCACTTGAGCTCGCTTTCTCGGTGTCAAGCTCTACGCGCAGTGAGTCGATGATCCCACGCGATTCCGCGAGCTTAGTGCAGAGTTCCGCCACAGTGTTTTCCAGATGCACAATTTTGCTACCTGAATGACATGAACCCCTACGAACACAAGTCAAGGTAAGAATGAACTTACTCGAGTTCAACTCCTGTTCATGTGGACTTTGTACTCGGAATTCAGCGAGCTGGACACGTGAGTCTTTGTCTGCTGCGTGTGAATGTTAGAGAACCGAGATCAGGTGTAATTCGACACACCTGAAGAATCACCGGGCGTGTGTGCGGGGGCGGGTTCATCTTCAGAAGCATCTCTCCCTGGCTTGCTTTGCGAGGCCTTTTCCTGGTGAGCGGCCTACAAATGGATTTGGGATTAGACATCCATCCGACACATTAACCGTGCACTTGCATTGTCACAATAGTGCGCTGGAAGAATAGAACGGAGACTGTGAAGGGATATCTTCTTCCCTCCGGCGGTTACAAGACAGTGATTTGATGAGATGGCCATAGACACGATGTTAGCTGTATGTTTGAGGATAGGCTCAATTTGCTTGCGCGTCGAAGTGTCCCAGAACGACACCGAAGATCCAGCGCTAACGGCAATAAATGTGCCATTGCTTGCCAAGGCAATGCAATGCGCCTGCTTGTCGTGAGTCGGCCATTTGGAGAGCGTTCTGCCCGTCGGCAATTCAAGAATGTGAATGAACCCGTCTTCAGATAACACAAAAAGCCGCTTGCTATCACCCGCCCAGACGAGCGACTGGTTGAAGTTGGATCCAACCTTAATCGAGAAGCTATGGCATAGAGTACCACGATGGCCGTCGTAGACCCGAACAGAACTCCACGTGGCGGTGGCGATGAAGTTGCCATCTGGTGAGAACTTTGCAGCGCACACTGGGCCTTCGTGCTGCAATGGTTCGAAGGGTCTTTGCTCGTTCGCGAGCGACCAAACGCAGACGGTAGAGTCCTCCGAACCAGTCACAATTCTCCTTCCGTCGTGCGAGATGTCGACTGCACGTACCACAGCCGTGTGTGCAGAGAGGTCGGTACTCTTTTTGTGACTCTTCGAGTTCCAGACCGTCACCCAGCCATCCCATGTCCCAGTCACGAACCATTGTCCGTCGTGGGACACCGCAATGTTGGAAATAGTACCGCCTGGGTCTATCAGCCTCCCCGCTTCCTTGCCGTCTTGCACTCGCCAAGGTCGGACCTTCCCTTCAGAGCCACCGCTTATGACCTGCTGGCCATCTTCGAGGAATGCAACTGTGAATACGTTTCCTCTACCATCAATTTCGGTCAGTTTTGCTGTGCGTCGGTCAGCGCTAATAGAGTATCGTTTTCGTTCGTCTCTTGGGGCTTTGTCAGTGTCGCAATTTCATCCATCTTGCTTCGTGCACTCACCACCTGTAGGCCATTGAAACAGAGAGAACATACTTCGCTGCCTATGAGGGGGATGAGGAGAGGGATGCAGGGGCGCTTACTCCCAAGAATTCGATTCCCACAATCATCCTATGGTCTCCGGTCTGGCGCTTACCCGAGCTAATATGAACCCTTTGCCCTTATCCCTTCGACCCTTGAAGTCGTCAGCAACTAGCAGCAGTGATAATACGTCCTGCTTTTGATGTTTCTGCCCACTAGCGTCAATGGGTACGCAATGCTGTGTTACTTTGCCCCTTTTAAGTCCCTTGATTCAGCGAATTTTCCCTCTTTTGAGAAGGTTCAACGCTGTTTGATGCAAACTACGACAATCCTATACGGATGCATCACAAGAAATAAAGTCTCAATCAAATTTGAAGTAGCTATTTGAGAGCCCCATCAATGACGATGTACCTCAAATCTGAGAGTACCATTGGCAAGATGAGTGCAGTGGGCTTCTTATTTGGCGAGTGGTTGTTAAAGTCTCCTTTGATATCACGAAACGAGCGGAAGTAGGTTCGTCGTCACCTCTGCTCGCGCTATTCAATTTGAGTCCGTCATAACAGTTATTCTCGAGAGAGACATCTCACTGTCCTGTTCATCAAACATACTCATGAAAAAACAGCCTCACAAAGGCCTGCGTGCGGTAAATGTTGGAATTACAGACCGTAGTGTACAATCCTTTGTACCTCAATTTCCCTTTGCGGATGCGTCCGCTCATTTTGCCTCGCTGTCTTTCCCTGTAGGCTCTACCCACTCGACTGGGACTAAGTCATCCGCACTACTACCTTCGTTACCGCACGTAGCTATGTACTTAGGATTAACCATTTTCCCTCTCTAACTTGCACGGTCTTCGACAGTAAAGTGTTAGCTAAGGAGTCCTACTCGGAGTTCCGGAATACAATACATTATGGGGGAAGAGCAACAAGAGAAAGAAGATGATATTAATAATATGAATGGCATGGAATGGCATCCGTGGGACAAGGCATGAAGGGGAAAAGGAGAGGAAAAAGAAGATGACGACCGAAAGTCGCACAGCGATAGCAGTCGTCGAAGGAGCAATCAGGCGCACGCGTTCGCATTTGCCTATACGAGGCGGACATGAAACCCTGCACGTCCACTGCGCACCCAACCGCACTGCACCTGGTCTACAAGACGCCATCTGCTGCAGGCAACACAGCATCCCCCGTTCGAGGAAATACTTATTCTATTGTGAGTTAGGCTATGTGAAGTCCGCATGAAAAGCGCGCGCGCCGAACTAAGCGTCCTGATTTACCGTTCGCTTTTTGAGCTTGAAGAACTTGAGAAGCAAGTCAACATGACCAACATCGTCGTGACCCGAGAAAAGACACACCTGATTCGCTCCCTTGGAGTCTGTGTTGCGCCCGTTGCGCGAGGTATCCTTGGAGTTATCCTTATTGGATGTCTCCTATGAAGTGAAATGAGTGTTGGGGTACTCAACGAGGGACAACGAACCGTCGACTGCACAATAGGTTCCGGGTCCGTTCGCTAGGATGATGTGTCAGACACTCCTTCCATTCCACTAGTCAGCCAAGGGAGTACACCCACTTGCTGTTGTTTATCCGCAGCGTGTCTAGAAGTATTTTCATTCACGGCATTCACTCCTGTTTGCAAACGAGAACGAAATCGGCCATTAGCTAAGTCGGGGAGGCACGACTCTGTGGAAGACCGACCAGAATTATCACGAGTCACGTCCTTGGTCATTCTCCGTATTCTCGTCCACAGCGACCTCTTACGATTCGACGAGGTCACAGCTGTGTTGGTAGATGTAAAAGTAAGAGATTTCCCTGGTGCTGTCTCCGAAACTTTCGTCGGCAGGGACTTGGCACGGGACGGGCCATATCGTAGTGGCTCGGGTTCAACATCGAAGGCCGAGCGTGCCAGGGGCAACGGCTGCAACCACATAAACACAGGAACAGGAATTAAATGCAGACGTCGCCAACCTCATTGAATAACACAGCGGGTTCACCCCTCGACGGCTCGGCCTACATAAACATGAGAACCCTGCTTCGAAAGGCAGGTGAATGCATACAGCGAAATCAACGTTGTCGTCGTGACGCAACTCGTGCCCGGTCGTACTGAATTCAACAGGTTCCTGCTGGGGTAGGCAGGCAGGCAGATAGGCAGTAGAGTCAATGCGGGGCTTTCGATGAAAAGACGATAAAGCCATACGATTTGCAGAAGATCATTCCCGGGGGAGAGTGTTATAACGTTACGATCTAATGATCTCGAATCTCCCCAGATGTGAGTCTTGGTAGTAATGGCAGCATTCGAGCTCTTCTGTGCGCCTGGGGGCCTCACAAGGACATATTCTTCCTGGTTGGTCGTTCGCTGAAAGACATCGAGCTGTTCCTGAAGTTGCTTGATGACTTTCTCTAGATTTCCTATTTGCTCGTCTAGGCAGGCATAGGCTAAGGATGGGCGATGAGATGACGGGTGAACGCACTTGAATTCACTTTCTGCGTCTCAAGCTCTGCACGCAGCGATTGAATGACCACACTTTGTTCACTGCTCGCGCGTTGTGACTGGACGAGCTGGCTGCGGAGTCCCTTGATGATGTCTTCGAGAGCCGTAACTTTGCTACCTGCTGAAACATGAAGTCCCATAAATGTAGCTCACGTTGAGAATGACACACCCGAGGCATCCTCCTGGGCACGCAAGGCCTGCATTTCCTGTCGAGATTCCGCGAGCTGGATACGCAATTCATCTGTTCACGTGAACGTTAGAAAACTGGGATCGATCGCGGTTGAACGTACTAGAGCCACCATCTTGCGTATCAGCGGTGAGATTACTATTTTCTTGTTTGGCTGTACGCTGAGATGCCGCAAGTTGTTGCTTGAGTTGCTGCACGATTTGCTCGAAATTTTCTATTTGCGCACCTGGTGAGAAAATGTAAGAGAGGATGAGGTTGGACGCACTCGAGGTTTCGAGTTCTACGCGCAGCGATCTGATGACCTCGCTTTGTTCACTGCCTGCATGTCGCGACTGAGCTAGTTCATTGCGAAGTCCCTCAATTATTTTCTCGAGACCCATGATTTTACCATCTGGTGGACATAAACATCCAAGAATGCAACTCAGGGTCGTAATAGACATACTTGAATTCTCCTCCCGTGCATGCAAATATTGTACTTCTTGTTGAAATTCAGCGAGCCGCATACGCAGATCGTGTTCATCTGATAAGCATGGTTGCCAGAGACCCTCAATCAGGTACGATTGAATGCACTGAGGCCACCAGCGGACGTACAAGAAGTCTGACGTGCGTCTTCGAGAACAGCCTTACTCTCTGAGATTTCATCCTCCCAAGTGATCTGTGAGAAAAGTTGAAGACGCGAATCAACCTCGAGATTGAAGCACACTCACATTGTCACAATAATGCACTGGAAGAATATCATGGAGACTGTGAAGCGAGACTTTCTTGCCCCCGGCGATTGCTAGACTGTAATTTGACGAGATAGCCATTGACTCGATGTCGATTATGTGTTCGATCGTAGACCCAATCTGCTGGCGCGTGACTGTGTCCCAGAACGACACAGAGGAGCCTACGGAGACCGCAACAAATCTTTCGTTCCTTGACAGAGCGATGGAACGGGCAGGTTTGGAGCCGTGAGTTCGCCATTTCAAGAGCGTTCTGCCCGTCGGCAACTCGAGACGGTGAACGAACCCATCTTCAGATAACACGAAGAGCTGCTTGCTGTCCTTTGCCCACACGACCGACTGGTTATAGGACGAGCCGACCCTGACTGGAACGTCAAGGAGGAGGCTGCTATTCTGACTGTCGTAAACCCGGACAGACGGACAATTCCACGTGGCAGTGGCGATGAGCCGACCATCAGGCGAGAATTTCGCGGCCACTACCCAATTAGCGTGTGCCAGTGGCTCGAGCAACCGTTGGCCTGTCGGGAGGGACCAAACACAGACAGTCTGGTCCTCCGATCCAGTCACGATTCTCTTACCGTCAGGTGAGATGTCGACCGCACGGACGACGCTATTGTGTGCAGAGAGATCGGTGCCCGTTTTGCGGGTCTTCGCATTCCATACCGTCACCCAGCCATTCCAGGTCCCAGTCACGACCCACCGCCCATCCCGTGACACTGCGGTGTTGAAAATACTGCTCCCTGCATCCATGGGTGGCCCCACCTCGTCACCGTCTTGCACTCGCCAATGTCGAACCTTTGCTTCCGAACCGCCCCCTATGACCTGCTGACCATCCGCGAGGAACGCGACGGACCAAATGCTCTCTCTACCATCAATGTCGATCGGCTTTGCTAGTGGTCCGTGAGCGCCACAGAGAGGGAACCCTTCTCGGTTGACTCTTGGATGCTCGTCATTATCATACTCTCCATTTCGTCGGTGTACTCACCACCAGTGGACCACAAAAGTCTAGGTAACATCTTCGTTGCTTGTGAGAGGGGATGGAAAGAAGGATGCAGACCGCTTGCTTTTAGTATAACATTGTCGCCTGGTATGCACGTGTTCTCGTCAGCATCGAATTGTTCAACCCTGTAATTACCTTACTCCGAGCCACACAAGTGACGCTTGCCTCACCGTCACATACCCCCCGCCTTGGCCCGTTCTCGATCCTCGCATCATGATGCCCTTGAGACCGACTAAGGTTTCCGGGTCTAGAAGCTACTGGGAAGTAACAACTAGTAGCAGTAGTGATGCATGCGCGCTTGATATCTTTCCAGAGCGGTTAAGTTTATGGCGTGGTATGTTACTGGCATGAGGATGCGGCCCCTTGATTGTAACTTAGCTCCTGTTTGGGGTAAGATTCAATGGAGCCGTCCAGGTGGGTCTCGGCAATGGAGGGCCTCAGTGCGATAAGGGATATATCAAGTTTCCTTATCGATAGACAAGGCCCTCCGGGCAGTCCTGGTCCCATTGTCAACCCACTGACAACTCTCGATAGACCACACTGGCACTGGCTGCTCAGCCCCAGTGTATGGTCAGAAGGAAGGGTACAGCGTAGCTAGACTTTGTAACTTCTTCACTATAATAGAAATTATCATAAAATAGGCAGTCATTGGCCGTGCTTGAAAATGGTGACATCGGTGTCGTTGTGTAGTGGTTCCAATATCGTTCCCGGCTGCGTTGCCCTTGTCGTGCTGTGGTGGAATTGACCATGCCCGTAGTACTATCATAGTCTCTGCAGTTGTGAACATTATGGATGTCCTAGTGCACTGTCTTCACTACAGTTGTCGACTGTGTCAACCTCGCGGTTGTTATCCTCGTCGCTGCATTGTGTGTTCCGTCGTCGTCAGCCGCAATCTGCATCACAATGCCGCCGCCGCCACAGCCACAAAGACTGACTGTCAGCCGTCCCGTTGTCTCGCCCTGGGGACAACAAACTACGTTCGTCCTTGAGCGCTGACTTGAAGCTCTGAAGCTGGAGGCCTTGAAGGTAAGTACATACTAACTTAGGACGAGCTCGCTGAAAGCGTCCAAGACCTGATTGGCTGTGGGTTAACAGAAACATTCTCACGGTTGTTAACACTTGTCCTTATGGGGGAAGGGGAGCCTTTGGCTCGAAAGGTGACCAAATGGATAATCAACGTCCACGAAAATGTTCACAGAAGCGTCCCAAACGGTCACAGGGGAGGAAGTAGTGATAGTGAATCAGTCGATTTACTGGATCTCGCTGTGCTCGCACCGCAGGCGTTGAAAATTTTGGGCTACATACCTGTCCCTGGAATACTCTCGCTCTTTATATCCTCTCCATACTCCGCCACACGCTTCTGAGAATGAGCCAAGGATCGAGTAAAGGGGACCTCGGAAGCTTCTATAGACCCGAAACGTTGCTAGGGTAGGTACTTAGAGTGCGACATCGTTGCAGTGCAGCGTCAGAGTCCAACTTCATTAATCTACTGTATGTTGACCGTTTCGATACCCTTGATCAATTCATCCAACGGCGTTTCCTCGCGCATCCGGACGCTAATCAAATCGTCTGCCGCAACACGTCTATATTGCGTCATGTGTGATATCGGCGCGAGTAACAGGGCCCCAAACGGTTGCCTGAGACGAATGATGAGGTGCAGCGCAGGTGTGATATTGGTCCTGGCATCAATCCCACTACCGCGTCGAACCAAGCCGCTGTCGAAGAGGGAACTGATCCACGGATGGATGAGAAGGTAGCCTTCCATCTCAGGGAGGTCGTCCGCAGTCCTGATCTCGACGCTCCCGAGGCCAGTGGCCGTTGCATGGTAAACATGCTTGGAATCATTGTGCGGCTGCGAGGCACGGACGAGTTCGGTGATGGGAAAAACAATACCTGAAAGTTGCAGTCGGCCAGCAGCAATGAATGGTGGAACTAGTTTTTTGAGCTCGTCATACAGCGCTACGGCACGTGGAATGTCATGGTGAGGTAAGGATGATTGCAGTTCTACGGCCATGTCGATTATGTCGGCTTTCTCGATATGCTGTGGGGCATGGGGCGGCACGACTATGTTATAAACGCTAAGGTCGGCTGGTAGGCAGCTATTGTAGGCACCAGAGCGCCCAGTCCAAGCGAGGATCATTGCGTCGCCAGAACCTGTCAGAACATGCTCCAAAAGCCGACCGACTGCAAGATTGCCCTCGCCATATATAACCGGGAGTGCGGTTTTGAAGATGCCGAACAAGCAGTACGCAATGTCTTCCTCGCGCTCCGTTTGACGCATCGAAGCGAGATAAAGCTTCTCCCGCACCCTGTCTAGACCTGGGCGAAGCGTGGCCACATCTTTTGCGGTGAAATGGGTTGCCCGTTCCATTTCTGAAAGAATTTCAGGGGACTCTTTGTGGTTGAACACGGTCAACTCCGGGTGGTTGGACACGGGTAATCCCAGGTATGGCTTCCAATCGGCGGTATAGAACTGGACAACCTTGGACGCAACATATTCCTGGTATGTCCACCCACGAGTGTTCCAAATACTTTTCCACAGAGTGTCGAACTCAGATGGCACGTCATGAAGGTACACGACAGTAAGGGATGATCCGCTATACCATTTGAACATGGCGACCACTGATTCTTCAAGAACCCTCTTGTCTTGCTGGTTGATACAGCATGTGTCTGTCCATGCCCAGTGGAAGCAAAGCGAGTTTGCGACCTTGCAGAACTGTTTTACCTTGCTGTTCTCAGTTGACGCCGATAACATGTAGACCGAAGTCTCCTTCTCCACCATTTGAAGTGTTGGTTCGTGAGACCGCCACCTGTGCGACAACATCACGTATCGATAGAACTTCCTGACTTCTCTCCGGATGCGTGGATGGTCGAGTCGAGCCGGCGTCGTCATCGAGGACCGCAACTCATCGTACATCTGGAGTACCTCGAATGCAGCGTTTTGCTTTGCCTTATCATAGAGACAACCGGTTTTGGTGTCAATCAGGACGCTCGGCATGTCGCGGGTAACATCCTTGACCGCATTTTTAATCGCCTGGGTTGCATCGACGTATTGACTACGAAGTTCTATTCGAAGTCAACCATCACGTTCGGATGCAGGCAGTATCGAAACAATGATTTACCTCGAACGCGTGGATCACGTGACTTATTGAGTATGGAGAGCATCGTCCTAAATGCCTCGAATGCTTCCTTATAATGTCCTATGCCGTGTAACGCCGCATGCTTCCCTTTAAATCCATCGTGGGATGATGGGTCGAGCTCGATAAGCTAAGAGTATCAAACAATGAAGATCATTCGATCTGAAACAATGTGCAAACATACCAAATTACTGCGCTTCAGGAGAACATCGTTGGCGTTCGGCGGGTCAAGCAACAGTGCGTGCGTGTAGTATTTCACAGCGTCATCGTGTTTCCTGGAATCCTTCGCAGTGTCTCCCAGGCTCTCTAATTTGCCGGCACAGCGTCCCCGGAAATCTGAGGACTTCTCAGTTATTCCTACCCACGTCTTCATTGGAATGCAGTACCATGTTCCCACTGCGTCCGCTCGTCCTGGACTCCTGCGTCAATTGGTAGATTGTCTTGCATTTGTCGGTAACACTCGACCGCCTCTGTGAGGCGACTGTTTTCCTCAAGAACATCACAGGTTGCGTGATAAATGAGAAATCCTGGGACCTTGAACTGGGGCGGGGCTGTCATTATGTATGTCGAAATCGCTATGAAGGGAATACCTTGGCATAGGCGCTCAACGTATCTTGGGCTGTACCAGACGCCAAGAAAATGCGGGCCAACTTGACTAGTATACCTGTTGGAGCCGAGGGACTGAGCAACAACGCCCTGGAATAGGCAGCTGTCGCTTTCTTGGTGTCTGATGCACCGTCTCCAACTCTATCCAGTTCTGTGACGCAACGCTGCGTAAAATCTTATTGGAACGATCAAATACTGCGTCCGAACCCACAACTCCAAAACTCACTGGCAAGCCAGTCGGAGAGGAATTTGTCAGGTTTCACATCCTCGCTCAGACTACTCGCAAGGAGATTGTCTGCAGCATCACATATGAGCCCTTGGGAATACAAGGCCTCGTACTCGTGTTTTTGCTCGTGTGCATGGATGATACACCTAAGACTGTCCTTTTCTTGGTTGACGGCACTGAGCTGATCACGAAGTTTCTCAGCGATGTGACCTTCTGTGTGATCGTCTGATCGACATTAGTTACGGAGCATAAAGTTGGGTAGAAAAGAACGAACTTGAGCTTTCCCGGGCCTGAGCGTTTGCAAGCGCGCGTTGCGAGTCCGCCAGCTCGTTGCGGAGTTGTTCAACGATCGCTTCAAGATCAGTAACTTTGCGTTCTAGAGCATTCGAGGTTATACAAGGCCAAGTTGAAGTGGCAATGGACACACGAGAGCTCTCCTGTGCATCTAGGGACCTTGCGAGATCATCCTTTTGTTGCTTAACTGCTTGTTGAGATGACGTGAGCTCTGACTCAAGCTGGGTAACAGCTGTCTCGAAGTTTTCTACCCTTTCGTCTGATGGGCATAAATTAAAGAACGCGGGATGAGGTACTACGGACATACTGAAGCTTGTTGTCTGGGTGTAAAGTTCTACACGTAGTGAATTGTTGATCTCGCTTTGTCCGTCGGCTGCGTGTCGCGCTTGCGTGAGCAGCTCCCGAAGTTCCTTGACAATTTCTTCCAAACCCGCAACTTTGCCACCTACTGGGCGTGAACCAAAAATGTAAATGAGGTCAAAAATAACATACTCAAGGTTTCTTCTTGGGAACGTAGGGACTGTACTTCGTGTTGTGCTTCAGCAAGCTGGATACGCAGCCCTTGTTCATCTAGTATCCGTGGATGTCAAAAATTCGGGATCGTTGGGAGTAGCGAAACGCACTGGCACTGTCTGACTCGTCGACGACATCCTCGGGCAGAGGGGTGACATCGTCACAGTAGGAGGTGGGAAGAATCTCGCGGAGAGCATGAAGGGAGATCCTCCTGCCGTTTGCAGTCACTAGGGAGTAACTCGATGAGATGGCCATGGACTCGATTTTAGCTGAATGATCGATGGTAGACCCGACCTGCTTGCGCGTCTGAGGATCCCAAAAAGAGACCGAAGAGCCAGCGGATGCTGCGATGAACCTTCCGTTGCTCGCCAGGGTGATACAGTTGGCGGCTTTGCTGCCATGAATCGGCCACCTGGAGAGCGTCCTACCGGTAGCCGCGTGAAGACAATGAACGAAGCCCTCTTCAGAAAGTACGAAGAGCTGCTTGCTATCGCGCGCCCATGCTAGCGACTGGTTGTGGACTGAGCCGACCTTGATTGAGAAGCTTTGAAGTAAGGTACCACGATGGCTGTCGTAGACATGGACTGACGCGCGACCGAATGTGGCCGTGGCAATGAAACGGCCGTTGGGCGAGAACTTTGCAGCGCACACCGAGTCTTCGTGCTGCAATGGCCCGAGGAGTCTCTGGCCGTCCGCGAGCGACCAGATGCAGACGGTAGAGTCCTCCGACCCAGTCACGATTCTCGTACCGTCGTGCGAGATATCTACTGCACGGACGATACCGTTGTGTGCAGAGAGGTCAGTACCCTTCTTGTGGTTCAATTTTGCGTTCCACACCGTCAACCAGCCACTCCACGTTCCGGTCGCGACCCACTTTCCGTCGTGGGATACCGCAATGTTAAAGACGCTACTCCCTGGGTCCATTGGGGACCCCGCCTCCCCTCCGTCTTGTGCTCGCCAACGTCGAATCTTCCCTTCTGAGCCACCGCTTGCGATTTGCTGGCCATCCGCGAGGAATGCGACCGACCACACGTCCTCTCTACCGTCGATATCGATTGTTCTCGCTGTCTTTCAGTCAGCGCAAACATAACAGAAGCTGTTTCCTCCCAACTCTTGGACCCATGTCAACGTCAGTATTGACTACCGTTTTCGTTTATGTACTCACCACTCGAGGGCCATCGGAATTTGGGAAACATCTGACTATGAGAGGGACGAAAAGGCGGATACGGTGCTTCTTCCTCGGCGCATCCAACCACACGTGTCTCCTTATCGAATTGATTCACACTCAGCGCTCAATCTCCTTAGCCCCGTTTTACTACCACGTATCACGATGGTGTAGGTTCTGGACTGAATTTTGGCATCCCTATTCTCCCCCTTCACTGTGCTAATAAGTACTCGTCTCATAGTGCAAGGGAAGATGGCTTGCCCTGTACAAAGTCAAGGTGCTTTTGATCCTACTGATCCACAAGTTTGACTTTAGTTGAGCAGAGAGCAGCCCCACAGGTTGGTGCATGCTACAAGTTCATCCACATGGCATTGACACCATACACACCAAGGATGATATCCTTGTGCAGTTGTATTCATGTCAGGGGTGAGACAAAGTTTGAAATGGGAACAAAATGTCACATAGTTATATTGGAGATGTCCAACATACAATTGTGATCCCTTCATGAATAAATGATAAAGTATATAGTGGGAACAATACAAGTGATGGTGTTCTCTTCCATTCACCAAAGTGAGATTCGCCGTAACATCCAAATCAGGCGGGCGGGTCAACAAATGTAAACATCTCTACCACCACGCTCCACGACACCGGCGCACTGAAGGCCGGACGGTTTCAAATCTCGATAGGCTAAAGACACGGTGAAGCGACAAAGGTTTTGTCTCGACGGGCTGATTATCTGGCACACACCTTTCATCTCACCGGAACCAGTTGTCTGTTCGTCAAAGCTGAACATACCGAGAGCAACGTGGCGGGCCAATCATCCAGTAAGTACTAAAGCCGCATCGCGACGGTTCTCTTGTTGTCGATCCGACCCTTCAGTGTTGTTGAACTTGGATACTGCAGCACACTTGGCCATCGCTGAGCCTGCTTCTGTCGTCCTCTAACGCGCACCATACACTGTCTTCACTCTTGGCTAGCAGCAATGACTGTCTCTCACCGAAAACGTGAGCATCAGCCTGACGAAATACAAAGTAAGTGATCTTCGAAAGTTCCATTCCAAGTTTGTTCCATCCAATTGTGTTCTCACGGGGCCCTGTTGCACAATCTCACGCTAGCTGTCAACGAACCTGGCCTGCAAATTCAATGCGACGCATGTATGTGCGACCTGACGCACTCCGTGCGGATAAAGTGTGCAGACCCTGTCTGTGAACCTGGCGACGGAGTGGACATTTGTCCAGCGTGTTTTTGTACCGGAAAAGAGTTCGCAAAGCACAAACGTGGCCACACATATCGAGTCATCGTAAGCCCCAGTGCTCTGACGTTGCACAGTCTGAATAGTCTTCTCTCAGGAATTACATTCGTACCCTATCTTTTCAGAAGATTGGGGCGCCGACGAGTATGTCATGTTTTCTTGCCAAGTCTAAAACTCCCGTCGATTCCATGTTCGTCAGAGAGCTATTGTTGGTCGAGGGCATATCAAAAGCCGGCCTTGGAAACTGGCAGATGATCGCAGAGCACGTTGGTACTCGGTCAAAGGAAGAAGTGGAGGAACATTACAATTCTATTTACGTCGACTCGCCAAACTGGCCTCTACCAGTAAGCCGTTGACTCTCGGGTGTTCGTTATCCTCTAACCGCTCGTAACGCAGCGGATGGATGTTGATTTTGACGTCGATCCTGAAGAGTTTCAACAACGGAAACGAAGACGAATGTCGGCTATGAATAACGCTGCTCCACTGCCTCCAAAAGTCGCTCCGACATCAGCCCCAGGTGTCCACGAAGTCGCTACATTTCTTCCGGGTCGCCTCGAATTCGAACACGAGCTCGACAACGAGGCGGAGGAACTGGTGAAAGACCTCGAGTTCGGCATCTGCTTTGCTTACGGAGGAGATCAAATCATCGAGGACGAGAATGATGCAGACGTCATGGCCCGTGCACAGATGCTAGAGGAACGGAAGTCGAGCGAAGAAAATAGATCAATGAGTCAACCACCGATGAATGGTGTGAATGGCCACGTAAACGGCTACGGTTCTATCAATGGTGATACGTCGAGACCGCACTCGGTCGTCAAGTCGGAGGAACCTGCCGGTGGTGATCAGCAAACCACCGGAGAAGACGATCCGAATTCCGAAGAACCCACGCAACCGCCCCCGTTCGAGACAGAGGATTCTCTCGCATTCAAGTTAACGATGATCGAGATGTACAACCAACGTGTGTTGAAACGTCACGAAGCCAAGGCCGTCATGTTTGAACGGGGCCTCCTCGAGTACAAGAAGGTCAGTCCGATTGGATTCTGTGGCATATGTCAGTCGCTTCAATGATCGTTTTCATTTAAAGATGCAAGCTGCCGAGAAGAAACGGGCGAAAGAGGAAAAGGACATTATACAGCGTCTGCGACCCTTTGCCAGACTTCAGACTGCCGAAGACTACGAAGTGTTCGCCGCCGACATCCTGTGTAAGAGATCCCGTTTCCTGACGGCAGTGGGTCTTAATCACGCTCCAGACGAGGCGATGCTGCGGAAACGTATACAGGATCTGCAGCACTATCGGCGCATGGGCCTCACCACCGCCGCCGACATCGATAAGTTTGAGATGGACAGCATTCGTCGTGTAGGCGTGCAACGCTTCGTCCATGTGGTGCACTACTTCTGGTCTCATCATTTCATTTCCAGGTGCAATTAAAGACAAATATGTCGCGAGATTACTATGCCTCCGAGCGGCTGAATCAACTGCGCGGCGGCACCGGCCGTGAGTGCGACGGAGATGCTTCTTTCATTCACCAGCTCATGTCTTCTTAGGAGAATCCGAGGGACGTAAAAGTCATGAACGGGAATTGACACCCAAGCTCAGTGCCAATATCCCTGGCGCCGGCTCTGCACGCCGACTAGGTGCGTGGATTCCTTCCCGAATCTCCCGATATCCGTCGCTCATCAATGACCATCGGCCAGTGGCTCCTCTCAACCTGGCCAACAGCCCTTCACTGCATTTGCTCACGCCCGCAGAACAGGCGCTGTGCTCGCAGCTACGCATCCTCCCCAAACCATACCTCGTCATCAAGGAGACGCTCGTCCGAGAGTACGCCCGCCGCGGTGGCAAGCTCCGCCGGCGCGAGGCGCGAGATCTAGTGAAGATCGACGTCAACAAGACAAGTCGCGTATGGGACTTTCTGGTCCAGGCAGGGTATCTCAAGATCACGCCGGACCCGCAGCACGCCGCTCCTTCAGACCCTGCGTGAGTCCTTTGACTGAGTCTCCGAACCTGTGCGACTCATGGCACAACGGCAGACAAGCACAAGCGTCCCTGAGCGCATCGCCATCCAAGGAGCACGTTCAGTCTGGCGTCGCCTCCAACCTAACGGCACCTCAGGTGGCCTCCAAGACGTCTACTCAAAACGGCCCCGCTCCTCAGCCGAAATCGTCTTTTGCCTCCCCTCCGCTACCTTCCGCTCCATGGCCACCGACGCAATCATGAACACTTGACTCCGCCGGAGTCGTATTACCATGTACTGATCTATCCCCACACACATCTGTACCATAGGGCATCTGCACACGCTGTTATTTTGTTGGCACTTCCTTCGTGCTTTATTAATTACATCACGATAATACTCTAGATCTTCCCGCGACGAGGTCCTCGATGATGGCTCGGTCAATGGGAATGTTGGCACGTGCAAGATAGTCGTCGTTCCTACATGGTGAAGAGGATGTGCTCAGCGAGGAATATCTCCGCTATCGATATACTCTCACCAAAACTGTGGTCCACGACGACGACGACCGTATCGCTCGTCAGACCAAAGAACCTGCTCAAGTGGCCAAACAACACCCGACGTACCTTTGAGTGATGACGATTACCTGAATCGCACCTACATACCCCCAGGGGGACGCGCGGTCAACAGAATGGCAGATGCGTCAACGTAGATTGTACCTACAAGATAGTGACGATCGTTTGGCCTTCCTTCCATCCCATTCGTTGCGCCAGCTTGACGCACGCTACCAAATTGCAGGCGCTGCTGGACCCGAGGAACAGACCGTCATGCTGGACAAGGTAGCGAGACATCGCAACGGCTTCTGCGTCCGTTATCCTAAGACATGTGTGAGACCAATGAAAGAAAAACAAAAACAAAAGATATATGGATCTAAGACTCGCCGGAACGCGTCATCGATGATGGGCAACGCCAAATCGACATTATTCGTCATCCGATTGATCCCGCTGTCATCGAGGGGCACGCGTGCATGAGCAAAGGGAGACATTTCGAAACCGTCGATCAGGGGAGGGAAGGACAAGACGAATTATATCGAGAACGTACATCCCCTCGACGACCGTATCGACCTGATGCCGTCGCTTTGTGCCTTCCGCTTCCTTGCGATCGTACATTACGCCAAATTTGACCTGTCATGCAACGATATACGGGGGGGGCGGTGAGATTTCTCGTGGATCTCGGGAGAAGTCGAGGCGTGTACGTACCTTGTTGTAGAGACCGCTTCCTTCGGGATCGGCCAAGACGACCTTGACATTCTCGTCCATCAACTTGATGTAGCGGCCCGTCCCGGCGATAGTTCCGCCAGTCCCTGAATTAACGCGGTGCGTGAGTGCTGTCCAGCTGCTGCTTTCATGTCGGCAAGTCGTGGTGAAACGACTCACCCGCCCCGGAGACGAACGCGTGCAGCTTCCCGTTCGTCTGTCTCCAAATCTCTGGACCAGTCCCTTCGTAGTGTGCATCAAAGTTGCTCC
Source organism: Guyanaporus albipodus (assembly GCA_038088995.1). NCBI lineage: Eukaryota > Fungi > Basidiomycota > Agaricomycetes > Boletales > Boletaceae > Guyanaporus > Guyanaporus albipodus. The sequence continues at coordinate 41,529 of JBBPKA010000022.1, forward strand.
TGTTCTGCATCGACAATCCAGTGAGATCCACCTCCTATATTGACTTCGCCAGGGCTGGTGGGTTGATGACGCACCTCGAACTGGTCTGCGAAGAACCCACGGGGTTTGGTCAGCAGGTCGGTGTCCTGTGGATCGTCTTGCGTGCACTCTGGGTGTACATGTGACGAGGTAGTGGAGACAACGACCGAAGGAGAACCCGTGTCCATCTCATGGCTGAATCTCGTGTTCTCAATCCCGTTTGGCGCGCCCGGTTGGCCAAATCGAACAGCAGCTTGTCGTGCCAAGTTCTGAGGTGTCGCTATGAAGACATAGTGCACGAAAATGGTGTATACGCACGACATACTACCCACAGACGGTCAGTGTATCTGGGAAGATTCCGATGGGCAGGTGGAAGTACATACTTGTTTCTTGTCGACAATGCTAGCAGGGCGGACACGCTGTACTTCTGCACCAAGCGATTGCAATGCTTTTACTTTCTCTTCCGCGACATCGTCTGGCATGATGATGGCTACCATGGATGTGAGCGAGCACGATCCCCAGCGCGTGAGACATAACTCACTCGTGTCATAACCCCTGCCAACGAGAGAGCAGTCTAATAAACGAGGATGAGACAAGAAAGAGCAGTACCTAGCTTTTGCTATGGTTGCTATCGAAATCCCAGTTGAACCGACCGTTCCCTCGAAGATTCGCGAGCCTGTGTGCGGGTGCAACAACCCTTGACGTTCGGCATCTTCAATCACTGTCATCGACGTGTAAACGTTGGACCTTCTGCAATCCCCAACACCGATGCACTGCAAGAATTCTCACTTCGTAAGGCAACCCGGTCCTTGACGCTTCCCCCCGGATTCAGAAACTGGGAACAGACCAGACTCAGACATCGCCTTGAATCATCATTACCAGGGGCCCTCACCTCAGCTTTGCCCAAAATCTCCACTCCAAGCGCGTCGCTCAACGAGTTGATCCTCACCAATGGCGTGTTTCCTAGTCGACATGCTCCACTGAATACATGGCACTCAAAAAGGGACATACCAATTAGCCCGGTCACCCCACGCACAATTTCATCGCTCCTCAGCTCGATAGGTCGCAACAATGTCTGGCTCTTTAACTTGGACTGTTTTTTGTGTTCAGCATGGTAGTGTGTTATAGAGGTTGCTGAGACTGCAAAAATAAATCCAGTCAATATTCCAAAAGATACTTGGTGAATTGTGCTGGTTGGACCAAGGAGAAAAGCAAGGTCAGGGAACTTCATGACAAGCTGAATTCAACATGCACAAAGTACTTAAAGCCAGTCAAGAGCAAACAGGTATCTCCAATCACACTTGTAGTCACATTTAAGCATATGAAGGAAGATATACATTGCAGCAAGAAAACACTACATTAATTACAAGATAAAAGAATCCATCAGACAGACGCTCTACTCGCTGGTCCTGGCTCACCGAGCTGCACGCAGCCCGGCGACACGCAGAACCAAACGTCCTCGAGATCCCGCCGAAGCGGAGACCATGTTCTCTGTCGAACGAGCGAGCGCGGATGTCATCGAATGGATTTGAAGGATGTGGCATGTGTAAACATGCGAGACTCGAGTTAGTTTCTATAGAATAGATCCTAGCTGAGTATGTTCTGAGGAATCAATTTGTCCAGGCGTGGATTATATAGGTTTTTGTGCTGGTCCGTGCGTTAAAGCACGTGACCGCAAATGCTTTGATGACGTGGCCGTTGACGATGCACTTCGCGTACATGGAGGCGAACAGAACATCCCTTGTTTCATATACCCTAAAGTAGGATTGTCTATGAGAGCGTGTAGTACTCACACGACCACTATACATGGAATCATGGCAGCCTCGGTTGGTTTCGACTGACATATGAAGCCAACGCCCGCCACCGTCCGCTCTGTCATCAATCATCTCCGCCACGTATCCACAGCGAGTATGGCAACATCGATTGAGAAACAGAAATTCTTTTTGACACACAAGAAGTACGCCGTCGTCGGCGCATCGACGGACCAGTCGAAATGGGGAACAAAGGCGGGTGATTTGGTGACAGACTCGATAACGGTGAACGAACTCCTTATCTAGATTCTCCAATGGTATGTCGCGAGGGACAGGGACGTGACGCCCGTGCACCCGGCCAGTCAGATGGGCAACGGTTGAGGCACCCTGCTCATTCCGTTCTCACAGACGAATACCAAGCTAGAGGGGCGCGCGACGGTCAAGTCGATTGAGGAACTGCCTTTGCCCGCCGAGACCGCGCTGAGTATCATAACGCCTGCCAAGGTTTGTCACTCCAATACCCATTTTGTTGGTCATGGGCCCTCTCACTCCTCGCGTAAAGATCACCATCAAGTTGTTGGAACAGGCGAAAGCCAAAAGCATTCCTGCTATCTGGATTCAACCCGGAGCATCCGACAAGGAGTGCGTTGATTACATCACGGACAATGGAATGGCGGACTATGTGATCTGGCAAGGAGAATGTTTGTGGCGAGATGGTGACGGTGTACTTCGCGCCATGGCTCATGAACGTGCATCTATGTAACTCTCACTAAATACATTCGTGTTCTAGTTATCTAGTGAGTGCATATAACTTTGCATCAAATCCCCCAACTCATGTTCTTACCTTGTCGAGGAAGTATTATTCACCGGATGCGTAGTACTGAGTATGTTCTAGGAGGAGAATACGCACGACAACCATGTATTCTGGTGTCAGCGCACGGTCCTTGCGACTGCACAACAAGGGAGACGGTTTACCACAACGTTCAACACCATCTAAATCTACCTGACTCATTACAGTAACTGACGTCACTATGGTTCCCGGGCGTCCTCCGCATAAGCTACGCATGCAAGACTTTATCAAGAAACTCTTCTATAGATATCCTTTAACGGCATTTCCTCCTGCTATCTTGCCTTCTGCCCAATGTTTGATCAGCACGCCCGCGATCGCAGTGGTTGGTGGAACTTTGAAGGGTGGATCCGATCGAGCTTTGGGCTTATCTTGTGTTCCAGCTGAAGCTATATTGTTGTTCGTTTTGCTGGATGCTGCGTTCAGGGCGGCCAGAACCTCTTCACGGGTATACCAACGCGCCTCTGAGAAAGGGGAGCAGCACATCAGCAACGGGAGGCGTGCGCTATATCGGAGGTCGTTACCTTGTAGTTCATTATCTAGATCCGTGCGAATTGGCTTGGACGCGTCCGCCGTGGCGTAGAATCCCAACATGAGATTGGCGGGGAATGGCTTTCCAAAAAGAACGTAAGACGATCGTCAGCACAGACGATGCACCTCGAATACTTCGCGGTTCCTACCCAGGGCTGCCCAGAATGATACCGGATATTCCAAACCTTCACGCCGGCTTCCTCCCACATCTCGCGTCGTACTGCGTCCTCGTACGATTCACCAGGCTCGACAAAGCCTGCCAGAGCGGAAATGAAGTTAGGCGGGAACCGTTTCTGCAGAGAAGTTTCAACTCAACACAACGCTCGGGTCAGGTCGGGAACATCGAACATACGCCTCTGCCAAGGATAACCTTATCTCCCGCCTCATTCATGACTAGCATGATCACAACGGGGTCAGTTCTCGGGTGGTTAAAATTTTGCAATCCGCGCCTTCCGAGCTCGGTCAGAGTTCGTTCCATAAACTGTCAGGTTCGGACAAACCCTGATGAGCAGGGCTTCTTGCTCGGGTTATCGGCCCATGGCAATAAGCTGCTACACGACAGCTTCCAGCCTGCCCAAAGAGAATAGGTTGGGGAACCACAGCTAGGGCAAAACTAGAGGTAGAAGTGTCAAACGTGATCTCCAGAACAATAGGCGTACTACATGCCCTGTTTCTGTCGTTCCAGTCTACCATACTGCGGGCACTGGCGAAGACAGACGCAGAAAATACATCCAAGGCACCCATCGCCGATCGAGGGTCGGTAAAAGCCAACTTGTCATTCGACTTTGAGAGTTCAGAGTTTTGAATAACAGCGTCCACCTCGCTTTGTTCGAGATCGGCCACATCGAGACAGAAGTATGGGGTGCCATCGATGTTGGCGACGGCGACTTCTGGTCGCTTGAAGTCTGATGAAGGAAGCGCAGATGCGGTTGTGGGATCATGCTCTTCGAGGCCGAGGAAGACGACGCGTGGACCGTGGAACCGGGCGCCCTCGAGGATGGGTGCCTCCTCCTTGTTCAACTCTCCAGGGTGCTGTCCCTGACCAAAATACGGATCGGGGCCGAGCAACGGCTTGACGTCGCTGGTTGTCAACAGGGCCAGTGTGCGTTTCTCCGCGTTTGGGTTCGTGGCAATCAACGGCATGCCACCCTTGAATAAGATCCACCGTGTTGCCGGAGACACGACGACTGCATTCAGGAATCCTGGAGAGGGTCGCAGCCATGAAAGTCGGTTCAGCGAAGATCCGCCCATGAAGTTGACAAAGCTTCATTGTTGTCAACGGTACAACCGACGTGTTGTTCTGACCCAACTGAGACTCACTTTTCGCCCATCTTGTTCGAGAGTCTGCAAATGGACCAAAAGACGAACAGCCCAGAGCGTCCGTTGCCACGAAATCGAAATGCAGCGCACTTGCCCAGCCACGCCATGTGGTCATGGAAATTATCTCTCTGTTCTAAAACGAATGCATGCACACTCACGGGAAAGTTGGGGTCAGCTGGCTGATTATATTTGGTCGTAGTGAGCCAGTAGTGGCCCTCCGCAAGATTGATAGGCCAGAATCGGAACGGCGACGTGTGTTACTAAGACCCGACACGAAGAGGTTCTCTGCGTGTTCTCTACCCCGCATGCGTTACATGCCAGATGACCGCAGCGGATCTAACGAGCTGAACTTCTTTCCAGTGGGCCAAGGTTCTCATTGGACAGGATATTCCCGAACTAACCCGATTTTCCCGTCACCGGATCTTTGGAATTCCGTTTTGAATGTCGTATGCAGTCAACCTTGTCGTTGAAATGCAAAATTCGTGCATTCATGTGCGAAAAAAAAAATGCAATTTTACGTGGCGAAGGCCGTCACTATAATCCTCAGGCTCAGGCTGGCCTCTGAATCCTTATCCGAGACAGCAGATCAGCATTCCCCTAATCATGAACATTGTCCTTCCCATATCGAGGGAACAATGACTGAGACATGCCATGAGCACAATGGCTTCTCTTTCCTCGTTCTTTGGGGCATTTCGAGGCCGACGGACGCTTCGTCATATCTGCAAATGGTTCATGTTCACTCGCAGCACCATACGATGGACCGCGTGGCTACGGCCTGGTGGTGTAACGCATTGCCATTATGCTGCGTTCGGTGGAACCAGACCCTTCCCCGTGCCTCCCCGCAAGTTCATCCGAGCATCCGTTGCCACATCCGTGGTTTCATCCGTTCGCTAATGGCGCACTAGTTCAGGGGGGCGGTGCGCGGGGATATCGATGAGTCAGGCCATCCCTTCATTTCCCTGCGGACATGAGATATCGATACGGGCGCGTCTCGAAAACAGTGCACAATGCGGAACGTCCAAGGCCTTATTTCGCTTGTAATCTGGAATTTAAACGCGTCACCGAAGGTGCGTATGAACGTTACGTTCGCCGACCCTCCCTTGAAACTACCTTTTATGGCAATCCGTTTGTTCGCTGTCCATTTCTGGCTTCATCGCGAAGGTTGCAGGGGCTCCCTGTCGCAGGGGACCCCAAGTTCCAGCGCAGAAGGCGGATACTTATTCTGGCCGGGTTTTCTCCCGTATCCTTCAACTTTCCTTAACAGGAATGCAAACAATGGTGGCTTGCCCTCGAAGCCTGATGAAATCCCCTGCTCTCCTGGGACAGGTTTTAAATGTAGGGCGGAATAAGATTTGGTCGTCGTTCTAACCTTGTATAAAGAGACACCCCTCGGACCCTGCCCTATCCCACTGCATGAACCTTGAGCTGCCGTACGCCCATTTTTGTTACTTCGGTTCTGGTCGCCCTTCGGGATATCTGATCATGAGTATGTTCCTTTACCTCTAGCATGCGATGACGTCCGACATGCCCCGCCCAAAACCAGACGGAAATAGAGGACACCGCTTTCACGAGTCCGTGATCACACCCGCCCAGGCCATTGCAGAGGCATGGCAACGTGAATCGCCCCAGACCCAGGAAGTCTGGCGTCAAGCTGAGGCAAAACGGAGGGAGCAATATCTAGCTCCAAGGCTACCACGGCCACGACATGGTTCACATGGTTCTGGCAGCAAAATGTAGCTCTATTGTATTACCTGTAGTGACCTGGAGGTGAATGGTAGTCGCCCCGCGTCCGCTCTGTCACTCCTCTTCGATCACTGATTGTCTACTGCCAGTTTCGTATTCATTCATGTAAATGTTGACATTTGTCTTAAGCGATACCACGTACCACAATTACTGTACAACATAGCGGCTTGGCGAAGGTCAAGTGGCATTTGAATTGAGCATCGCCAGTACTGGTTACGTCTACTGGAGGAGACGACAAAAGTGATACAATATTTATGTTATTAGGGATCGATACAGCGCCAAAAAAAATAGATAGGATCATTGTCCCAGTGCCACAGGTGTTTGAGTGATGGCTGAACTTGACGTATCATTCGTTTCGTCTAGCTCGTGCTGCTCCTCTTCGTCTTCCTCCTCCTCGTCTTCCTCCTCCATGGCGGCTTCGGCCTCGGCTTGTGCCTGTGCAGCCGATGCTGCGTTGGCAATTGCTTGCTCGAGCAACCTCGTTTGTTCTTCCGACAAACCATACAGAGACAATTGAGCTGCGCCCTCAGGTCGAGCTCCGTTGTCCACGGTTTGGCCAGAGCCCAGCAACGCTGGCTGGTTGTCAGCAGAACAAGCGACTGGCCCCCGAGAGTGCGCCGGGCCACCGCTAACACCGGCAGAGCCCACACCCTGAATCTGGGACTGAGGAGCAAGATTCTGCATCTGCACACGAGCGATGACGCTCGCCAACGTCGCTTGCCCACCAGTTGGGTCGAGGTGCAACGGTGGTGCCGCATGATCAGTACCAAGCGCAGACGACACGTGTCGCTGCAACGTTGCGTGGAGGCTGAGCACGGCGGCCTGCATCTGTCTGACGACATCACTGTGCACTTCGCCTTCCTCCATGTGTCCATCGCCTCCACGGCCAAAGTATGTCGCAGGGTTCCCAACAATTTCTGCCCACATCCTCGAGCGGCGACCCTCCCTTACCGGGTCCTGATCACCCTCTTTGTCCAGTACTACTTCCTTGATTGCAGCACTAACGCAGGCTTCTCCCTTGCCACCACGTGCTGCGCTGCTATTCTTATGTCGCTTGATTGCGTCTCGACGGGAAAACATCTTGTCGCAGCCAGCACATTGCCAGGCCCTCTTTTCGTGGAGTTTCGTATGACGCTTGAGGTCATGGTTACGTGCGAATGACGCAGGACAAGCTGCGCAACGGAATGGACGATGTACGGCATGGACACGCTGATGCGCTCGCAGGCTGTAGAGCCTCGCAAAAATCTTGCGGCAACCGGGTACGAGACAAGGGTAGACAGCTGTGCCAATGTCATGGAACGGAGCGGACGGATTGGGCCGCGTGCCTTGAGCAGTCCAGGGGTGAGAAGGATGAGGAATGGAGTCCGGAGCATGCTGAATGGCGTGGTTGGAAGCTGCTGTAGGGCCGATCTGAATGCCACTGAGGACACCAAGGACTTGGATCAAGCCACCGATCTCTTGTAGCGCATTCATCTCCAGGCCTCCTCCGGCGGATGATGTCATGGAGAAAAGGAATAGCTGATGGAGATATAGTTGAACCGAAGATATGACGGACGGATCAAGCGAGCCATCGGTCGGGGAATTGGCGCTGAGAGTGTCGGAAACAATTTTGACAGCTTCGGTTATTGGCCGCTGGAGGTCGGGGTAAGTGGTATTCGATCGTTTAAGAGCGCGAACGTCGTTCTGCCGTTCTTCCTCTTCGCTCTCGTCGCGTTTACGCTTTCCCTTGTCAAGGTGAATCGCAGGGGCATTTGAATGACGCATTGTCGCGAAGAGCGTGTTGGAACGTGCTAGCGACACTAGAACGGGTGTCAACGATTTGGCAAGGTCTTTCGAGATGGATCCGGCGCGAACAGCCAGGTTGAGGACGTTCAACACATTATCGTGATTGGTTCCCGGGACGAGGGCAGACGCGAGTGTGGAGTAGGCCAGCTTGTCGTTGGCAGTGATGGCAAGAATTCCCTTCATGGTCTGCAATGCCGCATCCTGCTTCTTCAACAGTGTAGTCCTGGGGGTTGCGACACGGTGTTCACCTGGAAGAGTTCCGGCATGGGATGCAGGTGGTTGTGTGCTTGACGTCGCTCGCGCTGCTTGAGCCTTGTTGATGTCTGCCCAAAGCTGCTCCTTGAGACGACGTGCTATCTCTTCCGCCTCTTCTTCGTCTTCTTCGTCCCCTTCCTCTTCGTCCTCTTGTTCATCATCCCTGATACTCGCGTCCTCTGCTGCTGCAGCTCCCACGCTTCCGGTAGTAGTGACTGCAGAAGTCGCATCGTTTGCGACAATCTGCTCTGCAACAGCTTCTGTCATCAACCTTGGCGGGCTGTCAGCAAACAAGTTTCATGAACCCTGTTCGTCAGTCGTCCAATCACTGGAGCAACCTTACCGTAGGGAAATATCCACGGATTGAAAACAGGCACAGTCACATGACATGTAGATGGAGTAACACGTAATACGCACGGCTAAAAAATCGTCTTCAATGTCCGCGAATATAAGATAAGAAGCAAGTTTGTTCAATGGGTTGCGGACCTTGCCTGCACGAGTCAACTAGCACACTCTTTTTTTCCTTCGTGCACCATGTCAGAATACAAAGACAGTAAGAAAGGGAGTACTCTCAAAGATCTGGCGGCTGGAACTGCTGGTGGAATCGCTCAGGTGAGTAATGCATGTTCCGGAGTTGACTGAAGCGATAAATTCTCTCTTTATGGGGCAGGTGCTCGTTGGACAACCCTTTGACATCGTGAAAGTGGTCAGTGCATGGTGATTTCCTCAGTAAACGCGTGAACTTCAGATCCTTCCCCACTGCCAGCGCATGCAAACCTCAGCCAAAGGGACCTACACGGGGATGCTGCAGTGCGCTGGTGGGATTCTGAAGAACGAGGGCCCGTTGGCATTTTACAAGGTCGGATATGTTTTAAATCAACCAAGAGACATCTGACGACCTTCCAGGGTACACTCACTCCTTTATTAGGCATTGGACTTTGCGTGTCCATACAGTTCGGTGCATTAGAATACACGAAGAGGGTATTTGCGGAACACAATCTAGCCCGCGGAGAGGGGGGTGAAGGAGGTGAAACCCTCGGGGTAGGTCAATTGTTCACAGCAGGTGTTGCTGCTGGTCTAGCGAACGGCTTCGTCTCCGGTCCAGTGGAGCATATCAGGATACGTGAGTAATTTGGGTGATCAAGGCATTTGATCAGCTCACCATTGATCCCACGGGATTTCGCAGGACTACAAACACAATCTAACACAAACCCGATGTATAATGGTCCTTTTGATGCCATTAAGAAGATATACTCACAGCATGGGATTCCCGGCCTCTTCAAGGGCCAATGTGTGACGTTCCTCCGTGAAGCTACCGGTTATGGAATGTACTTCCTGGTATATGAGAAGCTAGTTCAGCGTGAAATGTCGCAGAAAGGCATCCGCAGGGATCAGATCAGTCCACTCAACGCTGTCCTCTACGGTGCGACTGCTGGATATGCTGTAAGCTCTTCTTCGACGGTCCATGCACTTGTCTCATCGCTTTGTTCACAGCTGTGGGCTGTAATATATCCCATAGACATGATCAAATCACGAATGCAAACTGATGGGTTCTCGCCATCGACTGGTCAAAAGTATGCTTCAGCGCGGGATTGTGTGCGGAAGGTTTGGCGGACAGAGGGCGTCGCTGCCTTCACACGTGGGCTGAGTCCCACTTTGATCCGGTTAGTGAAACTTTTCGTGTTGTAGGGTCAACCGGCTGACATCAGCGGCGTAGCTCCCCGTTTGCAAATGGAGCAACCTTCCTTGGTTTTGAGCTCGCAAGTCGGGTTCTATACTCCTGATTGATTGCCGATATACCTCCGTCCCCCTTTCCATTTCTAGACACGATTTAATGATGAACATCGACCGGGTGATATACGTAGCTGAGCCACTAGATTCAAACGAAGTTACCACAGTCCATCCTTCAAGAAATTCCTTGTGTATTATATATCAAATGGCGACTAGGTGCTATTTGTTTTTTGTTCCAGATGAGGAGTGTCTAATATAAGCATGATGGTGCCTGTGTCCTCAGCATCAATGCAGGAAGATAAGATGCGAGGGGATATGCTCGAGCTATCAATCATCTTATGAGGAGTTGGCGGTGGTCCTGACTGGTTCTGATTGGCCCCGACTGTCTACCTTGGTTACCATTCCGCTGGAGATGCCAGTCCAGCCAAACGCTAAGGCAGGTTTTATGGTTCTTGTCCCCTTGATCTCCCGCCAGAGCGAATGCCGCTAGCGAAGACTAACCCGATATCTCATTCTGCGCTGGCGCTTGGAAGGCCTACGAGATGCGCCCGCTGAAGCTTTCTACGTCAAAATTCACCCTTGGTCTCGTATCATCCCCTTAGATCGACATGCTTTCAAGTTTGCATGGTCTTTATTAATTAGAGAAGTCGATGATGAATATGCAGAACAACTTTCAGGACCCACATTTGAATTGTGGCTTCTCTGTAGAATACCTTCAACATAGTAGTTTGAGGATGTGGCAATTCAAGAGAGTTGTTCACACGGAAGAGCGTAAGCCCGCTATAGTTTGGCACTCCAGACCACGTGCAGTATAGTATATATCTCGCCGCTCCTCGTCGAGATGGGAGTGGTTTACCTTGTCCTCGCACCGCGTAGTTGCCCTATAGATAGTCCACTTCTGTTCCGCCCAATCCCTCTGGCACTCTAGATCACGTGCAGTACAGTATATATCTCACCGCTCCTCGTCTAGATAAGAGTAGTTTACCTTGTCCTCGCACTGCACAGTCGCCCTATAGATCGTGGTCTAGTTCTGCTCGCCTGATCTCTCAGTGTTGCCTGCCGCTAGCCATGGTGAGTTTCCAGGTGGGTTTCCAAAGAATCGGGGCTTGCGCGAGAACCGTTCAATATGATCTCTGTTTGAGGCCGACTGGTTTTTACAGCTCTATCTACAGTCTGAGTCTTATATACTCGAGTGAGGCTGTACTGACACAAAAGGTAGTACATGAGGCATGCATGAGGAGCATTAGCGAAGTCGGAGTCAGGATAATCTGTCAGGGGGACGGATCCGTTACAGGGAAATCCGGTGTAATCGTCGTCTCAAACTCCGTAGCGTACTGTGGATCGAAATGGTGGACATGCATGATATGGCTTAGCGTGTCTGGCCGGAACCCCTCGTCTAGGGTAAGTCTTGATCGTGACATTGAAAATTGGATGGGGGAGTCGAAGATGCCGCGAGGAGATCTTCAATACACGGTGGACTATGTGTACCACAACCCAGAAATGGATAGGCACCTTTGCCGGGGTCCTTGCAAGTATCTTGTGGGATGCATCCTTGTGCATAAAACTGTTGCTTCCAGCCTGGTCAGAGAGCAATTTTCTTACGAGCATGGACATTGCAAAGGGTTGTGTACGCTCACTGGCACATAGACCCAGTGAAGTCGTTGGAAATCGAGATGGAGGATGACTGCGATCGTTTTGACAGTACAGTCCAGGACCCAGGATAAATTGGCTACAGCAGCTTCTTTCACTCCAACTTTCCCAGAGCCATGAGCCAACCAGCAGGGCAGAACAATAACAATACAATATTATTGTTCCCCATCCTGCTTGCAGCCCTGCAGCAACATGACGACCAGAAGGTCAGTGGTCGACATCGACCTCCTAACTAATGACGCAAGACATAAGTCCTGATTCTGTACGACGCAATGCATGTTGCGAGCAGATGAAAATTGAGAATATGATACCGTACATGAACTTAGCAGTCCACATGGCTACACGACGCTATAATACAAACTGGTGGAAGGGTATAGATGAGGTTATGAGGAGAACCCCTGGGTAAGCGATGCTGAGGAGGCGTCAATATCACTCTGCTTGAAAAAGAGAAGTGCTGACCCCCGCTACTGTTCTGGGAATTACGGTTAACCGTGAGACCACTGAATGTAGAATTTGTTGCAACTATGGAGTTGGTGATATGAATGATTGTTGGTGGGCTTGTCGGACGAGAAGGTGCTGGTGGACTGCTGGAGGTGGTTGGTACTTTGTTACCTCCGTCATCTTCAGGACCAGAGTCGTCTTGACTGAGTAAACTTGCAGTTCCGGCAAGAGTGATTTCCTGCTCACCTAATCGAATGCTGTCAGTGATTATCAGGCTTGGGTCTACCTTTCTCACCATCACGGAGCTGTGAAATAAGAAAGTCGTCTTGGAATGGATCCGTGGTAGCGATCGTCTCTGTCGCATTGATAATCGTTTGTCTGGCATTGTCGGTTAATCCGTCGGGTAGCTCGATGGCCCAGCCCCCAATCACCACGTCCGGGGAAACTGCCTCTGAAGCACGCCAGAGTGAATGCCGAAGCCGTAGAACAGGTAACGACTTACCATTCACAATTTGTATTTTGGCGTCTGAAACCACTTGCATATGCTGTTCCTCTCTCTGTATCTTCTCAGATGTACGCTAAACGGGGACGTCGTGATGTTCAGTAGCCAGGAAGTGCGACCGGGTATTGAGTAACTCAACCACTGTATTGAGGTACAGAGCTCTTGATGCCGTATGAAACAACCGGGCTGCTCTATAATTCAAAAGCGCTTTGATTGGGTTGAGGGTCTTGCGGCTGTTCTGTAGCTTCGCCTCTTGTACCCTGAGACTACTCACACATAAGCAGGCGGGTGACAGCCATGGATGAGTACTGAAGTACTGACGCCTCGACCTTGCTCCTCGTACTGTAAATAAACTTGTCGTTGTTGTTGAGATTGATGCCCATATCCCTAATCCTCTTCATCTCCTGTAGTGTGGCTTTGATCAGAAAACGACCCTTGCTGAGATTGTCGCCACCATTTTCATAATATGCAAGGGGGAAAACATTTTGATCAAATGCAGAAACAGTGCCGAGGTCGATTGGGATGATCACAGTAGCAGGACCCGTAGAACCCATTGTGTGAGGGTATTTCGAAGTGGTGGGGAAGCAGAGGTGGTAAGTCCCGTTTGGGGTTTATAAGAGGACTGGGACGCCGAGGTATTTTCGATAACTAGGTATGAATAATCGCCATTCTGGAGTGGGACTCCGGGCATTCCTTCATGGATACTTTTCGCGATTCCAGGGGGCCGAGAAAGGTCCCATTAACTGACAAGTGACCCCGATGGAAGATCCCACTCAAGAATAAGAATAAGGCAAGTTTTTGAACGATACATCCAGTGCGCAGTGGCATACACAGACTATTCACTTCGAAGTTTGTTCGAGTAGTAACTTGTTTCGTTCACCCAGCGCGTGTTTCCGATTGAAGCCCCGAGGCGGTCCGACACAACGTGCGGGAACATTATTACATAATTGTGGGTGTGTGTTTGTCAATATTTCTCCACGAGGTTTATGTGCGGAACCATGGTCCAACGTTGTTTGGCGGCAGCCTGGTGTGCACTGCTGTTCGTGCATCTCAAAAATGTTGCGGGCGGCTGCAGAGAATGCCCAAATTTCCCAGAAGATGCTTGAATTATGGGGAACAACGGACCACATCCCTCCTGAAGAACTTGATCCTAGCGAGGCTTGCTGGCGTGATCGGTTTGAGCAGTTGAGTAAACGTGGATATCTCCTGCGTCCTCGCTATTCTCCTCAGTGGGTCCCATCCTGGAAGACGTCGAAGAAGAATTGGACGGATTGTGAAGACAGCAAGAGGTTACAGGTTGGTGAAATTTCTTCCTACTGCTGGTGCCTCACCCCATGTCATCCTAGTTTGGCCAGGTCGTTGATGCAACCCGAACCTCGGATGGGAAAGCGGTGACTTTGAAAGAGATAGAACGAGCGTATCATCCATATGAAGCAGACATTGCCTTGTATTTTTCCTCGCAAGCACTCTTGTCACAACCTGCGAACCATTGCGTTCCCGTCTATGAAGTCTTCACACTGGCTGGTGAAGATGGTATTATGATTATGGTTATGCCTCTCCTCAGACCTTACAATAACCCTAGCTTTGATACTGTTGGAGAAGCAGTAGAGTGCTTCCGTCAACTGTTCGAGGTAGGATGACTTTGTGATTTTTATAGTTGTTTGTTGAATTGTTTCAGGGTCTCCAGTTCATGCATAAACATCACGTTGCCCATCGGTGTGTCCGGAGGCTGCTATCCTGCTTTGGTACTGATTTTGAACAGTGATTGCATGAGCGCAAATATCATGCTGGATCCTACTCAATTATACCCCGAGTCCTTTCACCCTGTGGCTGTCAACCTTAATAAGGGCTGTAGCAATGATGCAAGGCACTTCACGCGTACTCAACGACCCCCCAAATACTACTTTATTGACTTTGGGCTCTCTCGTCGGTATGATCCCTCGGACCCAAATCCTATGGAAATCCCGATTTGGGGTGGTGACAAAGAGGTTCCCGAGTTTCAGAATTCTAACGAGCCTCGCGATCCGTTCGCTACTGATGTTTTCTACATCGGGAACGCTATTAGGATGGACTTTATTCTGGTCAGCCGCCTTCTTTACTTGCGGTGGTTGGTGGCTAATCTAAAATGGACAGGAAAGAAGAGGGTTTGGGTTCATGAAACCCCTGATTACTAGTATGATCCAGGCGGAACCAGGGAAGCGCCCGAAAATGGATGAAGTGGTCGCCCAGTTCGATGATATCCGGCGTGGGCTCAGTCAGCGCAAATTACGCTCACGTGTTATTGATGTCAACGAGGACATGTTCGAACGAGTTGTTCGTACCACTTCACACTGGATACGTCGCATCGGGTTTGTTGCTAGAGGAGTTCCGGCCATACCTAGTCCACCATCCTAGGTGGCATTTGTTTTTTGTTCTGGGTAAGGGTTGTCTAATATGAGTATGATGGTGCCTGTGCGTTCTCAACGTCGACGCCGGAAGATAAGATATGTTCACACTGTCGATATGTGAGGTCAGGTAAACCTAAGCAGCTGAAAGCTAAGACAATTTGTGTGGCTTTTGTCCTGTCGGCATGATACTTTGGTCAACAAAATGAATCCCCGAATCCGGTCTTGCTCGCAATTCGAACAAAACGAGTGGTAATGCTAGTAATAGAGGGAATGCGTGGCTGCATACTGATTCATCGGATTTCCTTCATTCGTGGCAGTGTGTTTACCTCAACCAGCGAACGGAGCTGAAATTCTACACTGGCCTGCTGCACTGCCAACTTGAAGTTTTTGCCAGTTCTGGGCGTTGTATTCTGACTCGGTCACCACTTGATCGTCGTACATCATGTCTAAAATAATATGCCCTGACGGAAGGTGCGTCAAAGACCCATATGGGCTTTTATAACTTTCAAGAGGGTCCCTAACTGTTACGTTGCAGACTCTGTAAATTTACTGGTGCGGGTCCCGATAACGCCTCACGGTTCGCCTTGGTTGATGGTACAGCTATTAGTCGTGCGCGCTCACGGCCTTCAGCAATTGAGAGTGGAGAAGTCCTGGCGTCCGATAGTAACAGTGACCGTCGGGGATCACCAGTTCCATGAATTGAACCTCGGGTGCGATGGACAAAATCCTAACCTGAAAGAATGTTTTCAATTGTGAGTACAGCTGCACGACTCGTCGCGTTCAGAACGTGACGCCAGGAACCCAGCCACGGCGCAGAAATATCTTCTCGGATAGACATACGTGTCTATCACGGGGCACCCAGCAAGAAAAAGCACAAGCGGAGAACTCTCGTGGCGAATGCGTGTTGCACACTGCAAGAACTGGCAAGCCTTCAAGCTCAACAACAGAGCAAGCAAAGAAGTTAGTCCAACTGTCATCCAGACCGTCCTATCTAATGTCGTAAGGTGTCGAGATAAAATTGAACAGTATCTCTCGCGCCAAGGGCAAGGCAAACAAATCTATACCCAATACGGTTATATTGGTTGCAAAACTTGACTTGCCGGAAGCCCCTTCTGAGACGCTTTTAGAAGACGTGGGATTCGATATGTCCGAAATTATCAGTGAGGGTCATGATTCAAACGATGAAGGTAATCCATCAATTCGGCATATTTCTGGCTGACTTAGTTGTTTTGTTGGTAGAATACTCTAGTTCTTCAACATCCGACTACGAGGACCGAAGTCTTGTGCGGCCAGAAGCGCATCACCCGGAGCCAAAAGTATACCGTGGCTACTGGTCCGACCCTGACGCAGAGTCTGAAGATGAACGAGAGTCATTGCTCAAGCCCCAGGATGATGATCCTATACTCGTACTTATGCCTTCAGACAGCGAAGACAGCAGCCTCGGAAAAAGTGGCAATCGCAAATTCTGGTTTGCAGCATCAATTCTACCAACATACACAGAAACGATATCCATGGATTCCCGAGTTTCAGTCATAGACTCCATTGTGGATTCCTTTTCGCCTTACCGTGAGCTACGCGAAGCTCGATTAGATTCGGACTACGAACGTGTCCTGACTGATTTGTGTAACGAATGGAGGTTTGTTGGTGGATCGGTGAGGAAACTTGTCTCACATATAGCTCTGAGCTGACTCCAGGATAGCTGGTAGCTTTGGCGGGGTAGGAAAGCTGACTGTGTGCTGAACTGTTTACTGACTCAATTACCCAAGGCTTGAGGCTGGCGTGTTCGGCCTCTCGTCCGGTTCCATGTTTACTGTCACCGTCTTTTCTAGAAAATGTATAGCTGTCAGTAGTGTTGCCTCTGGAATCGGTCTCGCGATAGACGCCTGGTTTCTATTGGCATACTGCAACATAACTTCTGCAAAATTTCAAGTGAGCCGCCTTTTTTGTTCCTCCTCGACCATTGACCTTATATCCCCTGCTAGAAAATGGCCGTAGATGTCTACGGCAAATACCTGTTCTTCTGTATTTCAGCGCGGATACCTGCCCTCTGCATGTTTGCGTCCGCTTTTGCGCTGATGACCTTCATGTTATCAGTCGTGTGGACGGCCTGGCCCACTGCAGTGCTGGTCATGTCATTCATGGCGGGCGTGCTCGTTAGCCTCCAGTTTATTGTGTATGGCGTGCACTGCGTCGTGGTGCTCGTTGCGGAAGCGACACGGGGCATTCGAAGAGGCGTCCTACGGTGTCTCACCTGGATTCGTTCCCCGCCCCCCGACGTGCGGGAGAAGCATACCCCGGGAAGTTAAGTTAAAAAATGACGATTCATGGACCTTTGTATGGCATTATTGAAGGATTCTTCATCCTGATTACCAATGTACAATACATAGCACGCAACGTAACACAAGCATTGTTCTTTGTTCTGGACAGTAGGCGGGGTAAAACAACCCGTGCCAATAATATATATATATAGAAACAAACGTTATTCCTTGTGCTGAGCGTGGGGCTCATTTCGTTGGATTTACTCTCCATAGACTTCTCGCCAAGTTGACACCGACTTGCGATCTCATCACGAACGAAGTTGAGCCTGAACCGACCGTTTTCGAAGAAATTCTCTCTCCTCAGGCTGTCATTTAGAGAGGGATTAACACGATAACGAACCAACCCAGGTACACTGTCGATAGCAAACATGTATGCGAGAACCTCCTGTCAACCTATTAGTACGTCGAGCTTCCATCGTAGCCCTGTGCCTTTATATTACATGGTCAGTTCCAAAATACACATCACAGTTCTTGAATAATATTCGTCTGAAACCACTCTTGGGCGGTCGGATTGAGTGGTCATGGCTTGCCCGGAAGCGATATTCCGCGAACGTGCCCTCTTCCACAATCCAAACCATCGGGGGGCCCATTCTCCCAAACTCGAGAACGAGCTTGTGTCTGGCGTTGTCAATAATGATGAAATCAAGGAGTTTTTATGGCGCTAGATGCGTGTCCGGACCTGTCGTGCAGTCGCATTGATAAGTGGTTGGTCGATCATCCTTACTAGGTGTAAGCGGGCCAACGTATAAAGCGGCCCTGGAAGCCCGACGAGGAGGCCTACAGCAGGCAGTAACGCGTAGCAGTTGGGCACGGTCGTGGATCCTTGCATTAGAATTGTGTCCTCTGAGCCGAAGGCTTGGATGGCCGACAGGAGTCGGTCCTCCGGGAGTTATGCAAATGCGAAGTTACAACCTAACCCAAACCAGCTGTTAGAGGTGGCGATTAGCGCGACTGGTATTGGTACTGACACTCTCAGTATCGAACCTGAAACGTGGAGAACGTCACCCAGTCGATATCGCCATAAACCATCTCTGGTTGTCAATATTGGCTCATAGTGTTTGTCCACTTCCAGTACGAAGTCATCTCATTTGTTCGCATCACACGGATTACCGATCATGGTCTCCTATATCCAGGACAGTGGAGGGGAACATTCAGTCCCAGAATGGACCTCACGTGGGTATGTGACATGTCAATTCGTCATCATCCAGAATACGAAGCCACGCACCTTTGTCGTGACGGTAGCTGAGAGGAAAAGCCCATGGGCGTTTCGTCGAACGCGGGAAAACCGTCCGAGGAGGAGGATGTGGCCTCGATCAGCGACGGTTCTGTTGCACGCTATGGATTGAGATGGAAATGAGCCTGCATGATGACACTTTATCAACATCAACATATACGTTCATCGAACCCTCCGTGCTTGCCTGCAAATATTCTTGGACATGGTCAGTGCTCCTCAGATCTGGAAGTGTGCCGTCCCCGATGCAAGACAGGAGCAGATCCCAGTGTTCGTTGATATGGCGCACGAGATCGACGAAGTGTGTCACGAATAATAAATAGAATCGGTCAACATTTTGAAAGTAGCCATGAACAATCACAGGTATGGAGGGAAGGGTATCCAATAACGGTCGCTGCCAACGGCACGGCATAGCCGGAACTGAGACAAGCAGGACATCAGTGAGTCGACGGGAATAGGCATCTTTGTTGTTTTTATCAAACAGAGCGCGAGCTGGGATCTTCCATCACTCGTTGTGCTTGCATTTCGGGGGATTCTTGGATACCACCCCGGACGGAGCACTCGAAGCTGCAAACAAGTCGTGCAATCCACTGGGAGCGAATACGATCACGACGTCCTCTTCCTTGCATGTTTGCGCATTGAATTTGTCCACGAATGGCCCCTTGTGCGAATCGTGACCTGGGGAACTTGTTCAGTTCTACCGTGCCCTGAGACACAGTAGCATCGCAAAAGTCGACGAGCGAGCAGAGGACAAGGTTCGGCTGTTCCTGTAGTCCAGCTAGCCTCTACTAGATGCTGATCGGATGCCCGGGAAAATTACATTTCATGAGGCTCTGCGCCCTGGTCTCAACCTGGACTCGGACAAGTTGCATGGGTGGGGTTTCCAACGTGAAAGGCGAAACTTTGGGATTTGAAGGTATGCCAGTCAAGAATCCAAGTCGAATTGGCGCCGCAGGATCACCGTGACTAGTCCGAACGTTTTTCGCAGCGAACCCTAGCTCGGCTGGCCACACTGGTTTCTCATTCATAGTTTACACTGGCATCTAAATGTACAATCTTGGTCCGACCTTTTTGGACACGCCCTTCTCTCAAAACTTGATTTCCGACTTGTTCAAGATCCCAGCTTCGATTGCCTTGATTTCTACGATCTCTCTCAGCGATGAGACATCCTGTCATGCAGACATTGACTTACGCAGCGCAAGATGGCGACTGTGGAAACGTGACAAGCCCAAATTACCTTTTTTCCGCCAAAGACCCGTCAAAGGCTGAGGTTGCATGCGAACACTGTACGACGACGTACCGATGCCGAACCACAAGTGGTCGTGCCCACAGTGCCTCCAAACGCTATTCACCTCTTCTTCCTTCGTGAAGCCCCACACTGGATTCACCTTGTCGGCTACTGTCGGGCCACAGACGTCGCGCATACTGTCGCGTGGGTCTCCGTATCTTTCGAAAAGATGTGCCCCGAGTTCAACGCCGGGCGTTACACCGAGAAGTGCAGTTACTCACCCGGTCGCAAAGACCACGACGTCTGCTTGCAGCTCCGTCCCGTCGACGAACTTGAGTCCTTTCTTGGTGAAGCGTTCGATAGCGCCCCCACTCTTGATCTTGATGTCACCGTCGATGATGTGTTTGCTCGTGCCGGTGTCTGTCGAGAGACGATGAGAATGTCTTATATATCGGCCAGCAATAGAGTAAAGCACCAATGTAGTAACCTCCCGCATGCACATATAGAAGTTGGATGATGCCTGCCCCGTCGACTCCAAAATTGGTCTTGAAACCCACTTTAGCAAGACCATCGAAAATTTCTCTGCATCATGGATGTGAGCTACATTCCATAGCGTATTGAGAAGTTATACTCACTTATCGGTAGTTTGCGCAGTATAGGGCACGGTGCGCTGGTGAATTCGTCGCAATACGGCATTTGGTAGACTGCCGTTGTAAACATCTGCGACATCGGTTGGAACGGTATCGTTGTACAGTCCTTACAAATCAACACCATAAACAAGGAAACTTTGCGGGATTGGACAAGGTGGCACACCATTCAGCAGCAGTCCGAGTGCCTCAGTCGAAATGACGTATGTAGACGAACGCTGGTACCTATACAGGAACGGGGTCAGTCTAAAAGAGGTTATGTGGCAAAGCCCGACATTGTGACATCCACTCCGTGGTTAAAGAAGTCTTGGGCGATGTCATGACCTTGACTTACATTAGACAAGATAATCCGCAGCTTTGCAATGTAGCGACGTACCGGAGGTGCAAGCACCGACGACGACCGCCTTCTTTCCGATGTAGTTCGCCGCGGAGGTGTATTCTGTAGAATGGACTGCTTCACCCTCGAAGTCTTCCTAGAAAAAATATCAATAAAATCACCCCATCACCCATGAGAGAGCGATTTACCTTGCCTGGGATGTTTGGCACTTTTGGACGACCTCCAAAGCCGGTCGCGAAAACCAGGTGTTTCACCTTGAGAACTCGGGTTCCTTTTTCGCCTCTGTCGATCTCAACGGTCCAAGTTTTTAACTTGTCGTCCCACTCAGTCTTGGTGATCACGGATGAAGTCCATACATTGAGCTCGAGATGGTTCGCATAACTCTCCAGCCAATCTGCAAGCTGCGTGGATGGCATCCGTGAATGCAAAGCAGAAATCCTATGTGTGTCGGTTCATCGTACCTTTCGAGCTGGAGTGTAGACAGGCCAAGTTGGTGGGAAACTGGAGCACAGGTAGTGAAACAACGTCCGTATCCGCATCTCGCCGAACTCACTTCAAATAAGGGGTTTGATTGTACCAGATCGTATCGTGCAAGCACAAAGCCTTGTAACGATCCCTCCACTGGTGTCTTGTTAGTCTCATAATACCTCGGAACTTGGCGAAAACGCACGTTATCACCGATGCGAGCTTTCTTGTCGATCACAAGGTGCGAAACACCAAGGTATTTCAATCTCGCAGCGATTTCAAGGCCGGTATGACCTGCACCGACCACTATGACAGTCGGATCGCCATCTGCAAGATCCACCTCTCGACGTCGCCTCTGTTCCCAAGTACCATGTTCGGCGACTTTTGGACGGAGAGGCCCGATCTGCGACGGGGTCAGCTGGGCATCGACTTCAGTATCCGCATCGTACCTGTTCTGGGAAATCGTTGAGGGATTGTAAGCATGTGTAGAGTGAATATGCCTTCCAAGTCGAACTAGGTGCGGGGACCAGATAACATATAGCGGTGCCCTTCCCAACCTTGGTTCCGAACCCAAAGGAAAGGCGTAAAAAGACCAGGTCGGGGAAAAACTTGAGTAGTTCTGGTGCAAGGAAAGGCTCATGGTTGAGACGAAGATCCACGAGTCCGGTTGGCGCGAGACGATGATTGAGGAGGTTCCTGAGCACATCCCTACCCTCGATGGTTCTGAAGTCCCAGGTCAATGCCAAGTTGTCCTTCCAGAACCCGTCATCAAGGAAGAGGTCAAGGATCCCATCGATATTAGACGAAGAAATAGTGCTTGAAAATGCACTAAACCAAGCCGTTGCCACGTCGGCAGGTGAGGTCACTGTGGGCTCTTCTACCCCCAGCCGCTGAAGAGTAGGCAGTTGCTGCGGGTAGGGATCGTTACTCATACTGGGCGGGGATGAAACTTTGAAGCATGATGGCTAGCTTAGAGCAGTCTTCATATACCATCGATCGCGGTTACAGCGACTCAGAATCGCGGGATGTGACACCATCGATAAACGTAGGTCATAATCGGACTTATAGAACTCAGATCCGCCGTGGGGAAGACCTCATGACCACTGACTCGCCCTGGTCCTGTGGGAATTCCAGGGAAGATTCAATATTGAAAAGTGACTGCCTGTGTCATCAACGTACCATTCTTCCGTATCCGTATTCGCAAGTGTAGATTTTGGGCGTGACGCGATGATTTGTATGGAAGTAGCATAGCGGCCTTGAGTTTGATGGCACGGCCTTTCCACGATGTCATTGGGCGACCTGGACCTGAAAAGACAGTGCAAATATCAGTTCAAATGAAGGTTACTCCGGATGATCCCGAAGAGTGTAGCGCAAGATACTAGAGTGACTCCAGTCTCACGTTTCCAAGATCGTGTGGACCAACAACCCTGAGTGTGCTGAGTCTGATTGGCGGGCGCCGTATCTGTCACTGTCAACTAACCTGAACGGTCTAGAAGACACCATCCAGTAATCCTTTGTCTGGGTGCATTGCCCAGCGGGGAGCTGGCTGCCTGGCCGCGCGTGCACGCGGGTCTGCAGGCAAACACGCCGCTGTCAGACTGCAACAGGTCGAACCACACGATGTGGTAGTAAGTCCATTCATTTATTGAGCTCAGGGGTAGCTGACAGAATAAAATTCTTCACCCATGAGAGAGGAAAGGGCAATGCCAGACAAAGAGGTTGGCAAGCTGATATCGGTAAAAGAAAGACAGCTCACGGGAAGAGAAGAGTAGCAGGTCACACAGGCACCCTCCCGCGCTTCCCGAACAGTCCTCGCCTGGAAACCAGAGTAAGGGCTCTATCCGAATAGGTCTAGTACAAATACTGTGAGAACTAGCAAGATTCTTGTTCTCCGAACGGGGTGAAGAACCCCTTGGACTACCTGGGAGCTTTGCCGTAAATGCACGTTGTTGAGTAATTGTGTGATGGAAGACGTATATCGTGTTTGTTGATCCTTGTAGGTCCCGAATGATGCGCCACATTGCAGGCGTCTGCCTACCTATTGTTTTCTTGGTGCTTGTCTTTGGTCGCAAGGATACTAGGTACACACAAATCACAGCCCGCCATCCGTGTATAGAGCGCTTGCAAGAGACGAATAAATTCTGGAGCGGGACGAGGATGACAGCTTCGCTCTTCCATCCTTTCATTTCTTAGCAACGCTGTGAAAATGTCTTTATCCTCCATCATCAAACAAACCGAGGGAGTATTGCAAGAAGTGCTACGAGATCTCCATGAAGACCAAGAAAATCGATATCCTATGCTATGCGAAACAGATAGGAACCTGTTCGTGAAGGAGGAAGAGAGGTACGTTAATGTTCGATTGTGAACTACAGCACTGACAAGGTTTTCATCACAGCCTTTGGGAACGGCTAAAAGATACTAGGGAGTCAGACATAAATGGTGGCTGGCGCCGTTTTCTTTGCTTGCCTTCATCACAAGCGGTGAAGTGCCTCAAGGATGCTCATGAACTCTCCCGACGCGTTAAAGTAATTTCATGGGTCTACACTTTGATATCGCGGATCGGTGACTCTGACATTGTCTCTCTAAGGATGATATTAATGCAAAATTGAGGACCAGGCTCACCAGGTCCTCTGCAGGCACGCCCGAAATAGACGCAAGACTCCCGCTGGTCGAGAGTGGTTTTGAGGCGACCAACGCGATGATAACATCTCCGCTCAACATGCGCTGTTCTATCTCTGAGCCTGTGGCCACCGGGGAGAATGTCAACCCGACGGCCCTAAACGACTACGATGACGCGTCTGATATGCATGCGGCGATCACCTCACCACTTGGTAAGCAGTTCTTGTATTCATCCTCACATCATGTCAATATTCTGCCAGACACAACTGGTGTGTCCAGTGATGCAAGCCGTGATTCTTCTAGTCGACGCCACAGGAGGTCGCCGCCACCTCCACCACTGCCACGAACGAACCCGTCGAGGAATTCTCATCTTTTGTCAGAGGCCTCGAGTAATGTGACAAATGGCTCTTTTCGTCGCTCTCCCTCCGTCAGGAGACCTGCCCCTCCACCTCCACGGTCGCCTACGCAATCTACTACTAGTAGATCATCTAACTCGCCAATCAGAGCATCCTTCTCTTCGAATGGCTCGTCACCTCCTAGCCCCGCCATGATCTCGTCCATGTCTAGTCTCGCACAGAATATGAGTATGCTGGCATCCTCAATTGCCACGGAAAGCATGTCAGGACAAACACCAGGACGGCAGAGGGCACGTGTCATCAAGACGAACTGCGTCGATGTGAATGACTCAAGAATTGACGGACTGACGGTAAACAACGGTGGGAGCAACAACAGTGGGGCCGGTGCGTCCTTTGTGCCTTCTTTTTTCAGCTCTTGCTTACCGTCGAGCTTGATATGCAGTCATTCATAGGATGATGGCCCCCCCTCCACGTCCGTCTCGACAAGTCCCCACGTTCTAAGCTTGGTCATCTCATTTCTTGTGCGCCGCTTTGAAAGCATTGCTACATAGAAAGGACTCTGTATCATACGGACTGGCCTGGCTTAACGTGTGCTTATGCCGTATAAACACATTTATACTTTTCGTCTCGTTCCAGATGAGTTCACATCATCCCAGAAAGGCAACTCGAAACTGGCTGCCTCGACGACCGGAGTCGCGGGCCTGGGTGTGCGAACGTACCAAACTAACATCATCTGAGGCGGCAATCCTCAACGCCGTCCGTATGAAACATTCGGACAACTTGCTGACACAGCCTATCCGACACGAAACGGCCACCCAAGCTCAAGTCCAAGCGGGCGCTTAACTTGAAACCGATGGCTCTCGGAGACACGCTGATCTCATCGAGTCCATTAGATTCATTCATGGGGTCCGTGCACTGCCCACATGCATTTGCCCAGCGAGAACATCACCACACGACAGCCGCAGCGGCCTGATACCGTATCCTCGACAAGAGGGCAAGGACCCCAAACGCCCTGATTTGCTGACTTTTGGAAACCCACCGTGGCTAGCAGCGGGCAACACTGAGAGATCAGGCGAGCAGAACTAGACCACGATCTATAGGGCGACTACGCGGTGCGAGGACAAGGTAATCTTGACGAGGAGCGGCGAGATATATACTGTACTGCATGTGATCTAGAGTGCCAAACTATAGCGGGCTTACAACTTTGACGGTCGGCAAAGCGCGAGCACAACCTTGGGGATACCAAGTTGCTAACGCCCGCGCTCGCGATACCAGCTCGCTGCTCAACTACTAAGCGTAACCTATGCCGAGATCGTTTGTCCTTTTCGTCCTCAACTACTACACTGTCTTCTGCACTCAAGTCACGACCCGAGCGTATCGCACTTGTGCCCAGCCATTAGCCCGCGTGCGCCCTTGTTCTCTGTCTTGCATATATATAGTGGCCGCGCACGTATATTAGGCGCCGGCTGGGTGGTCTTGGACCCTCCGTCCGTTGTCCTCTCACACGGCTACCGAGGTGAGTCTAGTTCTTACATACAGTACCTACTCGGGCTCACACGTACGGAGTACGGTTGCCCCTCGACAGCCGTCGTACGTCCGACTTGTGTTTAGCCTTTATGCGAGGGATACTGCGGAGGGGACATACGTACCCATTGATGGGCCCGTTATCAGCGTCGATATCACTATCACTATCCACGTCGAGACTCGACATCACGAATCCACGATCGGAATACTGGTCCTCTCATCGCCCTTTCCCGCGAACGCCCGAATCGGGTGAGCGCGACACATGGGGCCCCGTACAGGGGGGGTCGTCGAATAAAGCGATCGGGGTAGGAAGGGACCTATGGTTGACCGTCATGATGCATAGGGTCCAGTGGGATCTTGGACGGTCGTGCGCGGGCACCCTCGAAACGTTACGTCGTCTGTTTAATCCTCAATTCCACGTGATCATGAAAGTATACGCTTGGTGCATCGATGGAGAGGGGGCGATGAAACAGGGGTGTGCACATGGGTTGGATGGATCGACCAAGGG
Source organism: Guyanaporus albipodus (assembly GCA_038088995.1). Classification (NCBI taxonomy): domain Eukaryota; kingdom Fungi; phylum Basidiomycota; class Agaricomycetes; order Boletales; family Boletaceae; genus Guyanaporus; species Guyanaporus albipodus. The sequence continues at coordinate 67,723 of JBBPKA010000022.1, forward strand.
GTGGGCTGGAGGAGGCTGACGATAGCTCGCTCGAGCAATGGTGGATGAGAGCGAATGGCAGTGATACCTCAAGCACGAACAGCGACACAGGCAGGGAAAGTCATCGACAGACAGCAAAGGAAACGAATCAAAGGAAGTACACAAGCTTTCATTTCAGACAAAACACAGTATGTATTGCGTATGTAAAACATCCCATCATCCCCTCCAATGCACAAAAGCCAACATTGCACAGGACCGAAATATTATACTACAAGAAAAGAAACAGGGATAAATGAAGAGAAAAGAAAGTGGGGATGAATGTAGCAATGAGCGGGAAAAGAAAGAACGCCCTAATACCCCCTGGACAATCACGTCTCATCATTGCGTACCATTGGGCTGTGGGAAGAGGAGAGATGGTCGTGGTGCGCTCTCTCTCGGCGGCTTCACGCGGAACTCGCTTACAAGGCAAACGTGACTGAAAAGGAGGAAGAATCAGTCATGCGGAGGCCGATCTGGGATCAGCGGATTAGACTTACTCTGAAGGAAAATGGGCATTCGGGAACCCGACAACCTTGTTGAGGTAACTCTTGTCCACACCACCTAAAACGGCATTCACCGCCAAATTGGCTGTACTGTACCAGACATAGTCAATCACGCCTCGGAAGCTGGGGGTAAAGTTTGTCAATGGAGGGTCGCCTGCCGCAGCGTAGGCACTCTTGAGACCGAATTTGTGCCGTAACCCTTCGCTAGTGTACCTCCCATAGAGATGTGACATGAAATCCGGATGATCTGGCGGTGCAGACCCATTGGACAAGAATTCACACACGCCACTGTCAGGGATGGAATTGAAGTCGCCGCAAAGGATAAGGGGTATCTTCGTTCCATCACTGTACACAGGTGCTGACCGTGGTTGTAACGCGGATTTGTCGTCTGTATTGTTCGGCGGACGAGGAGGCAACTTGCAAAAGTATGAAGCGACCTTTTCTATCTCGTCCATCAAAAGGGCCACCTGGACGAGCTTGACGTCCCGGAAATTCGGATCCCAGTGTATGTGAGTGTTCGCCACAATAAGACGCGTGCCCGTTTCCTTGTTCTCAAAGCAACATATGACAGCGATTTGATCCTTGCCAAGAACCCGGTTGAACATATCGTCCGTTTTCTTGAAGTCTGGACGCTGCATGGCGACGGTACGAAATTCAACGAGCTGCTTCTCCACCAGTTGATACCTAGGCAGATAGATCAATATGTATTATGGGTGGACAGAAATTAAGACAAACTTTCTGGCCTTGTAGAAGGTCGCGCAGCCTTCAACTTGCCGCCGTTCCGTATCGCTCATGGTATTGTATCGCGACTTAGGGTAATATACACCTTCATAATCTTGCCCTTGGAGGTGCTTGATGAGATACTCCTCGTACTGAGTAGTGTCTACTTCCTGCAAGCACAGAAAGTCGGCATCATAGTTCATTACTTCCGTCAAGATCAACTCCTTGCGATAATCCCACGACAATGCCCAGGATGGCGTGTAGCCGTAAACGCGTTCCGTGGCGCACTTCTCCCAAAGAATGTTGTAACAAATGGCACTGAATACTTCCGTATGGGGGTCATTGTTCATCGCTTCACGTTCGGCCGCGGTAACGACGTGTTTCCAGAGCCGCTCCGGCGGAGGAGCCGGTACAGGGCATGAGTCGCGGAGGAAGGAAATAAGAGCTGGAGTACCATCCTTTTGCACAATGGTTTTTAGCGAGGCGTCTAGAGGATTGCCTTCGATACCGAGTGTCTGTAATTGATGTAAAGTACCGAGCTCAGGTGGGAGGGCAACCAAATGATTGTCAAAAAGGTAAAGCTCCTTTAATTGCGTGAGCATGCCAAGTTCCGGTGGGACTGAACTCAGATTATTCCCCGATAAATCAAGGACTTCCAAATGACGGAGCTTAGCAATTTCCGGAGGTATGGAGGACAAAGCATTGTGGTTGAGGTAAAGATTGATGAGAAAGGTGAATGTGAATAGCCCAGACGTGGGAGGAAGGGTCTTGATGTTGACGCCGCCCATGTCCAGTGAGTTCCACGTATTCTGCGGGGGCTTTGCTGTTAGCCGCGGTGCCTCGGCTATCGGAGCCACGGTTGAAGAGGGGTGATTGATCATGGAACCCGCTAAACTGGGTGAGCTTTCTGACGCGCTGGTGGGGGCGGGCGTAGAGGAGGCGGCTGGTACCTCGGACTCTTTGGGTGGAGTATCGGCACTGACAGTGGGCTTGACGACGTTGGGATTTGTGATTGTGATGGCGGATTTGCTGCGGGAAGCTATGGCACTTGCTCGAGCACGGTGATGGGGCGAACGGGAAGACCTAATCATCTTTGCGAATCAAAACGTCGATCAGGTCGACATGTGCGCCTGACATGCATCAACCACCCACCTCGCACTTGAGGAGTTGCTGCTGCCAGTGGGGGCTGATAATCTGGCTAGCAGCGCTACCAGGGGATCCTGAGCCCATATGTTGAGTATGGATGTGTCCATTTGGTGGGGAGGGGTAGTGTGAGAGCGAATTTTGGTGCTGGTGGTGTGTGATGGGCGGATGTGAAAGGGCGTGGGGATGAGCGGGGTGGTGTTGCATCGGGTTTACCGATCCATTAGTGTAGAGAGGAAACCCTGGCGAGGTTGGTGGAGGACCAATATTCTGTGAGGCTGGGGGCCCAAGGACGGGATGATGTGTCCGAGACCATGGGGACTGGTCATGGTGGTTCGGATGTTTGTGAGCGACAGCCGGTGATTGTTGGGAATAAAACATGGCATTTGACAAAGATGACGGACCAAAGGTGACCGTTTGCTGTATGGGGAGTCCTTGCGGGCAGAGAGACTCGGGTACAGAAACTTGGCAGTATGGCAGAGACGGGGCCTTTGAAGAATGTTAGGCAAATGTACAGATGCCGGGAGTAGTGATAAAAGAGAACAAACAAGAAGATATGTCCAGACAGATTTTTACGTGTCGCCGTCGTAGTCGTCGTCGCTGTCGTAGTCGTCGTCGCTGTCGAGCCAGTGACAAGTGTAAACCCGGTCAGCGCCCAAAAATGGTGCCGCACGTGACCATTTCATTTTACTTTCTATATCGGGCATATTACCGGCCCGAATGATAACCCTATATACACATTTCAAAGAGGAAATGTTAGATGATGGTGGCACTGCCACATTGACTCTTTGCCGGATACTTTGATTCCCGACACGAGGTCCATAAAGGAAGGAAGGCCGCTGAACGTTCCCTTCTTTCACCACCACATCACCATGTCCAAGATCTTCCAGGCAACTGCTTCTGCTCCGGTAAACATTGCCTGTATCAAGTCAGTCGGATGGAAACCGTCGTCCAGAACGCCACTCTAACTTCTATCCAGGTACTGGGGCAAGCGAGACACCAAGCTTATCTTGCCGACCAACGCTTCGCTCTCTGTCACGCTCAACCAGGATCACCTTCGCTCCACCACTACCTCCCGTGCGGATCCTTCCTTTACCGAAGACACCTTGTGGCTCAACGGCAAGCTCGATGAGATCAAGCCCGGCGGTCGCCTCGCTACTTGCATCAGCGAAATGAAGCGCCTTCGAAAGGAACTCGAAGACGCAAATCCCAACGCAGAAAAAGTATGCTCACCTTCCATTTACCCAAATAAACCGTGTTCTCACTTTCAGTGGAGTTATCGCATTGGAAAGTCCACATCTGTTCGCACAACAACTTCCCCACTGCCGCCGGTCTCGCATCCTCTGCGTCGGGCTTTGCAGCCCTTGCGTATTCCCTCGCAAAGCTGTACCAGCTTCCCACATCTCCCAAAGAACTCTCCCTCATCGCCCGTCAGGGCTCTGGCTCTGCCTGCCGTTCCCTCTTTGGCGGTTTCGTCGCATGGCGAGAAGGCACTGCTGGTGACGGTTCCGACTCATTCGCCGAGCAGATCGCATCAGAGGCAGACTGGCCCGACATTCACGCCCTCATCTGTGTCGTCTCCGATGACAAAAAAGGCACCTCCTCCACCGCTGGCATGCAACGCACCGTCGAGACCTCTGCTCTTTTCCCGCAGCGCCTCACTGTCGTTCCTGAGCGGATGCGCAGTATCACTGAAGCCATTCAAAAGCGCGACTTTGACACCTTTGCTGCCATCACGATGAAGGATTCAAACCAGTTCCACTCCGTCGCCCTCGATACCGACCCCCCCATCTTTTACATGAATGACGTCAGCCGCGCAATTATCACGGTCGTGACAGAGTACAACCGCGTCGCGCTCGAAAAGGGTGGCAAGCGTAAGGCAGCCTACACGTTTGACGCTGGGCCAAATGCTGTCATTTACGCCCCTCGTGAAAACATCAAAGAGATCATCGAGTTGATTGTCTCGTATTTCCCCCAGCAATCGTTCGACGACCCATTCCAGCTCTTTGGAGGAGTCGCGGTTCAAGGCCGGCTCGTGGATGGGTTCAACGAAGCGGTAGCCAAGCGCTTTAGCGTCGGAGCTGTTAAGACGCTCATTCACACTTGCGTCGGAGACGGACCCCGTGTCAGGGGCGACGAGGAGTCCTTGTTGGGTGCCAACGGTCTGCCCAAGACGTTGGCCTAGGCGCGTGCGTCGCACTCTTCAAACATGTTCCCGTTGTGGATCTAGGTCTAGCTGATCTCTGTCCAGTGATGTACAACAAACATGCCACTTACCATTATTCTTTTTGGGAATCGCTATAGACGCACTGCTTTTACCCCATTAGTTGTTGAACGTGAACCCCCCCGCTTGTACTACATGATCGATTTGATCGACTCCCAGCCGCGCGACATCGTACCCGACGCTTAACCCAAAACACTGCTGCGGGCGCGTCGCAATCGCGAACTATCCGGCACCGCTAGTCTGAGCTTATAGTATCCACTGTGCGGAGTCAACGTTCAGCGATGACCAGAGAAAAAGCTATCCATCGCCAGCACGACATCATTGATAAGCCAATGCGAGCGGCGCAGTCATGCATCATTTAGTGTTTATGTCTGACCGATGGATCCTCCTTATGTCCCCATTCCCACTCTTTGGCATGCCATCCGAAGATACAAATAGCACTGATCCCAGTGGCGCCCATGCGATCGTGTAACTTGGCTTAGACACGAGCAACCGCGAGTCTGGATCGGAAGCCAGCACCACGGAAACAACATTCAGCACAAACAATCTTTGACATCGTTGGCGATGTACCAAGTATGTGAGCTACATGTATCCATATACAAGTGTACCCCAGAATAGAGAGAATACTATGAGTACTCGTGTTGCGGGACGATTGCTACACTAAAGACCAAGAAGAGAGAGACCATAAGATGGGATAAACGATCGGGTAAAGATGGTGTCATGTCTACAACGACACCAAAAGTAGGTATACCTCAGAATACAGTATAAAAGAAACAACGGAAAACAGGGATGGGAGGGAGCGTGGTGGCAGCAGACGCAGAGATTACAGACCGCCCGCCGATGACGACTCTCATACAACACTGATATCATAGTATACCATGCGAGAGAAGACCACAATGCGCACTGAAACCAGATGAAGCGTGTGGACATGCGGTGTCATGCGACCGGTTCCTGCCTAGCGGTTCGAATCGTGAGTGCTCCGTCTTCTTCGTGGGTGTCACTGGCTGCGCTCGCATTCCGTTCTGCTTCATCGTAGGAAGGAAGGCCCCGCATGCTCGACAGCGGCGTCACTCCACCGATGAAACCGCGCGAAGCAACCTCGTAATCGGGCACCTCCGTAAACGTACGATGCCACAGATCGCTCTCGGGTATGCTCTCCGTTGACGCGATCACGGGCGTCGGAATGGACTGCTGTCGTGGCGGATGGTGACTCTGCATCAACGCCCGATGCGCTTCTGCCAACGATGCCAGGTTCGAGTGCGAACCCGACCGCGAGATGCGCCAACCTGGGGAGGAAAGTGACGTGTGTGGCTTCAGTTGAATGTTGAACAACTCAGGGAGTGAACGGCTGGCATGGCCGTTGTGCACGAACGTTTCATGAGTAGTGGAAATAAGAGGGGCTGGAAGTGGATTGATAGTCATCATCGAGAGATGCTGCTCTGGACTTGACGCACGGCTCCCGCGTCGACTAGCGGATTCGCTGTCTGGACGGGTGACAGGATCTGGGGAGTATGAGTGCTGACTGGTGCTAGTGCGAGGTCGAGGAGGGGCGATGTTGGAGAGAGAATGGAGTAGCTCGGAATTGACCCATTCGAGTGGCATGCTGGTTCCCGATTGAGGTACATGAGGGAGATGGGATGAAACAGGGTGAGGTATCAGAGGGGACGCGGCTCCAGGCGGTGACCAGGCGCCAGAGAGGGATTGGTGTTCAGGCATGAACGTCGGGCTGACATTACTGTAGACCCATGGATTCAACATGCGCGTGGTGGCCGCATCGGGAAGGTACATGTTTGCTACGCGGTCACGGACGTGTGCAGAATAGCTTGGAAGCTCGGCGTCCTGTTCCTCGTCGATAGGGGCTTCGAGGCCATCGAGAAGAAGACGGCGGGTAGCTGCAGAATTCGTCCTTGCTTCGTCAAGTAGTCGAGAGTCAAGGATGTGCAAGGGAAGAGAGCATCGCAGCTCGGAGGTATGTCCATCCAAGTTCGACATAAGAATGGACCATCGTATTCGATGGAAAACTGAAATTGGTTCGAGAATGTGTGAGGGAGTCACGGACTTTGGAATAAACAGGGTCAGGTGTGCGACCAAGTCATCCTGACTCATTAGTACCCCTTCTTCCTCAGCAAACGTCGATGGGGTTTCAAAGGAACTTGGCTGATCGTTTGACGAAGGTGGCGGTGCAGCTGCCGAGTGGGATTCATGTGACGACGTCGCTTGCTGGTGTGTGGGGTCCAGCTGAGCTACATTCCGTACACGATCCTCGCTTGACATCCTTGTCACAGGAAATGCGAACTGCGACCCCCGTGTGCTACCATGCCGCTCCACGTTTCCATCCAGGATGTCATGGTTCACGGTAATGACGCAGCGGGTATGTTCTTGGACTCCTCCACGACAGTACAATTTGGTTGTCTCGTGAACCGTCGTCGTCACCGTTAAGATCCGGACGCCCTTGGAGAGGGGTGAGAACTTGACTATAGCAGTCAACTCGTCGCCAGCAGCCCACGCCTTGTGCGGAATCATGATGGAGTACATGAGCTTCTCTGGCCAGGTATTTTCTATTTCGAGGGATTGTTGATACTCCAATGCCTGTGGGCCGAACGTGCGGACAATGGATATGGGAATGACCGTTTGCATGTTGTGTACAAGACCCGGGCGTACGGCAGCTGCCCTGAGCTTGTAACTCACATGGGCACCACCGTGAAGGTCGCTCGTGATGCTGGATGGTAAAGCACCACCCAACTGGAGTTGAAAAGGGAATTGATGAAATCCCGCTTTGAGCGTGTGACCGTGGCGTTTCTCTCCCTCAAGGAAAGACCATTCATGATTGCAGATAGTGAACCACTGTGGCGAGGTGCTCAAAGTCAAGCTGTGGGGGAAAGAATGAGAAAAATGGAGATAGACGGGAAGAACGCCTCACGTTTCGGAGGGTGGGAGTGGTAATTTCGCTTTACCCCTAAACTGCAGAGTGATTTCCTTAATGGAAGTGGGCTCGGTGAGGTGCAATACGATGTGGCCCTTGAGCAACACTGGTTCGACATCGACGCCGCTGCCTTGGAGAGAGAGACAATCCGAGTCGACAACGATATCAATACCTGCTCTGTCTTTTTCCTTCATCATATCGTGGTGGTAGTCGGGATGAGCCGAAGAGCCTGGAACGAGGCTCGAAAGAGAAGCATGGAGAGCGAGAGGGAGATGGTCGTCGTCATGACCCTGGATTGATATATGTCCCTCACGGGATGGTGGTCTTGTCAGGGAGAAAGTCATGACAGGACAAGCGGCGGCAGCGGCGTTAGACTGGTACCTGGATTATGGAGAATAAGGGACATACCCAAGATGGTTGGTGAAAGTGAGGACAACTCACCTGAAATGGAGGTTTCAGACCAGACCGGGTAGGGGCACCTGAGCTGAGACCACAAGAAGCGATTTGCTACCGAAACCCAAAGTAAACAAGCGAGGGGAAACGCTGCTGGGAGAACAGAGCGGCTCGGACTGTTTGTCCTCTTATTCTCGACCGGAAACCGCATTTCAGTTCGGAAGGGAATTGAAATTGCATCCCGGGTTCAGCCTGAATTTGGCAGCAAGTCGTGCGGGTCATCCATGACCCCGGCCGACCACGGAACGCAGCCGAGCGATACGTCCAGTTCTCGGCTGGCCCTCCTAAAATCGTTTAGCTTCAACCCCCCCGGATGGCTGTCATGTCAAGAGAAAAAAATGTGCTCCACATGTGTGTCATCGCGGCCCGAGTCGGGCGGTTGAGCTGTAACTTCTCCTCTTTGTGAGGCCTCGGGGCCCAGGAGAACATCGTGGATGGTAGCACATGCCAGCACGACATCAGGAAAAAAATGGAAACCCGAATTAATAATTCTAGATGATGTTGTAGTGCCTCATGGAGCCAAATTTACGATACGAGCACAAAGCTCCATAGCCATCAATTAAGAAAAAAAAACGTGGGTGTCACTAAGCGCTGTAACACGAACAAATTCACACCCCGTCCATGTGCGCGTGCACGCCCAGGCCCATAGGCGATTGAAACCCTAGCAGCATCGAGTGTACCGCTTTGTGTCGACTGCCAGCTTTGCTCACGTCTTACCAAGAAGACCGAACTACAAGTATTTTTTTGCACGGTCTTCGCTGTCACACTCAGTAAGGATGCCTCGAGCCCTCAACGTGTCGAAAACACTTGACCTTTCCGGTGTCACCTCGCGAAATCCCGAACCATGACATGCACGAGTAACGAGTTCGGTCATCCAACGCGGCACGACTCCCGTGTATGTGCCAATTTAACCATCCTATCATATCTACAGAGCAATCTCTTGGAGGCTCTCCTGGATCGTTCCAGGCAGAGCAGCGCAGTCCCAGTGATCGCTCATTTCTTTCGGTTTGATCCACCGCCATAATGAGCGGACAGCATGGAATTTGTCTTATCACTAGACCTGTCAAAGACATATTGGATCTACGACTGAAATAGAAAGGTATCGGCCCGAGGGTTATCAGTTGCCCTTTTAGTTTCACACTTCGGCGTTTCAAGTATTCTCCATTACTATACCGTCTTCTCAGCACGATAAAAGAATTTCCGCGAACCTCCCGAGGGTCCATAGATATTGACATCCGCTTGCTTTGGCTCAAATTCTGGAGGGCAAAAAATGGCACACTTCCAAAGTTGCAATGCACAACCACACGATATTGCCTCCATTTTGCCGGAAATGACATTCCTTTTCTGCGAAATAACCCGAAACCCCCTTATCTTGATTTTTGTTGGCGTGACGTCGGGCGACAGCCTGTACCCTGTCCTGCACAATCGTGGGAGCTTCTGTCTTGTGTTGCGAGGCGTGCAGGTCTTGCTATATTCCTGTTGTAGATAATAAATGGGATTGAATGCCTATCGTCTTTGTTTCCCCGTCTCTCGCACGTACGAACCCTCGAGTTCTTATCTGAATCAAAGTTTTGTGATCATCAACTGCACAGAGACCATGGGGAATTTTTACCGACTTGCACTGAAGTAAATTTATGTATCCTTGCGAAGAGATGTGTTGACAGCAACGCCTAGGTGAATCTGCGTTGATCGTTCCAGACGGCTCTCGCACGAAAATATTTATCGTCATCCGAGCATCGATCGATATATTTTTGGCTTGTTGCAAAAGTGGTCCCCGATTCGATGCCGAGCCCAACAACCGTCGCCGTGATGCCCTGCCATTCACCCGAGTTCACCCGTATCAAGTATGTCTACATCATGCATTACCTCCGTGCCTCCCAAACACCTCACCTATGCACGATACAGCATCACAATTTTTCCGAGTCTCTGGGTCGCCGTGTGCCCAAGTGACGCATCATGTACATATGCGAGACCATGCTTAGACCATGCTGCTAAAATTACAGCGGGGACGGGGACTTCCAAGTCCACATTCCTGTATTCAGATCTAAACGGCATCCGACTGTCGGACATCGCCAAACGTTGCTTTGTGACCTGCGGCGCTGAATTTACCTTCCGTCGTCTTTCTATTCGACCAGATAGGTTTGAAACGCTACGAGGTCTAATGTATGTCATCTCACCATAGGCCATGCATCGAGCACGGGCCCGATTTGCTCTCGGCGCGGCCGATGATCGACGATGGGTGATAACTGACGGGGTCTAGATGCCACCCTCTGCCCTGCGATTCGGTCCTTGACGAAAGGGGGCACCTAGCTTCAGCTCGGAAATCTCCAATGTCAACTTTTCCTCGATAGATCGGCTCTCCGATGCACTGCGGTTTGGCAGCGTGGGCCCAGGGCAACCCATGTATCTTTCGGGGAACTTGGTACGCCGCTAGCTAATCATTTGGACATTAACACGTGCGATCTGCCTCGTCTGCAGGTACCTCATCCCGATGAAACGCCCGTACGTCAAACGGACGTTGGCGCATACCTTAATACCCTAATTTTCAACAAAATGCGACCATCGTGTCCTCCGCTTGGCGACATGCGAACAAGGGAAGCGGCCCCTTACCGTCCCCCTTTCCACGCTGCGGGCATTGGAGATCTCTCTTTCTCCCCGATGTGACACTTTCAAGATTCAACAATAAATCCACCGACGTAAACACCCGTATCCATGACTTGATATATCGCTATCACACCCCTGACGATGCCGATGGCGCGCTACTTGGCCACGAGCTCAGACACTGACAAGTCTCCCTATCGTCGACTTTGTAACTTGAAAAAAAAAAAAGGGGGGGGGAAGTGACTCAATAGACGAACGGATCCGTCCAAGCACCCACCGCATACCCTTTGCAATGCACGTGAAAGCAATGTTGGTACCCGCACCTCGTTATCAGCTTTGGACAATGCACGACCGTTGGTAAAACCTCTGTTGGCGATGTAAAACTGCGCCGACATACAGGATTGGCTTGGGAAATACCGAATCCCCCTGGCATGGCGCCGTTACCCCGGGTGTAGGGCTGCGCAGGCACGGGGTTCACACTGCACGGCATATCGCTTTGCCCACGTTGCGCTTGTCGTCTGCATCCTTCACTGTGCATGTTGTGGTGAACGGAATCCACATGCACGGATCACTTCGGCTGGCTAGTTGAATGGATCGGGAGCGAACGGGACGCCGCAAGTTGCACGGTCACTTCCGGGTAAGTTGGCTCCAGGCCGCGGTCGTGTGCAAGGAACAGGAATAACCGGGCCGCGTTACTAACATACGAAACGGGTTCATGCCGGTTTCACACGGCTGGCGTATTCGTTGTTCCACGCCCAGAGATGGTATCGCGGCATGGCGGAGTGTGAATTTGAGGAAGTCACTCGAAGAGGGAAGCTCGTTCTTCGGCTGGGGACTGTAGTCATGGTGAAACCTACACTTTTGTTCAATCAGGCGGAGCATCCCGCCGTCCTGTCAGTACTGTGGAATCAACAGGTAGATGGCTGCTTCCAGCCGAGACAATTAGGGCTCCGACCGAATAACATGTGGGATGTCATCACTTCAAACACTGTATGTTTATGTTCGCCGGGAAATTGTATCAACAGATAATGATAGATATGAGGCAAAGCAACTTCTGTGGTGATAAAATTTTAACCGCAGAGGATCTTTCGAGGAACGGTCTTCGTCAACCCAGTCGAGCCAAGAATGGATGGTTCAAGTCCGCTGACTCGGTGACGTCACAGCCACACGTGATTTGAGACCGTGAGCGCGTCGGCTCCTTTCCTTGCCACCATCTTCTCGCTCGAATAGACCCTGCCCACCCTGACACCATAACGCGATCTTGATCACCGTTCCACGCCTCTCGCCAGCCTGATGAGTCTATGCTCACATAGCCATCCGTGCATAGCACTCCTACCCAAGTGGACGTCGGTGGAGGTCAGTGAAGCGCGAATGGTAGGTCCGTGGCACCTGTGTCACGGGCAGTGTGATCATATCGAGCACGCGAAGCTTTTGAGGGGCGCCCAAATCCTGGATGTATGCGCTGGGCTGAACGCATACATGCCTGATTTGTGCCAACACGGCGACTTGGGGGACCTCGATCGCTGGGTATGAGTCCACCTCATTCAGTGGCCCCACCTCCCTGCCTTCCCGCGCTCGTTCTGTGGGACCCTCCGTGCATAGCACTGTCGTATCAAGCTGACGACAACCACCATTATGTGGTTGAGTCGGATGACGCTGGTGACGCTGGTGGCTCACGTTTCATGGATTCTGTCAAGCTGCATGGTGATCACTGGATGGATGGAGACCCACGACAGGGACGCTGGTGCCGTTATGATGATGCGGAACCGATCAATGTGTTCCACTGATCATCATGATGGTGGTCACACTCGAAGTACACTAGAAAGACTTGTTCCGCAACGGGCATTCGTCCTTCCAGCCGCTGGACTACTTTGAGATGGGATTTCATGCACCGTTGCCTGATTCCCAGTTGGCATTCTTTATGGCCGTGATCTTCTCCTGGCGGTTAGCCTTCACAAGCTTGCAAAGGACCACGCCGTCCGGTGCGAGTACCCATCGTCTGCTAGTGATCACTGAACTTTCAGAGATATCTCTGGAAGGTCCAGGTACACGCATCTTTGCATACCCTTGTAGATGCACGCCAACCATGGCGGTACTTGCTCAATCACGCACAGACGATATGCATGTCGTTAGATGCGCGTATATTTGACAGAGGAAGGCCAGAAACAGAGGGGCATTGCGTGCTAACTAAGCGCAGCACCTTTTCTTAAGCAGTGCAGTGGCCATGGTAACACGCCATGGTCCACGGTCCATATATTCACAGGAGGGAAATGAGGCGAGAAAGATAAACATGCAGCGGTGCGCTTCCGCATACGACGACGCACCCGTCGGTCATGCCTTGTATAACGTGTCCAAAAAGATGCTCGCCACTTCCTCGACGATCGTTGGTCCGACGGCGCTCGAGCTCCCAAGACCTGTTTGATCATGGCAACAAAGAAAAGGGCAAGGTAAGCCAGCGATCGTGAACACGAACCCCCAGCCCCATTTATGGTCACGATGGCCCCACGCGTACACGCATAGCTTGCCGTAAAGAGGGTGGACGAAGAATGGACCCCATAAAATGGTTCGGATCTCCAAGGTTTGGCACTCAGGGCGTCGAGTACATGGTTCGCGGGGGAAGAGGGGTGACAGAAAGTGGTCCACACACCGTACAATGCCACCATCGTTCCTTTGCCCTCGGGCGTCTGCTTCGCTTCCGCCACAGAAGTCTTGAGATCGGATATGAACGTTTCCCTGACTTGCAATGTTAGACGCTAGCAAAGTAATGTTGTTTCGTTAGCAGAGTGTCACACGGGAGACGAAAACAGGGCTGGCGAAGGGAAACGAAAGAAGGAGCGACGGTTGGGTAAATAGGAGATGGGAACGACAAAGGGGATGGAGAGTGGAGAATGAAAGAGGGGCAACATACCGTACACGCGATATGGACCGCAGCGGGCCCGCTCAACGCGTTCAAGTGCCAACCTCTCTTGGACATCCTGTCACCGACCTCGTACACGTTCACCGACGTGTCTTGCGATGCAAAAGCAACGACCGAAGCCGGGGGAGAACCTAGGACGTACAGCTCGGGGATGGAGGACGTGATGGTGTTGGCGATGTAACGAGCACAGGTGACGATGTCACGACAGGATTGGAGGTAGCCACTGCGAAAAGGAGGGAATGAGAGGTGCACCGGGGAGCGAGGGATTCAGGGACGCACTCGGATCCCATGTACTGCATCGCAGCCCATGTTCCAGCGATCAGGGCGCCCGGTCTACAAGGGAGATACGGATCAATGCATTGACATATCGATCCAGCGCGCGGCTTACCTCGAACCGGAGAGACTCGGGCTTCCATAGACGCCGCCTGTTCCGTCACGGGTTGCATTCAGTCGTACGCTTCAACAAGAGGCATGATCGAAAAACGGACCAGTCCAGTGTGGAGTGACGTAGTATTGGTATCTTCGGAGCGCTGCGTCACGGTACATGATCACGGAAGATCCCTATGTGACCCCGACCAGAAACTCAAAGAGAGGTTTTCAAAAGCGAACCGCCCGGCGTACCTTGGGTGCGAATCCATACTGTCACGCAAATACCAAACGGGCATCATCTCAGCAATTTGCACACAGAGAGACCATCAAACAGGAGAATGGCACACCTTGTGGGTATCACAACTTATGCTCGTCACGCCGCGAACGCGAAAATCGAACGGTGTCAATTTGTAGCGACCGTTTTCGCCGTTCGCAAGGCCGGCTTGTTCGAGAAAGGGAACGATGAAGGAGCCGAGACAGCAATCGACGTGAAGACCAATATTGTATTTCGCGGCGAGCGCACCAAGCCCGACCATATCGTCCTGGTTACCATCGGGAAAGTTGATCGCGGAGCCAACGAGCTATGGGAGACCAGACACGTAGCGTGAGAGGTGACATCTCGTGCGAGGCGGAAAGAGCTCACCAAGATGGTGTTGCCGTTTCTGATCCCAGATGCGAGTCAGATGATATTTAAGGGGTGGACGAAAAAAAAAGGAAATGAGGACGAACATGGCTCTGCGTACGCGTTTCAGGTTCGCCTGACGTGTCACCGGATCGACAGGAATCTCATGGACCTTGATACCCATGTACGCTGCACCCTTGTCAAATGCAGCGTGCGCAGTCACTGGGATAATCCTGGAAAAAGCGGTTTAGCTGACTGACCACTGAAAAGGAAAACGGGCACTCACATCTCAGGTTCGGTGATACCCTTGACATCTTTTGCCCAATCCCTGTAGGTCTTGATGGCCATCACGATGGACTCGGTGCCACCGGAGGTCATCGTGCCAGCTCCGTCGGGATTGTTATACATCCTGAGACACATGGCCACGATCTCGGCCTCCATTTTACGGATGGACGGGAAAACGTCCGGATGGAGGGGGTTGGAAACGGCGTAGCGTTCAAACGCGGCAACAAGGACCTTGGAGAGATCATCCCCCCCGTCTACCAGAAACGCGTCAGCCACGCACGACGGGCCAATGATCACGCGTCACGTACGGTAGACGGCACCCGATATTTTTCCCTGCCTCCAATCCGTGTGCGCCCCGAGCTCCTTGTCCATCTTGGCCATTTCCTCAAGGATCCACTCTGCAGACTTGCCTTGGGCGGGGAGGGCGAGGTGTCTGGTGATATCGCCGCCTTTGGGTACGAGCTTGTCTTCGATGTCGACTTTGACCTTGCTCAGCTCCTCCTGCAATTTCTTCTGTGCCTGGGGAAGTTTCATGACGAGAAGCATGGCGTTCTGGCATGGAGGACACGGAACTGAGTGGACTGTGCTGGGAGAGAAGGACGAGAGGATATACCTTTGAGGTCCACACGTACCCATCTGCCACGCTCCGCCTGAGCCCTCGTGCGCAGAGGTGACGGAAGATTCGGACTGTCTGAGTGACTAGCACGTAAAAGAACAAGAGCGTCTTGACGGTCTCGAAGGGAGAGCGCGTGCTCGTGCTCCACCAGTCCCAGAGACGTTCTGGAGCGGGGAGTGCGTGTTCCAGCGACGAAAGAATGTCCTGCATGTTTTCCATCGTCGAGGGGGGGGGTAGTAGCAGTCGATAAACCTCGGAGGTTGTTTTAAGAGGTGAGCAACCTTGAAATGTGTAAGTGTCAAGCGAGACTTGCGCCGCAAGGAACGCGTCGACCGGCGTCCGGCGTCCGGCGAGCCGCCACCGGAGCCCGGAGGTCACCAACCATCACCCCACATTTTGACGGGACACGCGTGGACGATCACACAATGAACAACCTTCGCATGGTCCGCGTCCCCCCCTTTGCCACTCAGAAAAAAAAACACTCACACCAACGCGATATACTCAGTTGGCAGAGGAAGAAGAAAACGACGACGCGGCCGAAGTTACCTGGGGTGCGTCCACCGCCCCGTCCGACGCCCACCGTGTCGCTGATCCGTCCGCGCGCGCAGAGGACCAGCAGCGCATCAACACGTTCTCCAAGCTGAACACGCGTCTTCGCGGAATCGAGGACAGACTCGAGGCGCTCAAGGTGCGCTCGGTCCTCCCCCCCCCCCAGCCATTTTTTTTTTATCCAATCCCACATCGGTAGCAAGAAAAAGAAGCGCTCGACGATCTCGCGACCGAACTCGAGCTCACGGACGAAGACCAAATCGTGCTGTACGTGTACTTGATCCAACTCTTTTCCTCCTTTGTCAGCGGGCTCTCATCAATGATATCGCATGCCATCAACAGATACAAGATCGGCGAATCCTTTCTCCATCTGCCCCAACCACGGGCCCTCAACCGCCTCGAAAAGGATCAAGCAGACATCACGGCACAACTCTCCGACCTGTCCGCCACTGCAGAAGAGTGCGAAAGGGGGATGAAGGAACTCAAAGTTGTGCTGTACGCCAAATTTGGTCGCGCTATCAACCTCGACGAGTAGAACGCCCCACCGGATCTGTATTGTACATGTACGACCATGCCAAATACAACAAAGCCACTCGTACCGAGACAACCATATCGAAAGATTACAAGCCGTCCTCGGCGTCGACCAAGTCCAACAATGAGCCCTTTGGCTGCTTCACGTCTTCCCCCACGAACGCCAACAGGCTCTCAAACGTCTCCGTCCGCTGACTGAACCGCTCCGCAGACACCGACTTTTTCTCATCCTCGCGCAATTGTGCCTCGACCGAGTCTTCGTCCATTTGCAACACAGCCAGGCTGCGCTTCCCTGGCGCCAAGGAACAAGCAATAGGCATATGCGTGGGCTGCTGTGCATCGTCCTCCTCACTGTCGATCACATTCGTCCACACCTCGTCTGGCGTATTCGGCCGCGATCGCTTCTTTGGAGGCTCCTCCCGTTCGATCGCGTCCTTGGATGCTACAGGCGAGTCATCGACGGATATCGCCACGCTGGGGACTAGTAAATGCGCAAGAAGAGATCGAAACACGCTCGTCTCTTCCGAGTTCGTATGATCGACGACATCAGAGACCTCGGTTTGAAGATAACGCAGCGCTTTCACCGCAGGCTGCTCTTCGCACATTTCGCGAAACCTATGTCAATGTTGACAGACACGCCAATAAGTGACATCGAGGGATCCATACCGTTGTCTCCGAATGAGATACTTGGCTTGTCGTATAACCTCTTCCGGAGCGGCCCTGAACGCATACATCGGATGCCCCTTTCTCGTTCATCAGGACCGAGCACTCACCTTACGAGATTCATCACCCAGAAGTCATCCAACCTTGTCTCCCTCAAGGCTGGTCTCGATCTCGCCTCACCATCCGCATTCGCATCCCCTCTGGTCCAGTTACCATTCCCAGCTTCATCCGTGCCATCTACGCTCTCCCTCGTTCTCGCACTTGCCCCCTCACCTGCGCTCGCACCCACTTCTACCCTTGCTTCCTCGTTCTCCTTTTCCTCGCTACCAAGCCGTCTCCCCTCGCCCGCATTCCCACCGTGCATATACACTTTCTTCGTCCGCTCATCGTACACCACCTGATGTGCATACCTAGGCAGCGGCAGCGGTGGTTCGTTTTGTCTCCCGACTTCACCCCGTCCAGGTCCACGCTCGGTATCTTGCCGATTCTCTTCGCCACTACCACCGCCAAGCGCCTCGGGAAACATCTCGGGCAGGATCTGCGTCCACTTTCCGGGCTGACACGGATTTGCATATTGATACACCCAGTTCGGCGCGTCCGAGCGCAGCACCGTCAGCGCCAAAGATTGCTGGGCTCGCGTCAACCCACAAAACCTACGCCACGCTGGTCAGCATCCGTCTCTGCTATGCACGAAATAGAAAAAAAACTGATACGCACACGTATACCTCCTTCAACTTCGGATCTATCACCGCCCTCTGCGTAAAGCACGCATCTGGCCCTCCGCTTGCGCTAAAGTTGCTGAACAATTCCGTCACGGTGTTGCCCGTGATGTCGTATGCGTACATGTCAGACAGATACTTGTCGTCGCGTTGGCCGGCAAAGATGAAGAGTGTATGCGTGAGCGGGTCAAGCACCATCGAGTGGCCGAAGCGGGGCAAGAGAGTCGGCTGGGGAATCGGCGAGGACGGAAATTGGACGGGCCTAAAAAAAATAGGAATAGGGCCGATGAGAAGGAAATCTAAAGGGCAGAAACTTACTGGAGTAGCTTCCATTTGCTCGTGCGAACGCTATAACTGTACAACCCCGAATATTTTGGAGAGTCCCAATCCCCATCAACAACCCGACCCCCCGAGACGTACAGCACCTGTGCATCGCAGTCCATTACCATCTGATGATCAAATATCAGTGGTGGACCTCCCGAAGACTGATTCATGGTCTCGTGAGCGTTCATGGTCGCAGCCAAGCGCGAGACCGACTTACCGCCGTATCAAACGACAACAGATCCCACTTTCCCGCATCCAACCCCCTCGTGTGGTATCGATAAAACTCGGAACAGTATGCCGTCGACCCCCTCGGCCCGACCCGTTCCCCCGCCCGTCGCAACGCCTCCTCGTCCTCAGGGCGCACAGGCATCACGTCTCCATCACCCAACCTCCCCAGGAGATATATAGACCCTGACTTGGTATCGAACACCATTTTATGACAGCTTCGCGGGATAGGTCCATTCTTCTCGAGCGCGGTGCTATGACTGATGATCCGCCACCGTTCCGTCTGGATATCGTACACCCAGAAGTCGTCTAGTGATTTGTACCCGTCCCAGCCCCCAAAGAGGTAAACGTGTCCATTGTCGGGATCGATACACATGGCGTGTCCACCGCGTTTCGAGGGCGCGTCGCCATCAGCATCGACGGCGTGCAGACGGCGCCACTGTGCATGTGGCTGGCAAGACTGGAGGTAAGATTGGAAGAGACCAGCCATCGAGGCTTGGGTGAGGAACGCCTCGGCCTCGTCCCAGTCGCCTTTAAGAACGAGGGCGGTATGCAAGGCCGTTACTATGGGATGCTCAAACTCGATTTGAGAGCGGGAAAGGATGGACTGGTAGGGCGTTAAGAGTCGTCGTTCGCGAAGGTGCTTGAGGATCTGTCGCAGTATGACCGTTTCGCGGTGCTATGCGTTTCAAACACGCGGGTATGAGAACAATAACCGAAAGCATCCACATCGTGGGACACGAAGCATGGAGGACTGGGAACGCACCTCGTCATAACGCCCCCGTACGCGTTCCACGTACACAGGTTCGGTGATGCCGGAGACAGCGACGTACCAGATGGAGATGTGGAAGCTCTGGCCGTGTGCGCTGTGTCCACGGCCAAACTCAGTCGGTGTCATGACGTAGAGACCAAGCTTTACTCACGAGAGCGGCATGATCTTGACAAACCGTGTAGGAAACGACACGCCGTCTCTGTTCACATGGGTGATCGAGAACGTCTCTGGGATAGCATCGTCGCGAAGGCCGGCATGCAACACTTGAATCATGTGGTCTGGATTGAGACCTACATAGAGCTTGAACTCTTTCATGTTGCAAGGATGTTCTGGGGAAAGTAACGAGAGGTTAAATCAGAGGGATAGATAACCGACGCCGCCGACGTACTTCTCTGAAACTTCAAACAGCGGGGGACGAACGGGCACACACACGACGCACACGAGTCAGCACACAACTTGAAGTCGCCATACTGGGACCTAGCCAGCATACCTTTCCAAACGTGATGCTTTCTGCATGCCGCATCGCCATCAGCATACGGCCCACGAAGCGGAAGCTGCGCGATCGCGCGCGAGAAACGAAGGGACACTCAACTGACGATGGCCAGCGTTTCTAGACGGAGCAGTATCCACTGCTTCATGCTGGGTGGCTGTTGTGCGCCGCTCCATCTACTGGATTGATCTTGTGGTCGATCGACGAGGATATTTTCGGCGACATAGTGGCCGCTGTGTTCCGAACAACCGGCTATAGAATAGGGAACGAGTTCTGAGGCGGGAGGAGGAGGAGTGCTGGTTGGGGGGGATACGGACATGGGTGAACGTGATAAGGGTCTCGCTCGAAATGGACTCCACTTTTGGTTGATATTTCCCCCTTATTCGTACCCGCTTGAAGAATTCCTTGAATATCGGACACTTGGAATACCACAACGCATCAATCACTACATGGAATTTCTGCTCGTCGGATAAGTGTATACAACATATCTACTTGCCAGGAAATGCGCACACAGGACTTTGTGGAGTCCCAGCCTGTCCATGTCAATGCCGAGCCATCGATCTTACGTGATTTTTCTTCCTGTAGCACTGGAACTTCAAGTCAACCAATACGTTCGAGCTAGTATATTGCACCCCAAAACACTACAGCTTCGTTCGTCCATAAGACTGACTTTAACAACACGGTCGAGGGGAGGAAGAGGTTTCTTTTTGTTTTGTGTTGAACGTCAACTGGGCCCCGACGTTCTGCCGCAGGAGGGCGAACGTTGGGCGTTCATAGCACCGCCGCGGCGCTTGACAGCACTGGCGAGCTAAAGGCGCTGAACCTTGCTCGCCTCCCACATTCCCCTCTTCCTTCTACCTTTCAGGCCACACTCGTATCACGATGGATGGAACAGACCGAGTCCAAGGTATCTTGTATGTATACAATTCTTTCATTAGCCTAGTGTACTGATACGGTTCTAGTTCCAAGTCCATTATTATTGGAGGTGTGTTGTACTGAACGTCGGGTCTTCCGATGTGTGAACTGGCCACTTTTGCAGAGATTGAGCTTCGAACCCAAGTAGAACGCAAACCCTTGGTTGCAAGTCAATACTACGTCGAAATCTCGCTGGGCGACGTGTCGCGATCGACGGAACCCACTAAGGAGGTAGATGGTCGCACCTCTTGGAATCAAATCTTTAATTTGTGGGTATATACCCTCCTTGGTTTTACCACCGAGAACCGACTCGTGTCAGTGACGGGGAAGATAACTCTCTTCTTCTCGTCCTCGTTTTTCAGAGTCACCTCATCGGAGGCGATGCAATAGTCGGGAGTCTCGTTGACACTGTCAGAGGCGCACTAGAGAAATTGAAGGATGGAGGTATGAAGGTCATTGTGCTTATCACGTCGATTGACGCGAGCCCGGCGTTCGCAGTACTCGAAGGTTCGCTTCGTAGGCGTACATCCCCTGGGGTCAACCACTTGCAAATTGCAATCAAATTTGCGTTGGCCGTTCAGCCGCGCGGGGATCTTGACGCGGAGGAACGTCAAACTGTAGATGCTGCGCGTAGGGTTCCCACGGCAAGCACAGTGGGCCCCATTGGCCGAACCGTTGGACTCCTCAATTCGGTGAGGGTTGCCATAAGAAGAAGCCCATCGAGCGAGGGACACACATTTCAGAATACATGGGGTGTCTTGTTGCACAGACTGAGGCTCTTTGACAATATCACGGCCGGCATTGCACAGGTATTTCATGCGCAATGTCTTTGAACCCCATCATGACCTGAACCCCACGCAGATCCACCCGTATACTTCCCTGGCATGGTCCGTGATATCGGCTGCGAATCAGGTCCGTCTGACGCTCAGTACTCCTTCCGTTGCGGTTTCTGATGTTCTATTTAGGTCCTTGTGGAGAGGAAATATTGCAACGATGCTATCATCCGCTTAGCAGGCACTATGAGAGATGCCTTTGCGTTTGTTCAGGATAAGGAGCTCGAGAGAGTGATCGACGAGCACGTAAAGACTATCACATTACTCGTCCAGCAGGTGACAGAATGCGGGTATTTTATCATGGAGTACGCTAAGCAAGAATTCTTCTGTCAGTCATCACTTGGCATCTCCTGGGAGCGCTACTGACTTTGGCACCTAGGGAGCCAGACAGCGGCTTACACGAGCACTCAGATCGATGGGATCGTCACTCATTTTCAGGACAAGCTCATAGAACTTCAGAGAGCTTTCTTGGAAAGGGCAGAAGTGCAGACTGGACTCACTGTTGTTCGGTTGATGAACCCAACAGAACCCTCGGGTAGGTTTGACCTCCTGAGGCCGTAGTCAGATATTCACAGAGGTGGCACGCAGAGGATTCGATGGACCTGGACGACATCCCGTATGCGTCCGAAGCGAAGTTTGATCGCGGAAGGGGATGCTTACCGGGGACTCGCAAGACCTTACTCCGAGAAATCCATGATGTTCTGAACAGCCTCGACGAAAACGGACCACGAGTTTACCTTTTGACCGGGGTCGCTGGTTCGGGAAAATCTACAGTTGCTCATACAATCGCCCGACTGTATGACGAACAAGAGCGATTGGGCTCATCGTATTTCTTCAACAGCACGAACGTGGCCCATTTCAACCCAAAGGATGCCTTCATCACAATAGCACGTGACCTGTCGGACCGTGATCCGCAGTACAAGTCTGCTCTTTGGCAGGTGGTGAAAGCCAGCACGACCGTTCGCACGTCGCAGTTGCCCATGGAGCAAGTCGAGGAGTTGATTATTAAGCCCAGCCAAAACCTGCACCGTGTCGGGCCACTAGTGATCGTCATCGACGGCCTCGACGAGAGTGGGAGCGAAGCTACCCGCGGGGAATTCCTACGGGCGATCTCTGAGAAAATAGCGAAAAACGAGCTTCCGACTCGACTTCGGTTCCTGATTACCGCTCGCCCAGAATCTGACATTCTTACCGCACTCTCGAACGGCTCTCGGATCGCTCGCAAGGACATGGGGGACATTCCGAAGCGTGATGCAGACGGAGATATCGAACGATTCATCCATCACTCTCTTGATCCATATATTGAACTGGCGTCACTCGGGTCCCATAGGATATGGTGCCGACCACTCGTCCGTCGCTCGCAGGGGCTATTTCTCTCGGCTTTCATTGCATGCAACTACATTCATGGAAATGGTGTCGTAGACTTGCATGAACGGTTGGAGACACTCGTGAAGACTGACAAGGCGGGAGACGCCCACCCATTAGACAGACTCTACCGAATGATACTAGAGCAACAGTTTCCTTCAGACGTTACTCGACGACAATTCCAAGAGGTGATGACCGTCGTACTTGCCCTCGATGAACCACTACCTCTCGCAATTCTATCTACCCTCTTCTTTGGATGCACGAGTGTTGGCGATGTCATCAAACCTCTCGAGTCATTGTTGGACGGAGTCACCGACAAAGAGAAACCTATTCGTGTGCTTCACACATCATTCAGTGACTTTTTACTCCAGGAATCTCGCAGCCTGGAATTCCATGTCAAGATCCTTCCTCGGGATTCCCTCCGCATCGGACGGGCAATGATGGCATGTATGCGAAGCATGCTCCGCTTCAATATCTGCGAGCTCAAGGACGCTCGCATCCGTAATGCTGCTATCCCCGATTTACCGACTCGAGTGAACAAGGCTATTCCTCCCCACCTCTCGTACTCGTGCCGACACTGGATGAACCAACTGCAGTATGCTGAGCGTACTCCAGAGCTACTCACCGAGGTCACCTTGTTCTTCAAGCAGATGTTCCCTTATTGGATCGAGGTCATCAGCCTTCTGTCCATTATCCCATCTGCCATCAAGACATGCAGGATACTGAGAAAGTGGGCTCTCGTAAGTAGATTTCGATAGTCAGAAATAAATACTAAATAAAAGGATTACTAGGGCGAAGAAATTGCCACCCTTGCACTAGAAACAGTCCAATTCCTTCAGGCATTTGACCCTGTCCTCAGAGAATCTACACCCCATCTCTATTTGTCTGCCCTCCCTCAAATTCCGAGTGGTTCTCCACTCTCTGAGCTCTGTGCTAGCCACTTCAAGAAACATGTCTCAATCACGTTGGGACAGTCAGTACATTGGCCAAAACAAGATCTTACCCTGCAAGGGCATACAAGTGGGGTGAATGCTATTGCCTACTCACCTGATTCAATCCATGTTGCCTCTGGATCTGAGGACAATACCATTAGGGTTTGGGACACAGTCATTGGTCAATGTGTGACAGGACCCCTCCATGGGCATACAGATCCTATCACCTGCATTACATATGCAATTGATGGGAATCATATCATCTCAGGTTCTTCAGATAAGACTATCAGGATCTGGAATTCAAGTACTGGCCATCCTGTGGCAGGACCATTCCAGGGGCACACAGACACAGTTACTTCCTTGACCACCTCACCTGATGGGAATTACATTGCTTCTGGTTCTTGGGACAGGACCATCAGAATCTGGAATACAAGGACTGGTCAGTGTGTGAGAGGACCATTCCAGGGACATACAGATTCAATCACTTCTGTGGCTTACTCATCTGATGGGGTGCATATTGCCTCTGGGTCATGGGACAATAGCATCAGGGTGTGGAGTGTTAGCACAGGGCAGTGTGTAGCAGGACCTTTTCAAGGGCACACAGATTCAATCACTTCTATTGCTTATTCTCCAGATGGGACCACCATTGCCTCTGGTTCCAAGGATTGCTCTGTTAGGATTTGGAATGCCACTACTGGCCAACCTGCTATGGAACCACTTGAGGGGCATGAAGACACTGTCACTTGTGTTGCTTATTCACCAGATGGCACCCATGTTGTGTCTAGCTCTTGGGATGAGACCATTATACTTTGGAATGCAAAAACTGGGGCAGCTATAGAAGACCTATTTGGGAGGCATGAAGGTCATGTCACCTCTGTTGCCTATTCACCTGATGGAAGCTACATTCTCTCTGGCTCCTGGGATAACACTGTAAAGATTTGGTCTGCACATGCTGGTCAACAGTCATTCCAGGGCCATACAGAAGCAGTTCTCTCTATTGCATATTCACCTGATGGAAATTCCATTGCCTCCAGCTCCAGGGATAGAACTATCAGGGTGTGGAATGCAAGCACTGGCCAACCTATTGCAGGACCATTTGAAGGACATATAGATTCAGTTTACTCTATTGCCTATTCACCTGATGGAATGCAAATTGTCTCTGGTTCTCATGATGAAACTGTCAGAGTTTGGGATGCAAGCACTGGTCAGCTTATGGTAGATCCATTCAAGGGCCACACAGGTTCAGTCAGAACTGTTGCCTACTCCCCTGATGGAATCCACATTGTTTCTGGCTCTAAGGATGAGACTGTTAGGGTTTGGGATGCAAATACTGGACAGTGTGTGGCAGGCCCATTTAGGGGTCATAGTGATCTAGTCAGGTCTGTTGCCTATTCACCTGATGGACTCTACATTGCCTCTGGTTCCTGGGACCATACTATTAGGATATGGAATGCAAGCACTGGTCAGTGTGAAGTAGGTCCATTTGAAGGGCACACACACCAAGTCATCTCTGTGGCATACTTTCCTGATGGGAATCACTTGACCTCTGGTTCCTCAGACAACAGCATCAAAATTTGGAATGCAAGTACTGGACAATATGTTATGGATCCACTTGAGGGGCATGAAGACCTGGTTTACTCTATTGCTTATTCACCTGATGGGACCCATATTGTGACTGGCTCTGCAGATAAGACCATTAGGATTTGGAGTGCAACCACTGGTCAGTGTGTGGCAGGTCCATTCCAAGGACATTCTGATGAAGTAAAGTCTGTTTGCTACTCACCTGATGGAAATCATATTGTCACTGGATCTGACGACTCCACCATCAAAGTGTGGAAGACTCAAGAACTTGTTTCCATGGGCAATTTTAATGTGAAAGATGGCTGGATTCAATCTTCAAGTGGCTCTTGCTTTGGATGGGTGGCTCCTTGGAATAGCAAATCCTTTCATTTACCTGTTTTTTCTTTGTTGATTACTCCTTACCAGGTTCAGCAAGTTAACATTGACAGTTCTATGTTTGGAGAAGCTTGGACCTCCTTTTGGAACTAGTTTGTTCATCTACTATGCCACACCCTTGACTGTTGTTCTGTCAGAGGTCCATTTAGATAGGGAATCAACACATGCCTATAATCAATTTCTGTTGCATGTTAGTTATTGTTCAGTCAATGATGTGGGTTGCAGAACTCCAGTAGCTGCAGGATGCAGAGCCAGAGAGGCTGAAAGCAGTAAGTGTCCTACTTTCGAACGGAACTCACTGTCGTCAGCACGATAGGATAGTACATAGGTCGGCAATTCGGATATCGTAACGGGTCAATCTGGCACTTACTCCGCGGCGGCGGCGGCGGGGCACAAATACTCTAGGGAGCTCTTACGCGCCCCTGCCGCCTTTAGTTCTAGAAGCCTTATCATTTCTAGACCATAATCAAGCTATCCGTCGCGATGTGTCCGTACCCAACGTCCGCATGCGCTGGACGACGAGCTACGGCACGAAGGCGACTAGATCGAATAATAAATCGTCGCGTGCAAAGTCAAGCCCGAGATTGAGGAGCGAGTGATCAGGCAGAGATGCAAAACCCCATCACCTACCATGCTGTCACAATCTCAGCCACCTCGCGGAGCGGTAGAATTTCCATGAGACAGGACGACGCGGTCGTGGACCATCATTTCGTCGGTGCCCTGAGTCTCGAAGCTGGTAGAAACCCGAAACCTGCGGTGACAACTCTGGATGTGTGGTACTGAATGATGTTAGCTCCGCAGAGGCTCTTTGTTCTTCGATATCAGAGTAAAAGACTTGGCGAAGGAAGTCGAAAAGAATACTTCTCGATGATTATGATCAGATGTGATTCCTCCTGATAAATTTTGCGGTGTGATATGGTAGTAGTCGGCGCTGTCCAAGTTCAATGTTTTTTCCCCACTCCGCGCTCGCTTTGGAGGTATCCTTGTTGGTCTCTTCATATTTATGACAAACATCGAATGCAGAAAAAGTATGTACACCTGCATTTTGTCCTCGACCGAACGCACGACCAACCTCTCTCCCCTCTGATCAAGAATCCCATCATCACCCAACGTGATCCAATCCTGCACACATCCCGGACGTCGAAATCACAATAGGTTCGCCATTGCCACGTCCATCACGTATGCGATCTGCGCCGTCCGAAACGTGTCCGTCGTCAGCGCTTGCGGCACGGGACCATCCAAGAACGCGAGCATCGTCTGGCCCGTCGCGTCGTATCGGGGCCAATACAAGTCCGCGTTCTCGCTGTCTCCCCCCACGTTGGGGTCGAGGTGGGTGACGAACCGGACGAGGTAGGATACAACGTCCAAGCCGGCGTCGATGTCGGGCAGGTCGGACGCGTGAAACTGGCCAACGTACACGTAACGATAAAGAACAATGCAATAGAAGGGTGGCTGTGGATCAGCAAACCGTCGATCGAAACGAGACGCTCGACTTACGGAACCGAGAAAAGGGACGAGTTTGAGTCGCTTTGAAACTACGAGAGGCAGAGAGGAAAAGAAAAGGACATTAAAACCCATGGACGCTTTCACCATCGAGAGTAACGAAACACACTGTACGTCCAAACATCTTGCTTCCCAGACAGGGTCTGCAATATGAGCCGCCTTGGTCCATGAAATGCGAGATCCCCCTGTAAAGCAGCGAGCCGCTTGAATTGCGGCGAGAGCATGTTCAGATAGCCCGTCCCATACGGTGATCCTTGGGTTGGATCCCCAGGGTAATACTCCATCACCTGCGCAATCGTGTCGCTGGATGCGTCGGGAAAGTAGTACGTTTTAATATATTCTCCGAATTCGTCCTCTGTCCTAGAGAAAAATCATTGGATGCGGGCCCTAAAAGCTCAATATTGGGAATCCCTACGTGACGTTGAGGTTCGCCAGCGAGAATAGGGTACCCTCGTCATCGCAATTTCCTGTCGTGCAACCCTCTGACCAAATGCCTCAAGTAAAGCAATTGGCCGGCAACATACCAAAAATGACCGGAACGTCTGCCACGATTCCCTGCTGGACCAACGATAACGGGTTCGCAGTCAAGAAAACACCATCCACGCGAGGCAACCATGCGATGTGCATCGACTTTTGGAAATGAAAAGGATCTTCCGTGTGAGCCATTGTCTCGTTCGACACGCTAGACCATCACAGACATACCTGGTACGAAAGTACCCCCGGGGACTGCATGACTGCGTCAAACAATGTCTTGTAGGATAATTCGCGTAGACACTGGAGTGTGTTGCTTGCACCGGAACACCCCGTCTCTGCAACAAGCGCATCGTAATATGGCTGGCCGTTGGTGATGTCGCCTACCGACAAAACACCCGCGCCCTGTACGAATGCAGCCCGAAACAGGCCTTCCGGGTTGCCTTCGTTCGTCACCAAGTGCAGACCGACAGAAGAAGCACCCGAGCTATACCCCCATCTGTGGGTTATAAAGTGAATTTGTTGGCGATATACGGAGAACAGTCCAACAGGATCATCTCACATGGTTACCCTGATAGGATCCCCCCCGAAAGCTCTGATGTATTTTTGCACCCAGCGAAGAGCGAGGCGCTCTGTCGCATAGTGGAGTCACATGTCCCAACTAAGAAAGGGAAAGGAAATACGTACGATCTTGAAGACCAAGGTTACCAACCCCAGCATCCTTAACTTCCTTGCTTGCCAAAAACCCAAATGCTAATTATACAGACATTGGTCAATGGAATCAAAAGCACGCGTGACGACGTGCTCACCATTTTGACTGGGTCGACCATGTTCACGGTGGGAAGTCCGTCATCACGCCGTCACAAAGGAAGAGCTCGGATGAACGGACCGAAAGTTCATGCTGACGTACACAACGGGGACATCGAGCAAGATCGACTTTTCTACAACGGCCACACCGTTATGCCTGCGGGTACGAGCGCAAGTGGTGACTTCTTTGCATATGCTCACAGCGACCGTGACACACAACACATACCTGAATGTACCTCCGAACTCGAATGCACCTGGGAAAATCCACTGCGTGGTGTAATGATCGTTCCTCAGTAGGATGAAGATGTTCTATGGGGCTGGAAACTCACTACGACTACCGGCAACTCCGACTCGGGCGTCGCATCGGCAGGCACGAGCACGTTCAAGTTCAAACCTATACCAACGTGATCGCCTTCAGCATTAGACAGGGTACAACAAACTAACTGACAATCCTCTCCAGAGATGGGATCATCGAGGAAAACGGTCCCAACCAAATAGCTCAACACTTCGTCCGGGAGGTCAGCCGGATACTGCGTTATCGGCTGTTGAGGACAGGCATTGCCGTACGCGTCTGCAGAAAAGTCGGCATCGTATGGCGGTAATGGTTGGGGTAGTCGAAACCGAAGGTTGCCCGTCCTGTGTTTAGGGAATGAACCCGTTTCAGATGGACGTCGCTGCAGCGACGTGCTCACGATCGATCACGGTAGATGGTGAATTAACATACGGGGATTGGGCATATGGGATGCCCAGGAAGTGGTTGATGGAGCCCGAAGTGCTACCGGTCACAGTGGCATTGTCGAGAGTGACTGTTGGCGCTGCACATACACCATGTCCGACGTGAGCCGCGACCGCGAGTACGAGGGACAAGAGCGCCCTGGCGTGCAATTGCATGTTGAAAAAGAACCCGTGCTTGGTCGCCCTCAGGCTCGGTCGGGCTGCGTTGCGTGTAATCCCAGTCCTGAATTCTTTTATGCCATTTTGCGCTGGTCATAAGCGACGTTTGTTGAGCCACTTGAAGGTCCATTTGCTAATTTAGACCCTGCTCTCCAATTAAATGTAGTTATTCCGGCCGATTTACCTCGCCCCCTGGACGGTAGTTAATCCTAATTGTAGAATAAACCATAAGTACGTTTGTGCGGTACCATCCTGTGGCATCTCGAGTTTCGAAGGTTCGGAACATCTGGCGGCACTTCTTGGCGCGCAGCTGTTTCCCGCGGTGCTTGAAAACTTGCCTTTGCCCACCAGACTTTCCAATTTCCTGACTGGAAGCCTACCATGGCTAGCGGTGGGAAACACTGAGGGATCGGGCGGACAGAACTGGACCACGATCTATACGGGTGACTATGAGGTATGAGGGGAAGGTGAACTATGGCTATCTCAACAAGGCATGGTGAAATGTGGGGCCTACATTGACCCTTGCATATATGAGTTGTACTTATCCAAAGGGCAATGTAACAAGTATGGACTTTTCAGATGTGGCCTAACTCAAACAATAGCACATGGTTCTAGCCTACTGTTGAACAATCATGCTGGCCAAAGACAGTACAATCTGAGATTAGGGTACCACAGACAGTGTGAGCACATGCAAGCAGGACAAAGGTGATGTTTACTGCAGAGTAATTTTCCCTTTCACATACAGGAGACAACCACCAGAAGGTGAAGGATCACAGTGAAGAAGTACCTGGTCAGCCCTTGTCCAACTAAATCATGATGGCAAAGAGAGGCTCAGTACAACAGCCCTAACAATACATTATGGAAGGGGGATTGAGTTTGAGGCTAAGGCTAGACTTTCACTGCAGTTGCTCCAGAGCTCAAAGTCTTGAGCTGTTACAGGTGATGTTCACAGGCCAACACAGTAGGACAAAAGTTCACATTCAGAGAGCAAATCAAACATTACACACAATTCACCCCCATAGATGATACAGCAGATCACGGTATACCCACATAGCCAAGCAGGGAGTTCAGCAAGCAAGAGCTCATCTATACAGACATGGCTTCAGATGCATCATTTTGTATCACCCATAGTCCAGTACTCCGAAGACTGGAATTGGTTGGTAGGTACACCAAGCTCGAGCAATTTCGCGAATGCAGCGGAGAAGCTAAAAGATACAAGTAAGTGGATTGTTTGCAACGTAGAAGAGGTAAATATCGTACTCCTTGAACCAGAGTTGTTCATCATCAGCATATGCTTTGGCCCACTTTTTGAAGCTCTTGTCTTGAGTAAGAACATAATCCGTTCTAGTAGGCTTCATGAGTCGGCCCATACGGAAGGTGCGACAAGCACATACGGGAGCATCATAAGAGATCGAGTCTTTTTGTCCTCCAGTTGTTTGGGTCCATTCCATTTCTTCCAAACCCACCTAAAAAATCACGTGAGAATGCATCACGTATAGGGTCGAAGAGACAGACATACGTCTCACTGAACAATAGCTTGAAGTACTCGTTGGAGAACGTGACTGGCGAGAAAGTCCAGGGACCCTCGAAGCCAGATCTAATGAAAGAGTCGGGTGCACATTTGGAGCATTTAGGTCAAAACTGACAATGTTCTCACCTGTCAGGGTGGCAGCGACCAACGGCATGAGCACCCGAAAGCGCTACAATCTCCTGGTCGTTGAAACCCATGCGGTAGAAAATCTATGGATGAGATGGTCTGACTTTGGCGTAAAAATAGGACGGGATATCAGAGCTTACGTCGCGAAGGTGGGGCGCTCCTTGGGTTGCATCGGGAAGGCGCCCATCTGGCGTTGCGTCCTTGGCGAGCCCATCGATACGGCCAGGTCTCCAGGGAATCTTGGGACCACCCATTTCCTGAACTGCGCATACACCAGCGAGAGTCCACAAGTCACCGTAGGAAATCCAATCAAATTCTTTCTTGAGTTTGTCCATGAGCTCACGGGCTACATGAAGTCCTGCATTGGCGTCATGCGACGACTCGGGTGCAAAGCGCATAGTGGCGAAGTTACTAGCAATAACAATGAACACAAACACTATCAGAAGGGGTAAAGTAAACATGCCTTCCACCCGAGTTGGATTGCTGGTCGTATGTTCCAGAAGAGTGCCATGCAAGACGAATTAAAACCGGTGCAAATGAGCCGTCTATCTTGGATGTGAATAATTGTGAGCACAATAAAAGGGCACGCTTGCCGTCATAACTGCCAGCCTCGTCGATAATGTCGACGATGCGTTTGTACACCTAAAGAAGTTTGGTTAATCGGGTCATAGTAACAGATAGACACCGCATACCTTTTCGTAGTCTGCCTTGGTAGGAACAAATTTGGTGACTTGTGCGGTAGATTTGATCGCAGAAGATTTAGAGGCGTCAGGGGACGAGTTCAAGAGGTAGTAAGCAACTCCTCCAACGGCAATGGCTCCTAGACCAGCGTAAAGACCGAAATTTTGCTTTGGAGGAGGGGATTCGGTAGAGAAACCCCTGAAGGCAGATGCCCTCACTTGGGCACCAAGTCTCTTGCTGGAGACAGAGTAGAGAGTCCTGCGCGCGGGGACGCGAAATACGGATGCGGCAGACATGGGTGATCGTGGAAAGAGAGAAAGGAATTATGAGGCTAGGTTGCATATCATATATGTTACATAATCCACTTTCGCACCGTTATGGACAGTACGTCTTGCGGCGGACATAGCGCGCTGTCGACTTCCAGCTTGTCAGTTGAGATAGCTCACTCGCCGGATACCATGTATCCACCGTGGCCAAGTTGACAGACTGCCTGAAAGAGGCGGCTTAGTTGCAGCCAATCGAACTCGTCGTTGCCGACACTCCACTTTGATTCACATTCCGCTCCGTGCAGCTCCGTTGGTCACTCGACAGAGGACCCTTGAATGCAACGACTTTCGGCGGTGAGCACTTGAGCCCTGAGTCAGCGCCCCAAACTGCCTCGCAGTGTCTTAGCGCTAGTTTCTACTTTTTTAAAACGCCGGGTTCCTTGGATCGTCAGCTTCAGGTATCAATAAACCAACTCGCCTGCGGTCACCGACGTGGTCCATTATGCCGACGCATTGCGCCAGGCAGACGCGTTTGTACGCCTTTCCAGACTCGGGCATGTCGTTGCGGTGGCCGAGCGTTCGACTTGTCACACAGACTGCACAGGCTTATATAATTGCCCCGGTGACGTGACTCCAATTTTTGTCAGTTTGACTGCCCCCGTGTCGGTGTAGCTGTCCGGGCGAGATCACCTTACACCGGTTCATCCGGTTTGGCACCACCGACCCACCATTGATTTCCGCTCAAAGCAAGGCGCTCTCAGGTACCTACCCGATTTGGTTTTCTCGCAATCAGTTCTTCATTTGGCGCCCGACGTCTGCCGCCCTATAAAGCGCAGTTCGCTACAATATCATCATCATCTTCTCAACAACCATCACAACTCTCACTCCATTCGCAACACATGGATCCATATGCCAACCGTTTCCCGTGGTGGCAAACACCATACAATCCTCACATCTACCTCCCACCCCAGTACCCTGATCCATACTATCAAAAACCATCGGGATGGAACTTCTGTAAGTTCCTCCTCACGTTCCCCCTTCACTGCTTCCGCTCATATCCATACAGTCGATCGTGCGCAATCCAAGTATCCCCATTTGAACCCGGCTCTGGCAACAGACACGACGAACATTCGTTATGATGTTCGCAAAGAACCACGCGAGGGAATCCTTCTCTCCACCTACCAACTGATCGCACTCCAGCCTGCCCTCGCACAACCTACCTACGAGGTCCGCATTGTCTCCAAGGCCTTTCCCTGGACGGTCGACATTCGCGCGCCTGCAGGGTCGGTGGTCACGTGCAGTGCCGTCTTCGAGGCCGTCTACGCGATGCTCCAAGAACCGATCGCAGATTCAGAGTGGGGCATTGTCACGCACGACAAGCCCAAGAAGGAGGCGATCGAGAAGGCGGCCAAAGCGAGAAACGACAGGAAGGACAAGGATGCGCGTCTGAAAAGAATAGATTGGCTTGGAGACACGACGGCTTTCAAGGGGCTTGAAAGGGACGAGGAGTTTGAGAAAAAGCGGCTGTTGCCTGGAACCCAGGCCAGCAAGGAGACGTGGGTAATCAAGTTCGGGAAACCGTAGTGCTTTCCAGGAAGGTTCGGGAAGTTGTACATAGATGGTGGGAAGGCAAGTTGACGGACATCTTCTGGACTGATACCCCCGCTCTACAATGTAATTACATCCACATGATCACTGTTGATGTCAAGTTCCTCCCAACGCGATCCAGTCTCCAAAGAGGGTGACAGATGAGTATACTCTGCAGAGGTCGTGAGTATTCCCCCACGAGATCTCAGGTTAGGTACCAGTGTGCGAATTCAAGTATGTTGATGGATTGAGGATGTCCCGCTAAGCGGCCTTATGCGAGCTAACACGCCGTTATGCTTGCCTGAAGTGTCCGAGTGTCAACAAGGTTGAACTGTGCCTACAAAAACAGCGTCAAGTACAATCACGGCGGTATCTTGAGTCACTTGTACATACATCACGAGGTGGAACTTGAGTACCCGAGTCTCGACCCCAATCGTTCGTCGTTAATGCGCCGATCAAAAGGAAGACAAGTTAATGTCTTTTTTTTTTTCCGACCAACGACCCCTGGAGCGGAGCGCCGAGGATCTGACTCCTGACAAATTTTCCACTTTCAGACGGGCCATCGACCTCCCACAGAAGACTTTGAATCTTAGAACCAGTCAGACAAGTGTCCAATATTGATCTTCGTCCCAAGATTTTGCATAACCGCCCGTGCCCATGGCTAGTCAGCGAGATATCATACAGATACAGGCTGTGCTTGCTTGATTTCACCTGGGAGCCAT
Organism: Guyanaporus albipodus; assembly: GCA_038088995.1. Lineage (NCBI taxonomy): Eukaryota > Fungi > Basidiomycota > Agaricomycetes > Boletales > Boletaceae > Guyanaporus > Guyanaporus albipodus. Next base: position 101,979 of record JBBPKA010000022.1, read on the forward strand.
CCGATATCATCGCGACGAGATGAAACAGGGGCTGGATGTGATATAAACACAGCAACATGTGGCAAGAGACATATACGGACCTGCGCAAGATGGAAATACGGTCATACCGGTAACTTGGACACCGGCAACGCTGTTTTCGGATATCTCTCGGGAGGTTGAGCCAGAGAGCCTTTCATAATGATTGCAGCGGTCATGGAGTGCCAATTGGTAACGATCAGGTTCTTACCTAGCCCGTCCGGTACGTGGAGATGCGCGCTGGAGATCTCTGCTGGTTTCCGTTCAGATGCTGTCGGCCCAGGGACAACCCCGGACTTCGCATTACAGACATTTCATAGCCCTTCCTTCGGTGTGTTCCCGGGAAGCTTGCTGCCTGATGACGGATCTACAGCAATTCATCGACGTGGCTTCGTAAGTGGCTTTGTAAGTGCCAAGAAATCATAACAACGTCGTCGGTGCAACATTTGTGGATACATGGGTCCACTTGGGATCCCACATCATCAAGGACGCTGTTAATATTTGCTCCTCAGTTTGGCCCATAAAGACATGGACATCTCCGTCGTATAACTTGATCTTGTATGTTGCCCCCGCTGATGTTGCTCGAAGGTTGGCGTGCCAGTCCAGCGAGGAGACCTGTGGTTCGTTGAGTGCGGGCTGGGTAAAGTACATCATATTAAGGGAGGAGAGCTGGCGGTCGAACTTCCTGTGGGGCAACAGGCGGACATCGTTCTTTCTCCAAGGTTTGTGGCTGTAACTCGGGAATAGGATGAAGAATCGGTAAATAACGCTGCCAGTGCATCGCAGTTAGCCCACTGGTCGGGGTCTTGTAAGCGTTCGTCGAGCAGGCCGCAAATGGGAATGTACCATACCATGAGCTCTTGTCCGATCAGTTCCTCTGCCAACCCTCGCGTAGACTGTGCGTACACTCGCAAAACTCTTCAAAGAAGACAACGTAACAAACGCACTCCCCAGATGCGTCAAGAAACCGGTGCTATGCAACTTTAGGAACGTACGTTGTTCCACTCAAGTTTGTTAGTCATGTGAAACGGCTTGAAAATATGAAGAATTGCGCGTCAAGCGAACTGGGACCAAGGCTGGAATTTGTTGTGCGGTCGTCAATGTGATGGTCAAGAACAAGGGTTCATTACGCAACCCACGTCCGCCAAACTTGTCAACAACTTCGAATGACCCTCAGCCCGAGCTGGTGAGTGCGTTCTAGTCACTGCTTCAAAGACAATTTTGAGGATGAAAATACGCAACTCATGGCAGGTATAGCAGTAAGGAGGGCTGGAACGTGCGCATTGGATTGAGGGTTCCTCCTGGTAAGCGCCTTGACGGGATTTGGTACTATGTGAACTGACACATGAGAAGCACAGGAATTGAAGACACGTGTATACCAGGCCAATATGATATAAAAACACGCTTGACCCTCTCGTTGTCCGTCGCGATACTCGTTCAAGAATGTTTTTCAAAAATGAGTCGGTGATCCAAGGATGGTGAGTGCACGGGCAGGTGAGATTAGATGATGTGGTACTGACGGGGCTCTGAATTGAACCGTCGCTCTTCTGGTAGGAAGGTGGCCAAAGTGATCGAATTGGATGGTCGAGACAGTATATGGTCGATCGCATTCCTCGAAGACGGGAAGTACGTCGTTAGTGGCGGCAAGGAAGGGAAGGTCCGACACCGGCGAGTGGAAGATGGCACAAAGGGGACGCTCTTGGACGTAAGGAGCGCTGTTGGCAGCATCGCAACGTCGCAAGATGGGAAATGGATCGTCAGCGGATCGGGTTTTCACCGGGCAACCGTGTAGGACGCAGAAAAGCACTTAAAGGCGAAGGAGTTCACTGGCCATCTCAGCCGCGTCCATGCAACGGACATCTCGCCAGATACGACACGAATTGTGACAGGCGCTGAAGACGGCACTGTCTGCGTCTGGTCCCTCCCCGGTGGTCGGCGACTGCTCAGGCCACTCCAGCTTTCGAATCATGTAGTCGCGGCCACGTCCTTGCCTGACGGAGGCTTGATTTTCACTGCTACGTGGCAGTCATCTTCCGTTCGGATCTACGACAGCCAGACGGGGTCACTGTCTCGTTGAAGCACCCATCCATGTCGGCTCCTTATTGAACCAGTCCGTCGCCTGGGCTGGTGATAGTAAGCAGCTCTCCGTCCTCTTTGTGGAAGGCAACATCAACTGTATCGAGGTGTCTACTGGCGAGACACTCTCCAAATGGCGCATCTATAGCAGCGGCAATGCCATGTGCATCGCTCTTGCGAGCAACGGCACGTTTCTCGTAGCCTCTACTGGATCATCAGTCTCATTTTGGGATACGGCGACACGCAAGCGAATCGGGTCCACCGTACGGCATCCAGTTGACATCGTATCCATGGCCGTCTCAAGAAACTATGACATTGTGATCGCCGGAGACAGCAAAATAATCTTGCGGTCTCTCTTTGACGTCGTCCCCTCGTCTTACTATGAAGGCGTGAGTCCACTCATGTGGAGGTGTCATAGCTTCCCGATCTGAAATCACTTCGTTAACTGTCGGTTTTCAGTTTCCGCTTGCAGGATATGGTGTACTCAAATCCTTTTGTCAGAGTTTGCAGACCGATGCACAACGCCACTGGAAAGCATTCTTGGTTGTCCAGAAACGTGAACAACCCCTTGTGGCATGCTCAATTGTAACAACAGTAGTTGCCTCCTGTCTACGATCTACAATCGACTTGTATCGCCACATTTCTTGCGACCCATCAAAGACGGTCAGGGATTGGCACATCTGCACTTCAAGTTGAACCTCTGGATATCTCCTTCCTTGTCGTACTATACATTTGGCTTCACGACCTTCCTTCACCGTCTCACTCGACCAAGAGTTCGTGGACAGCGTGATAGAGCTCGTCGGGGCCACACGGAGGCTGCGGGTGACCGTCTCACAGTGTATTAGGCAGACATTTAGCGCACCACCGCTACGAGTAGAGTACAGGCAGGTCACTACGGTTTGATTACGGTTTAGGTTCGCGGGAAGACGTCGTGGAGTGGTTTGATAGGCAACGTTCAGAGGAGAGTGCGGTCTGTGGAATTTAACCTTGGTCAAATGCTAGTACAGTCACTCGGCCTGCGTTTATTATGGGCGACCATTATCCTAACTATCAGTACATGGACCTGTGCTCGTTCGAGATACAATTTTTTATCGGTTCAGCTCTCACATGCACACTCCGGCGCCGTGAATCCTGTTACTAAGACGAGGGTCTGAGAAGCAGAACTTGTCGATAAGGCAAAACTCGGCAAGTGCGCATCGTTGCATCCGATTGGCCTCAGGGATTGGAAACTTTGCTGCGGTGCACTTTGATTTGGACGCCTTCGAGAGTATCGTTCTCTTCGCCGCAGTATTCACGTTTTCCAGAGCTATGAGCTGGTCAGAAAAGGGTGCGCACGGCTCTTGACAACCATTGATAGCATGGTACTGACAGTCTTGGTTGCTCTTGTGCCGAAGACTCCATTGATGGTCCGTCCCCGGTCATGAGAGTAAGGCCGATAGACATCCATGTTTCAAAGGACATATGCTCGATCGCGTTTCTTGCCAATGGGAAACACCTCGTGGCCGGAGGCTACGGCGGAAAGGTTCGAACCTGGCGTACAGAGGATGGCCAGGAAGTGGACGTTGCGGTCATGAACGCAGGAAGCACCACTGTTCTCAACATCGCGGCATTCGGGGACGGAAAGCGGGTTGTGGCTGGGACGAGCAACGGGCGGGCGATCGTGTGGGAAGTGGAGCGCCAGGAGAAAGTCACGGAGATACAAGGACATGACAATTGGGTGCGCGCCGTCGACGTGTCTGCCGACATGACAAGAATCGCCAGTGGCTCGGACGACAGAACGGTCTGTGTTTGGTCGGTCCTGTCTGGCGAGCGGCTGCTCGGCCCCTTGGAACACGATCACGTTCTGGCTTCCGTAAAATTCTCGCCAAACGGGCATTTCCTCGCTACTGCGACTTGGTGGAAGGAATCCGTCCGTGTCTACAGTACACAAGATGGAACACTCCTCATCGATCTCCCGGTCAGAGTGGTGTCCTACGCGAACCAGTCCCTTGCCTGGGCGCTCGACCACACACTTCTCTTTACTCTTTCCTTTGACGGCGACGTCAAATGCTGCGACTTATCCACGGGAACTGTGCGCTCCCGTTGGTCGGTCTCCAGCGGGCAGACCGCTGCCAAGTGCATGGTCGTAGCGCGCAATGGCAAATTCATCGCCGTTTCTACCGATTCGTTCATCCGCTTCTGGGACACCGCATTGCACAACCAAATCGGACCTCTCATTCATCATACAGACACCGTTCATTGCATGGCTATTTCACCAAATTACGACCTTGCGGCGGGTGGTGGGAAGACAATCACCATTCAGAACCTAGATAATATCCTCCCCCCACATTGTGTCGACGATGTGGGTGCACCGTGTTCTGATTCTCGGTTTAATGTTGATTTATTTTGAAGGTAGCCACTACAACAAATGCTAGCATTGGTCATTTCAGCACTGTCACAAACTTCTTAGGGTCGATGCCTGACATGGCACCAGACTTATACAACGAGTGAGCGGGCCACCCAATTTTTGATTTGTTTGCTAGCTCTTACACCAAAAAGTTACTTCCCGAACGATCTCACTTGTCATGTTAGGCGAGACGGCCATGACCCAGTTGCATCTGGTGGATTCGCAGACATTTACAGAGCAATGCTTCAAACAAACTGGGAGCCCATGAGGGTACGATATCTATTGTAATCCACAACACAACTACAAACGAACGCAGGTCGCGATCAAAGCCATCAGAACCTATTCAGCTGACGATAGCAAATTTTTCAAAAAACACAAGGCATGCCGACCTCTTTCTTGGATACGGCATCTTGGTTCTGTCAAACCACTGACGTCGCAATTTTGTAGCGGCTTCGTCGGGAGATCAGAATTTGGTTAACATTGAAGCATATAAATGTCTTACCGCTCCTTGGAACCACAGCGGGATTCGGTCGATTCCCCGCTATGGTGTGCCCCTGGGTGGAAAACGGCTCGTTAACAACGTACCTGGAAGACTACTATGAAGGGCTCTCGGTTATTGAGATCCTGACTCTAGTGAGCGTCATAGGTTAATCATGGAATTTTATATGACGCCAGTCCTCAGGTTAATGACGCCGCCTGTGGTCTGGAATATCGTGAGCTCATCAGCTCATCAGAGATTTTCTGCTTGAATGAAAGTGACACTCTTGACCAGTACATTCATGTTCCGTCGTGCACGGAGATCTATCTGGCGTATGTGGTATCGTTATTATCTTGAGACGTTGACACTGATCTCTCCAGTCAAACGTACTAGTTTCCAACGACGGGAGAGCCTATATCTCCGACTTTGGTCTGTCAACGTTACTGACGGAATTGGGTGGAACTTCGTTTGCCACGTCGATCCATGAAAGGGGGACGCTGCGCTGGACGGCCCCCGAATTACTCGACCTGGAGGTATCTGAAGACGAAGAGCCGCCACAGGTCATCTCGACCAAACACAGCGACGTGTACTCCTTTGGCGGAGTGATGCTCCAGGTTCGTGGGACTTTTTTTTTCCAGCACATACATCGACTCTGCTATATATCACAATGTACACAGACTCTGACAGGGAAAGTGCCCTACCATTACTTTACCCGTGAGGCACAGGTCGTCCACGCGGTCTCCAAAGGGATGACACCGAGACGACCCAGCAATGTACTGGTCACTGATCGCCGATGGATGTTTGTCCAGGGGTGTTGGTCCAACCCATCCCAGTCTCGTCCGTCCAGTGAGGGAATTGTTTATTTCACGGACGAAGAACTGCGAAATCACCGTGCCCTGATGGTACAGCAACAAAATGGCTTAATATCATAGCCTTTAACATAACACTCCTTGATTTTTTTTTGGGCAGGGGGTGGGGGGTGGGACACATTATTGCACGTCATTACACAGCCTGTCTTGCATACCTTGGGCTCTTTTTCCAAAATTCATGAGTAGCTTATTTGTAGTGTGATGCTCAACTGGTCTTGCCGTTTGCGTATATTTGGGGCAACCGCGCAGAAGGATTGCAAAAAAATTGAAATCGCTCGATCCTTATGCAATTCTTGTATATAATACTACGACTTGGACGCCTTGTCATCGAATGGTATCATTTCAGTACGTGATCCCTTCCCCTCCCTTGCGCATCGCTCACCCTAGACACCTTTCGATCACGCATATGTGGTGACCAGATGTCACGGTTAGCATATCTTCCCCTTCATTCACGCCATATGATACCTTATTTACCCCTCGGCGCTCTATTATTTCGTCCATAGCCTGCGGTGACGTGGTCAAAAAACCCAAACTGGATCAACACCACGGTCGCTGCCATGGCGGTTTCGACTGCATCGACTGCTCCACCACTTTTCACACCCCGGCCGAGTACAAGTCCCACACGTCGTGCATCTCCGAAGCGGAAAAATACCAAAAGGGTCTGTATAAGGGCCAGAAGAACGTACGTCCGCCGCTCGGAGTCGTAACCCTTCTCACTTTCTCCATGTCGTGCCTTTTTTTCTTTCTTGGGATCGAGTCTGATGTCTGATGTTGACCAGGGCCGAGACGACACCAACGGGAGCGCGTATGGTGGCGGTGGTGGCCGAGGCGGCTTTCAAGCAAGGGGAAGGGGTAACGGGAGGGGCGGCCGTGGTGGGTACCAGGGTGGCGGTCGACCACGAAATGAAGCAACAGGCGCGAATGACATGCCCCTCGGTACTCCCCAGCGGATGTCCCCCATCACCGCCTCCATCAACGGTGCCTCCAAAACGAAAAATGCGACCCCAACCGCACCTCGGCCAACTCTAGAACCCACACCACCGCCCTCGCCCCCGAAAAACAAGGATGATGAAGGTGATCAGTCGTCTTCCGAACGAACCAAAAGGGAGAGGAAGAAACACAAGGACAAAAAGTCGAAGTCGAAGTCGAAGTCGAAAGAATCCGGTGGAGAGACCAAGGTAAATCACGTATATATACGCCCACCCGTGGTTTCGCTAAGTTTGTGCGATCGTCAGCACGCAAACGAATTCGATGTTGCGGAGCAGGCGTCCGCGCAACCTCTGCCATCGATCGACCAGCCATTGGATGCCGCCAAGAAGAAAAAAGATAAGAGAAGAAAGGAGGCGCAGGAAGAACAGACATCTATAGTGGAACAATCGAAAGTAGATATCGACAAAAAGGAGAAAAGTGGTGACTCCAAGGAAAAGAAGAAAAAGAAAAAGTCTAAGGGTGATCGATCCGCGGACGAGACCAAGGCAGACACGAATGCATCTGCCGAGGACAAGGATGAGATACTTCTCGATGATAACTCAAAGATGGGGGTTGAGGAACAGGAAAAGACTGTCAACTCGAAGGAGAAGAGGAAGAAAAGGTCGAAGGATAAGGTTCCCAGTGCAGATACTCCAAAGGTGGATTCGGAAGCACAGGAAGAAAGCAAAGAGGCGAAGGAGGGCGCGAAAAAGCAAAAGCATAAATCCAAAAAGGTGACAGACGAACCTGCCGCAATGCCAGTAGAACCCATAAGTACGCCATCGCAAAACGAAGACGAGAACGAGGACAAGGAGAAAAGGTCGAAGAAGAGGAAAAGAATACGTGATGCTGTGGAGGATGGGAATGTCACGGTCGAAAATGGCGAAGCCAAGAGGACGAAAAAGAGTTTCAAGGACTCAGATATTACATCCTTGACACCCGAGGAAAAAGGTTCGATCATCAAAAAGGGGCTATCGAGTGAGAAAAAACGAAAGAGGGAGGAGAAGGATGGCCAAGATGTCAATGCATTGGTACCAGGGGAGAGGAAGAAGGAGAAAAAGAAGCGGAAACAGAAAAAGGAGGTGTCCGAGAGTGCGAAGGAGTAAGGCTATCTGATACCACGATCTATATACCGCAGGTTACATAGAGGGTCTATATGGGCAAGCTCGAGATACTTGTGTTGACACGTCAAAGCACTGAATCCAGCCTCGTAGAGGGTCTGGGTACCAGACTAGGAGTGAGTACACACTTTACACTGAAATTATGATAAGAGCTTGTTAGCCGGGTTCTCTTTTGATACCCGCCCTCGAGCAGGTGACGGAGCCTGTAAAACAGACTTTCCGTGAAAATAGAAGAAAAAGGTCGGCATCCCAAAAATGAAACTGAATCTTCCCCTATACAAAATTTATGAGCCTTCCGGGTTGTGAGTTGTATTCTTCAAGGACTGTCCTTTCGGACTTGTTGGCATATCGTGCCGGTAGGATGCCACGTGGCTTCCGGATTAGGCGAGATCGATTGGGGTAGGGCCTTGATTGTGGCAACGTTTCGAGGCCTGTCCCCCTTGTACCCAAACCATTCTGTACTAAGCCCTCTCTACTGCCCCACAATGCACGCAATCCAGGCAAGTTATCTACTTGCTATCAGCTGAAATCCAATTCACTACGTCCTTAGCAACAATATTGGGCCGTGCGCGATTACCTCAGTCCCGTGCGTTTGGTCAATATCTCCGCATCTGTGCCCTCGGCCTGACCGTATCTCATAGGTGCTCAAGGAAAGCAAGTTCAGGGAACACGGCAGGATAACACCAGGTATACTTTTTTTGTACGCATTCCTTTAGAATCTGACACCACCACTAGAGGAATTCGTCGCTGCGGGCGATTTCCTCTCGTACAAGTTTCCTGTCTGGACATGGTAAGCATTTCGTTTGATTTTCTTCCCCGCCCATCCACAGGAAGGATCTCTCGATGAACTGAAACCACGCCCAGGGAACGCGGCGACGCGTCCAAAGCCCGCGATTACCTCCCTGCCGACAAACAATACCTCGTTACCCGCGGTGTACCCTGCCTCCGTCGAGCCACCTCACTTGCATACACCGACGCTGACGAAGACGCCGAACGTCTACTTAACTTCGGGGACGCGTCTGGTGGTGCAGCGGATGAGTGGGTGGAGACGCACGCTGGCCGGAAGGCGACCATCGATTCAGCCGCGAATCCGGGGGAGATAGACGATATCCCAGATTTGGACGCGGACGGAGACCAAGAACTTGCGAGCGCAATAGGGAATGTGTCTATCAGTTCGACAGCCGGCGCGACGGTGAGCGAGACGCCCGATCTGGACGACATCCCAGATATGGAAGAGGATGATTTGGAGGACGGCGAGGACGAGGCGACGGCGGCACCTAAGCTGGTTGCGTCGGGGGGTGTTATCGATGCGAGGTAGGCGTCACTTTTCACCTCTCATCACCGATGTACCTCCGTCCTGACCTCTCACCCAGCCAGATCGAGGTTGCGAAAGGCAATCTGCTTCAAGTACGAACTTACGATGTGATGATAACATACGACAAGTACTACCAGACTCCGCGGATCTGGCTGATCGGCTATGATGAGGTAGATCGTTTGTTTTCTCATCGCATCAGAAGTTCACTTTCCATGGCATCACAGAATCGCACCCCGCTCACGCCATCTCAGATCTTCCAAGACGTCTCAGCCGATCATGCCCTCAAAACGGTAACCATCGAGGCATTCCCGCACTCTGCTACCCTCCAGGCTGCCTCGGTCCACCCGTGCAAACACGCGAGCGTAATGAAGAAAGTCATCGAGCGGATGAACGCGGGTGTCGTCGAGGAACAACTCGCTGCGCGCAAGAAGGACGGAAAGGAAGGCAAGAAGAAATGGGGGTTCGGACGCAAGTCGAGCAAGGACGATAAAGGTGCCGTCGGCGCGGGTGGAGATGAAGACGAAGTCGAAGGCATGCGCGTAGACTTTTATCTCGTCGTGTTCCTCAAGTTTATCGCTTCGATCGTGCCGACCATCGAGGTCGATTCGACGACGGCGTTCTAAGCTTGGACTACTATGAACGGTTTTCTTTAATTTTGCATACCCTTGCTAGTTCTTTCTTTGCTACAATTTAGTGTTGTTTCTACTTCTCCAGGACCAAGTGCACATGAAGCGTTCGCAGACGCCACTCGTAGTCATGAGTATGTACACCGCTACCGTCATCAGCTGCCGCCACGGGGACATATTTTCCATCGTGCAGAGAGCCGCAACTCACGATTTGAACGAACCAGCAATGAGCCTTCAAGTGATCATCCTCAGGGAGTGAGCAAAGAGATAGTCGTGCGTGCACGAGCCCTCGCCGTGATCGCATGCATCCTTGGTAAAGAGCGTCCCGCCATCCAACCGCGCCAGCCTCGTTGATAATGGGTAGTCCTTACCGATCTCTATGCGTGTTACTAGAATCTTATCTTATCTTATACTTCTGATTCTTAAGGCTACGGTAATACATGGATTTGTATTCCAGTTCCAACCCGAGATAATAAACAATGTGCACTCGAAAGCGCTCATTCTGTGAACTTATACACTATAAAGGACAGAATACTCAGCCTTCAGGAAGAAGAAAAGCAGAATCGACGCACCACAAACGCCACTACTTGGTTTCGTCGCAAAAATGACTTCTTGCAGCGCCTCTCCTTCGAGATCCCTATATGGACCATACCGCGCCTTGATCTTGGCGATGAAGGTGTCGACTTGAGCTTCGTCCACCAACGATACGGTACATCCTCCCCACCCCGCTCCTATGATCAAGGATAACATGTCAGAACGTCCTTTGAATGCTTGAGAAACGTTTGTGATGACACCTGTAACACGGCTCCCGTAGGCGCCAGCGGCCAGCGCAAGTTGTGTCAGCTCGTCGACTTCGGGACACGTGCATTCATATAGCTTTGAACAACTCTCCTGAGACTCGTTCATCAGCTTTCCAAGTGCCTCAAACACAGAGACGCCCTGATAAGCCACAGGAGATCTCTCCGCCTGCAAGCAGACATCACGGAATCGGAGCACGCGCAGCGCTTCGGAATAGCAGTGCTTTGCCCGCTTGTACAATTGAAAGTACGTGGTTTCGACTGCGTAATGATTAGCGCTCCATCAGATCAAAGAAATGAAGGAAAGAAAAGCTCAGAAGGGCTTGCAGACCTTCGACCCAGGAGAGATACACATCCTTGAATGACTTCTCGCCCATACCCGACCACTCAATCATCGTCTCGAGGGTCACTCCGAGCTGATCTTCTGAGTCTGCTCTCTCTGGCCGCAAACATTCGACAGCCTTTAGCATTCTCTCCAGTCCTTCTCTCACCTTTTCCACATCCTCTTCTGTCTGATCCTGTGGTTCGTCCGTGAATCTCGCCATAACCTCCCTCAATGTTATTCGCTCCCGTGGGCCAACGTTGATACCGAGACGGACAGCAAGCACGCGAGCAGCACCGAGGGATTCGACAACGCGTAAGTTGTACTGGTACTTTGCATGCACAGCCTTGTCAGATACGACAAGTGAGTTAGCGCACACTAGCGTCGCGGAGGCACGTGAAAGATCTTCTGGTCGGGGGCCAGGGAGAGGGATCGTTTCAGCACTGAGTTTAGGGAAAAAGGAGACGTAGAGGGCAGAGCCTGCGAGCGAGAGAACGGACGCTGCTTGATCCATTCTGGTCGCAAGGGGACAATGAGAACAGACTTAGGATGGAAGAAAATGAGAGCGTATACGGACCCACCACTGTTAACCCCTTGATCAAAGATGAGCAAGACGGTGGTGATGATGGGTGAGGGATACGCACCGACACGTTTCTCATTCTCAATAGCCATCTCTACGAGGGTGCCTTTGGACGGTGCGATATTTTGGTCTTCGAGGATACCGTTGACTGCCAAAAATGCCAACGTGGACGAGACGACCATCGCCGCACTTGACGACAGCCCCGAGCCAGCAGGGACGGTTCCAGTCACAAGTAGATCCACGGGGATAGGCGACGACTCGGGTCCGTTTGGCTCAGGGTTAAAGTAATGATTTAACACGCCCTAAACCAACCGTTGATTTCAGCCTGTACACGGAAAGAAACACCGACGAACATAATAGCCAGCTTTCACGTATCCCTCCCATCCCAATGGGGTCGTGTGGATGTTCAGATGCCACGAGTCGACGTGGACGGCGTCTGTCGGAACGTCCTCTTCCTTCAGGAGAGGCCCCACCGAGGGACTTCGGGTCGGCGCAAAGACCTGGCGCGGGTACTTGGGTTGCAAATTCTCGGCCACGACATGCCCCGGTGTGTCAGCAGGCGTCCTCGGCGCACAAGCAATCAATATATCGTGCTCGATCGCAGCGGGAAATACGCCAAAGAGGGAGTAATCGATGTGTTCGCCTTGCAACACGCGCGCAGATCGACATCGTTATTAACGGAACGGTACGTGCTTTCAACGAGAAAAACGGAAATGTACCTATCAAGCTATGGGTGCAGGCCAATCAATAGGTGCACAATAGTCACTAGCGAAACCATGACTCACTTGACACGACCCGGCGCACGCGCGATATAAGCAGGGGCTCGACCAAACTTGGCCTTGAACTCGGTAGCAAGGTCATTCCAGCGTTCGCTGTGCAATAGACTCAGTGACAAAACCACATGTTTGATCAGTGAGGGACTTGCGCGTGCTTCAGCGAGGTACCGAGATTATGGTACACCTGCTCGAGGTTTGTATATACGGGAATGGGTAGATCGGCAGCCATAAGTGTACGGTTTGGTACCTGGCTGGCGAACCGACGATGTATGTATGTCGAGTGAGTTGGAGTTTGCCTCTCCAAGTTCTTTTCAGCGCTCCAGCTGTCTCTGAGCTGGTCACATGGCCAGAAATGGCGGCAACACATCGCCGACAACGATGGACTTTCCACAGTTATGATGTTGCCAACATCGGTGAGCATATTCATCCTGCGCTTTACTCTGGGTACTCACCACACGACGCAAACTCAACGAGCTGGGGTTGGAATAAAGCCATTACAATTGATGAACTCGGTTGACGACGTTAGTTTAGTCACTCAGAGGCCAACACATGTTCGAAAAAATGTTTTATCTCGACAGTCCAATAGTTTCGGTGCAAATCATTACGACGTAGAGCTGCGTGTACTCTTGTCTTACTGGTTTGGTTTAGTACATATGAGATTAGTTGGTTCAGTGTTACCCCAGGTACGCGATCTGACACCAGGGACTGTTTTTGCGTATGCACAGGGACTAGGGGAAAAATATGACCTGACCCTGGCTCGAACAGGAGACCTTCTGTGTGTTAGACAGATGCGATAACCAACTACGCCATCAGGCCATGTTAAAGGCGGACCAACTGAATACCGAATACAGTTCCCGTTGAGAAGAGACAACAAACGCCCACAAATGTAGTGGATTTATACACCTCGACTGGCAACTTCATGCCTCCCCAACCCGCTTTATCACCTTCCCCTTCACTACAATCCTTTGATTTCTCTCCCAGAATTCCCGTAGATGCTCGGCCAGTTCCACGGGATCATCCTGCATCATACCGGTTAGCGCTATCACGTTCATTCGTGCTGAGATGGGCTTCCTCACTTCGTGCACCAGATGCCCCACATACGATCCTGCACTGCCGGCCATCACCTTGAGCTGAAATTTGCCCTGCATATGTCCGATCTCGAGGGTCGTATCGAGACGTTCTCTGCCGGCCAGGACCAACAACCTCCCCGTCCGGGTCGACAAAAAGTGCATCGACAAGGAATCAAACCATGCTATATGCGCCACCGTATGTGCATCAAACCACCATAGTAATTGGTGCGATGTAACCTACACTGCCAATATGGTGCCGTGGATTTAAGTGGAGTACGCCATCGGAAGGCGTAGCTCTTATTTGCTCGCGTGAGAGGAGTGAAGTTGGAGTCTTGTGGGATGAGGATGGAGGGCACAGATATTCGCGCTGAGGCGGGGTTATTGATCGCGTGGGTAGTCAGGCTGATTCTAAATTAGTAATCTAGGGTCGATTGAGGAGATTGGTTGAAGAAACTGACTGCCACTCGATAGCTTCTTCCTCGCTGTGGAAACCCTCTGGACGGGTATCCAAAAGTGCATGCATGTGAGGTAACGCTTCGATAGCGGTACCTTGTAATGACGTTAATAAACGAGACGGTGACGAAAATGGTCCACTTGCCTTCTACAACATCGAGAACAGCAACTCCAGATATAACGTACTTGAGTTCCTGGAGTTTTGGACAAGCGCGAACAACAACCGAACCACCCATGCTATGCCCGACGAGCTAGAAGGGTGTGAACACGTCTATCAAGAACGTCCGAGGCAAGGAACAAGTCACCATAAGTACAGGGGCATTCTCCACGTCCTTGAAGATTGTCTGCACGAGTGCAACGAAATCGTTTACCAAGGCATCCATCGATAGATTTTCATCCGACTGACCCTCCATTGGGACTGTTTTTCCTGAATACACTCAAATTTAAATCAAAGCGAACAAGGTGGAACGCGACAACTTGCCATGCCTTCGCGCATCAAATGCCAAAATTCCTACGTCCCTCCCAATCAGTCCGTCTAGTTCCTTGGCAAGACACGCGAAGCTTAATGCCGAGTATCCAGCACCGTGGTGCATAATCATAACCCCATTGCCTCGCAAAGGGGTATGATAGGCACGGGCAACGAGTCCGCGCGTCGGGAGTTCGACCTGAAGAGCCTGGACAAAGTACTGCCCGTATGCATCCGGATGGATTGGCGCGTGCCCTGGATTGGGGATTCTCGTCGTACGATTTGAGGATGCACTTGTGCAGAGAGAGGTTATAGGCGTGTCACTGTCAGGTGACTTGTAAAAGCTTACGGCGGTGGTGGTTCCATCTTGCCGGGAGATGGCAGCGAGCCGAGCGAATCCGCGACTTCGTCCGCTTCGTCATAATCCCCATCTTCTGGCGGTAATCCTGGTAGTTTGGCTATTCGTGCACTGATAGCGGAGCGATACAGCGAAGACATGGTCGTCGATGGCGAGATTGAAGCGACTGATCTTGGTCACGTGTCTCAGTTGTTACACAGAAGAATGAAATAGGGAACTGTCACGTTTTGTCACACCTGATGTGGTTGGGCGTACGGCACGTGAACACGATAGAGCATGTATCGAATAGACTGTGAAGTAGATAGTTACTGTATCGTATACGCAGACAATAGACGATCTTTCAAACTCTCTGACATCAGAGCACACCGTATCTTTCCTGCGCCAAAATAGAAGTTCTTCCACTTTCGAGTTCAGAACGTTCATCACCAGGGGTCGAACTTGTTCTGCGCACCTTACACCCTTCTCGCTGAAGAAACCCACCCTACTCCCGAGTAGTTCTGGGGCCAATTTCCCACCTCGAACTACATAAGCATGTCCCTATCGACAAACCTCAGGTATGCCCATGATGGGTTACTGCACGTAGCCAACCAGGGGAGAGGGCACGTTCGCGCTGCTGGCATCATGAGCTATGCGCCTGTGACGGCGATATAAATACTAGTCGAGGGGGTGGGTGGCTTGGGACTGCGGGCCCGGACACGACAGAGCTGGCCGCAACTGGTACACCCAATAGTATATGGCATAAGCCGTGTATTAAAGTGTCGTATTTCTACAACTCCTGTGATGTCTGAGGCATGTTTGCAGATGTGAAAGACAGCTAATGCTCTTCCACCATGATCGTGTAGGTCGTAATTATGGATGGGTACTACATAAACTTCATATCGACACATCTACAATCCTAAGCGCTGGGCCAGTGCTGGGGCAGCACATCAAATGGGGAAAGTTGTAAGCCCGCTATAGTTTGGCATTCTAGATCACGTGTAGTACAGTATATATCTCACCGCTCCTCGTCTAGATAAGAGTAGTTTACCTTGTCCTCGCACCGCATAGTCGCCCTATAGATCGTGGTCTAGTTCTACTCGCCTGATCTCCCAGTGTTGCCCGCCGCTAGCCACGGTGGGTTTCCAAAGGTCGGGTAAAATAGTGTGCCGGTCCAATCAGTCTTCGCTGAGCCTCGCGTAGGTTCGTGAAAGCCTCGAGAAACGCAACGTAGCAAGTTGCTCCTGCAGATGCGGACTATCACGATGATCAGCACCATGACGTCTCAGCAGGGACCAACTTCTCTCCAAGAGCGGACAAATCACGCACTCCTTGCCTGCATTCGAGACAACATCGGTACTCAGTACGGCTCGCAAGCAACTTCCCTCGCTGAGTTACGTGATGCCATCTCAACGCATGGTACTGAGGTCGATGCCACCTTACTGGTGGATTTTCGGGCCCATGTGCCCTTCTCGGATTACGACTCGTACAAGCCCTTTGTGGACAAGTTCAATGTACAACCGTGCAAGGAAGAGGACATTGTGAACATGTTTGCACCTGGGCTGCCCGACTTCTTCGCAGTCTCCAGCGGTACATCTGGAGGTGTTTCCAAGATTCTACCGAAATACAATTACCACAAAAGACTTGGGATCCCGACCCACCTACCATTCGATCAAAACAGCAAGGATCCACTCGCCGGGGCGATATGCACAGGATATAAGGATCTCAAGGTGATAGAGCGTGCCTCAGGTGAGGTGGTGCAAAAGATTCCTGTCTGCATCGTGTCCGGAGGATATCTGCGCAGGCATCTTGAATGGTATGTTGATGATGAAAGTTGGTTGTCCCTCAAAAGCATGTCATCTCTTATTCCCAACAATACATGCTAATATCGTGCAAATCACAGTGTCAGGCTATGCTGTGCCATGGGCGGCAACTGTGATAGACCACTTTCCTTCCTTCTTGATCGTTCATGGTCTATTTTTCCTTGCGAGCAAAAACATTTCTGGATTGTATGCACCATTCTCAACGCACTTTGTCGATCTGATCTCCCACATCAACGAGCATTGGGATATGCTCGTATCTTGCATCAGGGATGGCAAACTCCCGGATCTCAAAGGTATAGATCATGTTCGGAATTACTTGGAGGCAAGTCAGACGCCAACGAATACTATGTCCGAGGTCATTAACGAAGTGCTTTGCAGGCTCATTTCCACCCCAATCCCGAGCGTGCAATCGAGCTGCTCGAGATTGGACCTCCATTCTCTTCCGAAGGATGGGCCTCTCGCGTTTGGCCAGCGGTGGGCTATCTCTTAACGATATGCACTGGTCAATTTGCTTTCGTACTTCCGAAGGTTAATTCTCGTTCTCTGACGATTCTGAATGTATAAACGCCTTTTCCAGGTGAGGTCCATTTTAGGACCCAATATTCCTGTTCGCTGTCCTGGCTATGGCTCATCTGAGTCCACGATCGGCTATCCGCATGACCCAAACAAACTAGATGAATTTATGCTTCGGGGTTATGATATCGTAGAGTTTCTTGACGTTTCTCTAGACGCAACCATCGAGAACATCCGCCAGCCAGTCAGTATTTACCTTTTTATATCAGGGCCATGAATTTCCACTAATTGTGGCGACGATGCAGTGGGAGGTGGAAGTAGGAAAGCACTACGAGCCAATATTAACAACCAGGGATGGCTTATGGCGATATCAACTGGGTGACATCCTCTGCATCATTGGGTTTCACACTGAAAGTGGATCCCCGCTGTTCAAATACGTTGGGAGGAGGACGTGAGTGCACTCGCGCACCCGACACGGCTTCTGACGTCTGTCTTGACGCAGGTTGACGCTTCGCCTCCCGCTTGCGCAGATCACGGACACTCAACTCCTATCGGCCATCGAGACTTTCAGCTCAGATAATGCGGTCCGAGTGCAGGAGTTCACGACCGTGATCGACGACCGCGCGTTACTACCAACCGTGGGCTTCCTCGTCGAGCTAGCGAGACCTCTCGGTGCGTTAGCGCTGTTGCATTGAGCACGAACAGGTGAATCATCGCTCACCCTATTCGATTGCACGACAGGCTCGAACGCGCACCTGGCATTGCAGAAACTGTCCGATTCCCTCGTCACCACGAACGCTGGGTATGGGTGTGCGCTCGAGCAGGGGAGAATTCGCCTCCCGACGATCCGAATTCTGAAAGCGGGTACGTTTGCAGAGTATCGTCAGTGGAAGGGTGAGACCGCAAACATCGCCTCGGGTCAGATCAAGGTGCCCCTGGTGCTACTCAATCCGACGGCGCAGGAGTGGATCTTGGAGAGAGTCGTGCAGGAACTTTGAAACATATGGATGGCCGAAGATAAGTGTATCGATTGAGCAATAGATCGTAAGACCAAGTACGGTGTCCGGATTCCAACGGTGTATGGTAACTATTGACATGCGATGTGTGGGATCTGGCGACCTGTAGATTACCCAGGGTCGACCGCCTTCGAGAATATCCAACGTCTGTGCCACGGGAAGCAACTGATCGCTTCAATCGGCGACCAAAGTATATGTATTAGAAGATAATGCCTATCTCACGCAATACACCCGCACCCATAATTTCACTACGGAGTCAGACAGAAAGCCCATTAGACGACGTGCAGTATGTCCAATAAGGCCCGAGGCTGCGAACATCAGAAGTGTGACACTGATACCCCCACTGCTGTCGCAAGTAGTCAGAAGCAGAGGAGAGTAAACAGGGTGGGCCCAATCTTCTCCAAGAAATATGTCTCTTGATTGACGGGAGCCATTGCAAAGCTCCACAATTGTTCCAAGACCTGCAAGAATGTTCACGTCTAATGAACATGAAGTCAACAACCACGAGTGCCCGTGATCATCCATGACACTCGTCCCAATGTGCGCAAGATTGGTAGGGAAACCTCGACATTTATGCTTCAACCCATTCTCCTTCCCAATCTGATTTGGTCATGAATTCGACGAATTCTGTTGGGAGCTCTTCACTGGAGGTATGAAGACTCTTCTTCCCTCGATTAGCCTGGCGCTGAGATTTCGAAATCTCATTCCGGAGCTCTTGAACTATGTCTTCGAGTTTCACAATTGTCCTGTCTGATGGACATGGACATCAGTAAAAGGAGCAAGAAAGTCACCATGAACGCACACTGCGAGTGCTCCTGCTGTGCACGAAGACCACGAACTTTCGTGAGAAGCAATTTCATGGTCTCCTTGCAGCTTGTTTTTTCCATTTCAAAGTGCGAAATTGGCCATGTCGGAGGGAGCTGAATCGGGCGATAAACCAATCCATTATTTGAGTACAAGAGCCGTTGAATAAAAAAAACTGCACTTGCATTGTCACAAAAGGTTAAAGGGAGGATCTCATGGAGATTTCGAATGACAGTCGATCTGCCTCCACTGGTGACAAGATCATAGTTTCACGAGATATCCATAGAGAAGATGGATCCAGCATGCTCAATGATATCTCCGATTCGCTTCGTCGTCATAGTATCTCAGAACGAAACAGATGTACCAGCAAAGACTGCGATGAATCCTTCATTTCCTGCGAGCACAATCCCACTGGGACTGTCCTTATTGCGGATAGATCATTCTGCAAGCGTGGACCCAGTGCTGATATCAGGGAACATAATGCTGCCCTCGACCAAAGCGTAGAAATGTTCACCGTTGCTGGATCAGGCAAGCTCATGACGTTACCAAACTAAAGACGGCCTCTTCTGTGGGCATCGGGTGCCCTACCTCCTGGCAATCGGCAATGCGCTAACATTGCAACTCATTTTTAAATCCGCTTCCCACAATGTGTTTAAGATCCGTGAGAAAGATGGCATAGTTCGCAAAGTCTGAACCGTTACCATTACTCTGAATCGATTTGGGTTCAATACACGGATGTTCCTTGTAGTCAATTGGCTCGGAGTAGATATGGATGAGCCTGAAAGTGGGATTTGGCAGTGAGGCTTGGAAAATATTTTCTCGCCTGGAGAAGCACTCACATCCAATACGGAGGAACATAAAGATGCAACATCAGCGTTTCAACCCTCACACCTCAACAAACGACTGGGAACAGTGGGTCACGTGCGAATGCCTTTGATTCACGCTTCGCTGTGGTTTCGGATGGTGTGCAGTCCAGCGTGCACCCGTGTATGCAGGCACGAAATCTCAAGGACCTGAGTGATAATCGATGGGCACTGAACGTTGCCAGAATAAAAGTGCACCTGCCATCATTGCAATGAGCCAGTTTTACTTGAGGGTGGACCTGAAAATTGAAACCCAGATGATTCCGAGAGCACGCACGAAATTTCATTTCCTCAAGATTCCTTGCCAATGGTGGCCGGAACTTGAAGGTGGGTGGACGTCTGGTTTGACATTATGTTTTCATTGCTGGATGGACATTCATTACACCCTCTTGGGCATATGGGCCCAAAGCTCCCAGGATCATCTCTGTAAGCTTAGCTGGTCACTTAACCCATTTCGGAAAACTTCTGTACACTGGAGCAAAATGAGGATTCTAATTGGAAGCCAGGTCCAACCAGAGTCCTTACCTGGTTTCGCGTCGGCAGATTTGAATGCACTTGAAACTGTGCCGGCACATCGACAATTCTAGACTGGCAGGATGACCCTGGGTTGGGAGTTATTACGAATCACACACTGTTCTGTTCGTCGCACCCTCTTGGTCTGCAGACGCTGACTGGGTTGCAGTCATCCTCTAGCTTCAGTAAGTTTCGCATGCTATTTCTTCACGCTCTTGATGTATATAATTTGCTCATTAGGTTTGAGCCACCAACATTGTTTTTCATTTGCTGTTCCCTCACATTCGGCATGTCTAACACTATTCACAACATTTTGCAATATCTTATTCTCATCAGATATGAAGCTTGTATGGTTATTAAGATTTTTCATTGATGGATGATATAATATATTAACAGATATTTTCTTTACTGTTGTTATATATGACTATTGTGAGTGATTGTTGACACATTCCCTGTTCTCTTGAAATACTGAAATATGTTGTAGTTCTCACCTTTGCCAGTGAGGTATTTTTAACTTCACTCTACAAATGGTTCTGTGGCTAACAGTCTGAAGATAGAATACATTTGGGTATGGATGAGTTCATTGATTCTGGTTTATGTGCGATATTCCTAAAGTGTTTACAGTGTAAACCTTGGACCTGGGTTACAGGGCAATTTATTCTTGTGTGTATTTTTTTTTCTTATCATGTCTTCATTTCCAGATCTGACAATTGCATAGGTCCGTTATGTTGGTCTTCTTTGGGTCATGTATGTCAAAAGGCTGTGCATTCTTGAAAATGGCTAACTTCAGGCTCACTTTCAAGAACTACCACACTCAGTATGTTTCAATACCACAGTACAAATTGATTAACCAAGTGTATAATTGCAGTTGAAAGTGAGATTGTTTCTGGCCCTCAGAAAGTTGGTTTTCTTGTCTTATGCATTATTGTTCACTAATCTTATGGTTCTGATAGATGCATGTACCAATTATTTTAAAGCACTATTAATCTCATAGTTGAATAGATGTGAGCACATCAATATATGTTATTAGCATTGAAACACTGCCCAATATTCCAAAGGTACAGTATTACTTCTGATGGATGGATGGTCTTGTCTGGTCTTCCTTTCTTCTGCTGACTGTGGGCTCTCTTGTTACTGAATTCTGCTCTCTGCTGACTTGGCCTACAGTGATGATGATGATGCGCGTCTATGCAATGTGGAATAAATCCAAGTGGCTCCTATGTGCACTTGTGCCCATGTATGTGCTACAAAGCATATCCATGGTCATTTTACAGGGCATCTACACAAACCCTAATACACACCTCTCAGGTATGTTCCAACTTCTTCAGATGGATTGTAGGTTGTCACTAACTCCCTACTTCTATCTTTAGTGTCTTCCATTAAATTATTTGGCTTCAGATCTTGTATTGTCTCGTATGTTAATGCACCACAGACCTTAACCCTGCAGCTTTCAATCCCGCGACTCGTCCTCAGTGCTACACTGTTGATTCTTGCTGTCATCCGTACACTGCGAGATGCATTCGGGATGTATAGAGCCACAAGACAATGGGAGCCCAACCGTTATTTGCAACTGTTCGTGCGAGACGGGATCATCTACTTTGTCTCGTGCGTGCTCCATTTCTCATGGGGTGCTCGTCTGCTGCCTGTACCATGGAAACAAGCTGACTGCGAGATTGTAAGGAACATGGCCATCGTACTGCAAAGCCTTCCGAAGGAAAGCAACCCGGTCATCTTCTTCACGTCCTTGGTTGGGTACATCATAGCTCCCATGATGCCTCGATTCGTCATCAACGTGCGGGAGCTGTATGACCATGATACCTACCAGGGAATCGACACCGGTTTCGGCACGACTATTACCAATGGAGATAGAGATGTTTCCGCGCTTGGTTTCGCAGATGACGCTTCGGAGCATGGGGCGGATGATCCAGATGCAATTCAACTTGAAGTGCTGCAAAAAGGTACGAGCCAGACTTGAATGCGGGGAAAGGAAGGGGGACTCGCACTGGAAGAAATGCATAGCCATAGTGAAAGGGTCTTTCTGTAAATGTCATGTGCATTCGGTATTCATGATCGTTCCGGAAAGTGAAACTACAGTGTTATCAAACGTCCCATATTTCAAGGGCGGGTGAATTATTTCGCAGCCAAACCCGACATCAACAGGATCAGAGACCAGGTAACTAGATAAGAGGGGCGGATGTTAGCACACTCGCTTTCATCTGCGGGCCCAATCATTTCGAAGACACGGTCCTACAACCGCTCCTGTTGGTAACCTCTATTCCCGCACCACGCCTACCTTCCCATATCGCCAATGAGCGTCCATCTGCCTCGTACTTCCTGACATTCGCGACTCGCTGCTATGCCTCATTGGCCAACCATCGCAGCTCATGATGTCCAAAGACCAACTTGTCGTACCTAACTTGCGTGTTACTCGTAAGAAACATGAACGGTAGTGTTTCAAGCCTTCTGGCCGTTCCTACACATACACGACCTACCCAAGCCGCTACGCCCATAGCAGCGTGTATCACTTTATTTTCACAACTACCGTAGCCATCGATGCTCAAGAGAATGCAATTACTGGAATTGGATCTGGCTCCCGTACGTGAGAATAGACACCTGGGGAGAGAATACGATGGTTCCGCCGAGACAGCATTCTTTCTGACTGGATTCGCGTTGGGTATGGCGAGTTGGTTCCAAGAGCTTTTGTGCGGGCGATTTCCCCGAAATATTGTTATTCTTGCTCGTCTGAAAGGTCTATATTTCAACGAGACAGAACTCAAGGTACGAATGGACGTACTCTGGCCATGTTCCTGCCTTCGAGATAACCTGTGCATTTCCTCAATGTCAGCCTGTTCGACCCTCGCACGCCGTATGCCGTGCTCAGGGAAGATCTGCAACAGCCGACAAATTAATTTGTCAGCCTTGTTTGATACAAGCGAGCTTGCATCTTCCTTGTACGATGGGTGAAGCACTTCTTGAACATTCCGTAGGATGATTTGCTTTCCACCACCGATGACGAGGTCGTAATTGTCTGAGATGGCCATAGACACAACGAGAGCGGGGTGTTCGATGATGGACCCAATTTGCCTTTGCGTCGTAGTATCCCAGAATGAGACTGACGAACCAGCGGAGGCTGCGATAGACCGGCAGTCTTTTGAGAGGGCTATGCACCTAGAGTTGTTATTGCTGTGAATAGGCCACCGGGAGAGCGTAGTCCCGCTGTAAACGTCGAGGCGGTTGATGCTCCCATCGCGGGATAGCGCAAAAAGGTGCGTGCTATTGCTATCCCAGGCAAGGGATTGGTTTTCAGAAGAACTGACTTGAATCGGGAGGTCGACGAGGAGGCCACCGTTCGCGCTGTCATAGATACGAAGGGATGCACGACACCATGTGGCAGTAGCGACGAGGCGTCCATCTGGTGAGAACTTGACAGCAGCCAAGGACCAATCGTGCTGCAAGGGTCTGAGCAATCGCTTTCCACTAGAAAGCGACCAGACACAGGCGGTCTTGTCATATGACCCTGTGGCAATCTTCGTCGCATCGGGAGATACGTCCACAGCACGCACCCAGTCTTCGTGACCCGCCAACCCAATCAATTTCTCGTGGTTCACTACACTCCACACCGTCACCTGGCCACTGTTGGTCCCACTCACGACCCACTTGCCGTCTGGTGATACGGCGATGGTGCAAACGGTGGACCACGCGTCTATTGGCGTCCCGATTTCCTTGCCATCTTCCACTCGCCAACATCGAATTTTCCCTTCCACGCCGCCGCTGAGGACATGCTTTCCATCGACGAGGAACGCGAGTGAACGTATACTCCCTTCACCGTCAATTTCTATTGTCTTTATTTTTTTATGACGGCTACGAGTAAGAGGTCGCGTTTTCTTCCGAGAGGAATCTAATGCTCACATTCGAATTATCCCTTCAGTTGTATTTGCAACGTACTCACCGTGCTCTGATCCCTGGCGAATCTTGGTGAACATACTCGGCTAGATTTGAGGAGACCGAAAAAAAATGCGTGACTGCCAAAATTTACGTCACTTCTACTTGGCCTTGTACGTGACGCTTACTAATGACTAAATCACACACTATGACAATCTTCAAATCCAAAAACGGAGAGCGATACCCAGGGTCCGTGCTTGCTCGAACGTGGAATAAAACAGGGCCCATGAAAGGCACAACGCGATCGACGGACAACTTTGTCACTAATCTACGACACACCCCAAGCATCATTCCGCAGCCCCGAAAGTGTTGTCACCCTTGTATGGTTGATGAAACTTGTGAACTGAAGACACAGTCACGTTCGAGTAGGATATGCAGTACGACTAGGCGCTACAAGCACTTATTACTGGGGCTACATTCTCTTAAGCGTCTGTGAGATGGGGATTTCAAATGAATAGAAGGTCTGTAGCTTGATGTTTCCCATAGATGACTCTGACTATCCTATTTTTATGGCCTGCTGGAAAGCCACCGTGGCTAGCGGCAGGCAACACTGAGGGATTGGATGGAAAAGAACTAAACCACGATCTATACTATGGGCTACTATGTGGTGCGAGGACAAGGTGAACTACTCCTATCTCGACGAGATTACCGTACTCCTTATATCACGATAGCTGCTATAATGTCCCGGTTCATCATCAGTGTGTGAGCCGCCAATATGAACATGACACCTACCGGGGAATCAAAGCTGGTTTAGATTTTCCACGGTTGGCTTCGTATATGACGCCTCGGAGCATGGGGAGGATGATCCAGATGCAATTCGACCTGAAGCGCTGCAAGAAGGTACTAGTCAAACTTGAGGGCGGGGAAAGGGAGAGTCGCACCGGAAAAAATACATAGCTTACGGTAAGAGAAGCTGAGCCATATATTCAATGTTCGATGCGTCGTTCCAGCAAGCAAAATTCCAGTATTATCCGATAAGTTGAATTCGGAGATATCAAATCGACTCGTTCTCGGAGAGGTGGATGTTTCTCGTTGTGAGGTCCAAAGACGGTTAGTTATTTTGCGCCTGAAAACGGGTTCAACGGATCCAAAGGCTCGCACCAGATAAGAGGGGTGGGTGTAAGATACTCATTTTCTCGCAAGTTTCTCCTAGCCCGATTGTGCCAGCGGATATGCCAAATGAGGCACCCAAAGGAATAAAGACGTGAGATTCAGCACTACCGCTCATACATATACTATCAGTAGAGATCGATACTATTCCCCTTTTTATTTCTGTTATCTTTGCCTTCTTCCCTAGGACGCTCGGATCACCGTACCGAGCTTCTTGAAGAAGAGAGGATCAGCGTCGTGCGCGACAGACGACAGCGTGAGTTCATCCCACTGTTCCACCTCCTTCTTGATTTCGTTGAGCTTGTTGAGGATGATCCACTGTGCGTCGGCACCCAAAGGCAATCTAAGAGGAGGATCCGCTGCCTTGGAGATTGTGATGAGCGCACGGCTGACTGTTCATGACGGCGACCATTAGTGACCGACAAAGCTCGGGAACAGAAGAGAACGCACGGTTCGTGGCATCGCCCGTGGGAGTGTTCGACTTGTAAAGATCGCGCATTTTGTTGGCAGGGCTATCGGGGGCATCATAGGCAGGTGGCAAAGCACGATCAACCATATTGCCCTTGGCCCATTCCGTCCTCACGCCTCCGGGCTGGGCAGTGATGATTTTGATATTCCACTCGGGAGGTAGCTCTTTTTGCAGGGCCTCGCTGAATCCTTCCAGGGCTGCCGAGTGCCGCCATATGTGTGACTATTTTCAATCAATAATCTAGCTGGTGAGACGTACCAAACTTGCTTGCGGAGTAGAAGGCAAGGGTCGGGTTGCCGATGAAACCCCCGACAGAGGAGATATTGATGATACGACCCGCAGGCGTCTTGTTCTCACGAAAATACTTCACAGCCTAAGGGCACTAATAAGCGACGCCCCTTTCTCCGTTGGATTGACTCACCTCACGACTGATGCGAACGGCGCCCCAAAAGTTGACCTCAAATTGGGAGCGTGCGTCTTCGTCGCTGGTACCTTCTACGACGCTATTCAGTCCGTACCCGGCGTTGTTGACGACGACATCGATGCGTCCAAAGTGTTGGTGGACCTTGTTGAAGAGCTCCTCGGCGCTGTGGGCGGGGTTTCCGACGTCGTATTCGACAACAAAGAGCTTGTCAGAGGCGTAAGTCGCAGAGAGCTCAGAGACACTGGATGCTTTGCGCGTGATCGCGGCCACACGCTCACCAGCGGCGATCACCTCCTTGACGGACGCCTGACCAATACCAGCGGAAGTACCAGTGACTTTCGTCAACGCACGGGCAGATCAGAGAATGTGGACACGATGAGCAACGCCGAACTTACTGAGCCAGACGCGAGAATCGGACATTGTGTGGCACGAGTTTTTTTGTGGTGGAAGATGTCAGGCAGTGAGATTCGTGGATAGCGCTCATTCTGGACGTAGAGAGGGGCCATTATATCTGATCACTTGTGCAGTACAGTCATTCATCTGTACGTTCACATCCGACCTAGAATTGAACGTACAGGCCGGCCGGCGCCCGACGCGTAACCACCTGGCAGTTGGAATACAACCAAGTTGGTCGTGTCACTCACCGCTTGTAAGCAATGACAATAAATTTACGCAAATGAACGAAATAAATCCTAACTTCGACTAATGCGCCGCGTATGTACAGCCTCGATTAATTTACTGCGCAATGTTTGATAACTTGAAAGAGCGAGGAGCCAATAAGATGCCAGGACACGCGGCGTTTCGGCAGCGTAGAATCTGAAGACGCCTAGTTGTCAAGTCAGATGGTGGCGACTCTTGAAAGATCATGCACGATGCGCTGAAGGGGTGCACAATCTCAGAGACGAGAAATGGGTCTATGAGACCACTATTGCTTCCAAAACATGAAAGGCTCATAATTTGGCTTGACATGATGAGGCA
The DNA here is from genome assembly GCA_038088995.1 of Guyanaporus albipodus. Lineage (NCBI taxonomy): Eukaryota > Fungi > Basidiomycota > Agaricomycetes > Boletales > Boletaceae > Guyanaporus > Guyanaporus albipodus. Next base: position 129,087 of record JBBPKA010000022.1, read on the forward strand.
GGAGTGAAAACAAATACAGTGGTGCTAGAGGCCAATATCGGAAGTGAGGATACGTGCACTGCAGTATCCAAGCTCAACAACAAGACCATTCTCCAACAACGATTCACATGACACCTGTGCGCTTGTCTCCCAACAAAAAGCCACACACATGCGGCACCAAAAGATCCTACTTGAAATTTGATGGGGGAATCTCACCCTTTCATGGCTTGCTTTCCCAGGCAACACTAAAATGTGGGAATTACTGAGCCTGAGCTTGAAGGCTTCTATATACTTCATGCAAGGAGCTGTATCTGACGGATGCTCGCACGAAGCATAAGCGCCATATCACCTAGAGGTAGGTGGTTTGGGCGTTGGTCCGGTTTGAAGTTATGCAGGTGGAACTCCTGCGCTATCTAAAACGATGTTATAGCCTCACAGAACTGATCGTACCCAATAGAGTGCCTAAAGCCAAATTGCAAACGGGCGCTTATGATTGCTTCCGGTCAAGGTAACGTTAGACACAGAAGCCAGCTTCTATTGATATTTATTTGGAAAGTAGCAGGAAAGGAAAAATGATCCTGCCCAACCTTTTCTGAAACATTCAAGCGTCCATTCATTTCTCTGTCAAAGCAACGATTAACTGATCGTGCGATCTCGCCACGTGGTCATGCACAGATTTTATGACGTGCTGTCTGGTTTCAAGTTGCCGGATCTAACACGGGCACAAACCGTATACGCACTTTACGAGAGGTGCTTCGGAGCACCGCCAGTCTCTGAAGCCTTCGGGTTGACGAGTCCTCCGATTACTGGTATTCTAAAGTTCTGTTTATGTGCCCGGTCTCAGTTGCTAGATCAGTCGACGTATAACGACCCTAGCTTCGAGGGGTCTGATATCAAACAACCGCATTTGCTCAGAGTGCCACAGTGCAAAGTTCACGGCTCCACCCAGATAGTGGGTCCACCATTGAAGCGATTACTAGGAGGCGGCGGAACCCACACTGACTCTATCCATACTCAGTCATCATACCTGCGCGACCCTGGAAGGTTGGAAACCACTTCAGTGTGAGTGAGCATGGCGTAACAGTATGTCGTAGTGGCATAACCACCGAATCCAATTTCACAGCACATGTCGACGAGGACCCAGGGATATTTGACAATAAACCAGACAACCTTCAAGTGTGAGTTCAGCTACACAGTCCTTGCATTCCCCTACCAGCTCGTGTTCATTCAGTGACCAGTTCAATTCGGGTTGTTCAACACCCAACGGAGCCGAACGCCTAAAGCACTTGTCTAACCGAGCGTTTGCCGTCACCATGCTGAGTACAAGAAATGGCACCACAGGTAGGTACTCCACATCCTCATCCGTAGACTCGTCTCTCCCCATGTTGACTGAAATTCCCAGCTCTTCCGGCCGCGAACCAGATATGAACTTTGAAAATGGCACACCTACAGGGTCTTCATCGTCTAGGTGCACTAAGTGCAGCTCCCGGCAGTCCCCGGACTCCAGGCACCTTGTAGTCTGCATTGACGGAACCTCGAACCGGTTTGGTCAAAATGTAGTTCTTCATCGGCATGGTGTTATATTTTGTTGGCTTACTCTTGAGCACAGAATACCAACGTCGTGAAGTTATTTGCAAGGATTGATCTGGAGACGGGCTACGCGCAACCCAAGCAGTTTTCTTATTACTCCAGCGGGATCGGCACACGTCCGAAATCATTGCACGTTCTTAATCGCATGGAAAGGGTTGTCTCCGACGAATTCGACATGGCAATTGCATGGTTCGTAAACGTGACTATCACTCTTCCGGCGATGTCGATTGAATGCGATCTCTAGTGCTAGGAATATGGAAGAAATCGTGAAAGATGCGTATGGCTGGCTAGCCAAAATGTATCAAGAAGGGGACCACATATACCTTTTTGGTAAACTAGTGGGCACTTCCTCGCGGCTTCTGAGGCTGACCGTTATGGTGTAGGGTTTTCTCGGGGTGCATATCAAGTGCGGGTCCTTGCGGGAATGATACGCGAGGTGTGTGTTAATTGATTGTACTGTGAGCAGTGTGGTCAACCAGGTGTCAGGTTGGCTTGATAAGAACACCAACAGAGAAACAAATCGGGTCGTGAGTGACGACTTTGTGGCTTTCGCCTCCTTCACGAACGGGTGTCGTATAGAGCCTGGGATCACTATAAAGCCATTCGTTCGGGAAAGGCAAAGCCAAGACAGATCGCGAGAGAATTCAAGAACACATTCTCTTGGAAGGACTCGAAGGTCCACTTTGTTGGAGTGTGGTAGCGTCGTCTCATCCTCCTATAGTGCGAGGGTCTAACTTTAACTAGGGACATGGTTTCCTCTGTCGGTCTTGTGAGGGGGACGTATTTCTTTCAACTTCTTCCTCCGCAACCCACGCTTGTCACTTTCGACATGCGCTCGCCCTCGATGAGCTCAGGGTCAAGTTCATGCCTGAATACTTCCACGAGATGAACTCCCAAAGGGGCGAAGGCAATAAGAGTATTTCCAAGTATATTGTACGGCGGAAGGAGCCGACAGGCGATGACCCATTCCCTTTTCATATGACTGACAATACCCAGACCGCAATGTCAGATATTAAAGAAGTTTGGTTTGCCGGCAGCCATTCAGACGTGTGAGTGCCCTTCCATAATCTAAGTTTGCGTGGTTGAAATGACATACTTCACGGAGGCGGTACGAACAGACCAGGGAATTCATATCAGGCAGGAAATGTCTCATTGCTATGGATGCGGCGAGAAGCTGTTTCTTGTGGCCTCATCTTGAAACCGACAGACATAGTTTGGGTGCCTGAAGATCTCGATTATGGCACTATCAATTCGATGATGCCGATATGGAAAGCTATCGAATACCTCCCCGTTAAACATCAGATCTCATTCAGCGGTTCGGGCGACGATGCTCGGCGGTGGGTATCGTTTCGTACTGATGCTACATGTGGTTGACCATCCAATCAGGTGGCACCGGTTGCATCCACGTCGCATCATACCTGGTCAGAAGGTTCATGCATCGATCCTAATCGCAAATGCATATAAACCTCAAGCGACGCTGGGAAATGGTTTTGATATCCTGGTCATCCATGCAAAATCCGCCGATAGAGAGTTGAACCAAGAATTCTGGGAGACAGAAATGTTCGACGATACAGCAGCAAAGGAGTTGGTCGCCTACCTGAGCGGTCGGCAGGGGGTAGCACCGATTTACCTTGATAGGTTGTTGTTCATGCTCCGTTTCAGTGAGTTCCCTTGTCTACTTCCTTATTTGCGGCTGAAGACATGCGTCTCTAGAGGATGGAAGAGAATGTGTTCGGCGGGTCCCTGGATGGCGGGAAACGTTCCTGGGCCTTATTGAAAACTGTGGAGGACTTATGAGGCTCGTTATGATTGTAGCTTATTACGAAGCTGGTGCGTTCCCTTCTTGGCCTCTATGATAAAGTTTGAATAATAGTTTTTCGCGGCCTTTGAGGAATCCAGCACGTCGGATAACAACGCACAGATCCAACTGGACCAGCAAGTGCTTAACGATGCCAAGGCATCTTTTAAAGGTATTTTGTCTGCACGCAAGCATCGAGACTGTCCGAGAGTGGTTGCTCTCTTGCGACCAATGACAAGGCACCAAATCCTCCGCCAGCAGATTCTGACACCAGACGTCCTCCAAGTCTTTATGGAGCTTTTGGACCAGATCATTGATAAGCCAGGAGGTAATTTTGCGCAGGCGATGGATGGCTTGGATTGTCTTTTGGGCTGTGGTGCGCGGGTGCTTCTTCTCGTTGTGTATGGGTCTTCATACTCCCACAGACGAATTACTAGGCACATTAACGGAACAACTTCCCCGTCACTCAAGGCTTGCGCGGATGCTGAGGGTCACAGGTAAACTTTCCGTACTTGTGAACCAAAGCTCGAGCTGACCCACTCTGCTTTCAGCTCTTCATCATTTGACCGCATCTCTTGGGGTCGTGGTAACTCTTTCCAAAATACAAAGGGGTGAGAATTCTTTTTAGTTTCTCCGTCCAGACGACATCGACCTGTGGAGTTTAAAGCTAGGGCTGTATGTGGCATTTTGAAACCCAGGCTCCGTAAGCTGGCCGTAGGGCGTGGAGACCCTGTGGGGACGCTGGCAGCCGAAGCTTTAGTGACCTTATATGATCCGAACGACGAAGGTGAATTCGACTCAAATTATGTTGCATTTCATGTTACGACGTCTTAACTATGGACAGAGCTACTTAATGCTGGCCTTCGTAACCCGAACTTTAGAGCCAACATAGCTAGTACTTTGGTTAGCCTGAACCAGAGTAACAGTCACGCCACTAGTTCCAACAGCAACGCACTGAGTGGCCATGAAATCCCTCGTCATCTATTTGGTCTCGGTGGGTGACAAGAACCAGGTTGGTCGTCCGACTCTGACTCGATGCTTGTATCAGATGCCGAGGAACTCAGCGAACCGCAGAGAAAGCTTATTGGTGAGCTGAAGACAGCGATCGAGAGCGGCAAGGCGCGCGAACGCTTGGCTGCAACCATGACGTTGTTGAAGCTGTGCGAGAGTACGGTCTGTCCTACAATCACGACTTGAGCTCACCATCAGACAGCTCCCATCATATGCACATATCTCCTTGAGATTAATGTCCTGAGTGTCTTTCTGGATAAATTGCAGCATCGGGGTACCGCGCTGCTTGCCGCATATGCCCTAGCTACATGCCTCAAGCACAGTGAGTTCTATCGTACGTCCTATCCTTGGTGCTGACAGTTGCACCAGACGACATGAAGGAGTCGGTCAAGAATAACAAAGATCTTCCGAGATACATCATTGGCATGCTGAGGCTAGACTATTTCGACGATGCAGTAGGCCAAGTCGAGGGATTTCAAATTTTCGGTGATATCATGTTATACTGTAACGTATCCATGGTATATTTTGTACCGTCCATACTCATCTCTCTCCGTATAGCCGACTTGAGGGAAAAGATCAAGGATTACAACATCACTGAGGTCCTGAACGCGAAGATAGGCAAGGGACGGCCCAAGGAGATCCAGACCAGCCTGATTTGCTTGATATTTTCAGGTCCTTTGGTGGGTGCTGCAATGAGGAAGAATACTCGTATAGCTTGGCTGAAACATCCCGTAGATCCTGATGGACCATGGACGCGTGAGCTTGTCGCTAAAAGCTTGGATCATTTGCGGAATCCTGAATGAGAGATTCAGAAGGCGGGAGTAACGATCCTATCGGCACTGGCTCAAACTGGTATGGGCGCAGTCCCCAATTTTCGGGATGGATCGTTGATCCTGTTTGGGTTTTAGACCATGGTGCAGAGGCCATCCAGAGTCGCTTGCTGGAAATGGTAGAAATGCTCTTGCCAACTGGTTATTTGTTGATAGCCCCGACCAACACAGCTTCGTTGAGCGCTTCTAGTAGCAACGCCCAAGAAGAGACAACGACGCGAATTGCTCGGGCGCAGACCATGTCACCGGATTCGCCATCCAAGCCACCTTCATCGATCTTTGGAGCCGCCTGTGCGCTGCGCATATTGGCCCAGAACAGCGAGTATTCGGTGGTATCATTCGGAGAGGCAAAGCTGACATGATGCTGGACCAGAGATGCTACGCGAGTCCACGCTGCAATATGCAAGCTTGAAGCATTTGCACCTGTCTGGGAACCTCGTTGACGAGGTGGATACGTCAGCGTGGCAAGTCAGGACTCCAAACCGAGGTAGGTTGCACCCCCCCCCGTTGTTCGGTACAAGGACGGGGTGTTGAAGTTTGCGCCAGCCGACGTGGTGGACATGCTGGACAAGATGATCAAAGCCATCGACGAGGAACTCTCAGAGGAGGGTCTCATGTCGATCGGCGACGCAGTGCCGCCACACATCCAGCACTGGGACCGACTCGTTACGCTACTCCATGACAGAACGATTGGCGCAATAACGATTCTGCCCTTTGTGCTGGGCGTATCGGCACTCGCAATTGTCGCCGTGGCGGTGGCCATCCCCGTCTACCTTTCCCTTGAAACTTACAAGTGAGTTAGCGGGTAAACGTTGACGCAACGTGTTCGGCTGTTTGTTCGGGTTGTTCATTGCTGCTGTAGGTTTTTCAGACGGATCGTAACACGTTATCAGCACTCTCGTACCCTCAATAAATTACATAGGCGCAACGAGGCATTGCAAGGCGCGGACGAACGCAAAGGCGATCATATGCAAAGTGAAGGTTCCTAGACGATCGTGAAGGTTCGGAGTAGGGATAGAAACGAGAGCGCTCCAGAATGTGAGAACACGACGGGCCAACGTTGAAAGCTCAATCTTGCAGATGGGCGGCTGTCTGACTATTGAAATGTGCAAGTGTCGTGCGTGGGAGGGCATTCATATGCACAATGAGGTTTGAGCATTAGCTACTTTTGGGCTAGATCATTCTGATACCTTACAAATTCATTTAATTCTGATGGCCAAGTCTATGGTCACACACCTCATAGCAATGCAGGTGTCTGAGCCTGCGGCCTGGCCACAATTAGTCGCTATTTTTGGGTAGTGAGTGGAACTCGCACCACATGGCTAGCCTACCAAGTGATTTGTGCCGCCGTGCTGGAATGGAACACCAGATCAAAGCTGCCACTCCGTAAAAATATCCCAGATTTCCTCCGTCCACCTTCGAGAGGTACAAACCCGTCACGAAGCCTATCTGGCCATTTTTTCTTCAACGGAAATATTGTAGGAATCGTCATCATCTGGGCAACTCTGGAAATCATTTTTATTCTGGGTCGTGGCAGAGGAGCTCAGGGGGCTCGGACAGTGCCTTGTTGCACACACACCTCACACGAACTCCGGGAATGATGGGGAACGACTTATGCAAAACTTGTGACCCGATGGACTGCTTAGCTACGAAGTTTAGCCGGTATTACATAGTGTGGCTCTGAACGAAGCGCACCGGTGGTGGATACTCGGACAGTCATTTCTAACAGAAGGGTGGACTTCTTCCGCGTTCTACGAACAGGACGGGCGACACTAAAATGTTGGAAGGAAGCACGACACCCAAAAAGGTGCCAGCCGAGCAGGGCGGACTCAGCACGTTCGGATTATGCAGCGCACTCCGTCCGGCCCGGCGGCCCGCTTAGGTTCCGACTGACGAACTTGTATGACGAACTCAGAACATCTCCTAGATGGTCGGACCCGAGGTGACACCGATCTAGCTAATGTGACAGAAACCGGGTTCAAGAGATTGATTCATAGTGGAGCCGGATCCACTGAAATTGTCGGAATTCATCAGAAGTACCATCAGACATGTTTGATTAGCCTGGCTGCGGTCGTAACCTGGGAGCGCCCCATTCATGTTTAGGAGAGCCAAACTCAAACTCATTCCCGGCAGGAGCTGCAAACATCGTCTGAAATTAGGCTTGAAATGGCGAGACTGGCAGCAGCGTCTGATGACTTCCGCTCCTGAGTTTATAATGGATGAAAACCCGAGTTTTGTCGATAGTCCAGGATGGATTGGTGAATCTGGTCTGTGTGGTCGTTTGAAACTTACTCTCCTGTAGTCCGATTAGAAACTATCCGTACGATCTTAGCTCTCGCAGTCGCACAGGATTGGGACATCCGACGACGACGGAGGGTGGTAGTAGAGTGGTAGCCACTGTTGGCCCAGAATCGGCTGTGGTTGAAGCAGGGAACCGAAGCGCATCGGCTGCTTTCAAGGTTATGTAATATGGACTTTCCCGAGATGGCGCTCCTTTTGTAGTTCACATTCAAGCCTGGGCGGGGTTCGATCGGGCACACGAACGGTCCAGGTGAGTTGCTGGGCACCCTATCGTCGTGCGCTTTTTTCTGATTGAATGATAGTGAATATGAAACAAGACCCCGCGCTCTGCTTGTTCCGCAAGGTGGCCATGCGGCGACAAGATCAATCCTCAGGTCTCAGGCATACTCGGCTTGTGGCCAGCGCGGTCCACAAACCCTGTCACAACACCTTCCGTCAATAACCAAGGTTAATACTTGGAAAGTTCTCCCTTGTTGAAATGGAGGTCGAATCATCTGCCTTCGCTGGGAGTAATGACGAGTCGAGTCATCAGCACTTCTGTACGTTGCAATCCTCGTGGGTGACAAAACCATGAATTGCATATTTCATACCCTGACAAGATTCTCTCCGCGCCAACTGTACCGTTAATGTGAATTCCCGCAGTGAGGCGTATCACACCTTTGCAGCACTTTTTCCGTGCGTTTTGACGCTATTTGAGCGCACATGCCTACACCTGGGGCCAAAGATCGCGTCGCCCACCTGGTTTCTTGCTCTATACTGTGTATTCTCATTCCTTGCAGATGGAGAGCCCCTCTGCTTCGCATTATATCGACCACGCTCGCTCGCCGACGACAAAGTCATCGTTCCGGACTCCAATTCTCAGGTGCACTCAGTGTAACGCCCGGCAGAAAGAGAACGTGAGGAACCTCGTCGTATGCATTGATGGTACTTCTAACCAATTTGGCCAAAATGTAATCATTCTTGTCTCCGTATCATATTTTCATCTGCTCATAGTTATTCTCAGAACACCAACGTAGTGAAACTATTTGCCAAGATCGATCTCGAGACAACCCACCCAGAACAATATGCATATTACTCTAGCGGAATTGGCACGAGTCCCAAGTCGCTGCATATCTTTAATCGTATGGAGAGAGCAATTACTGATAAGTTTGACATGGCGGTTGCGTGGTGTGTATCAGTCATGATCATCTATTTTTCGATAAAACAAAATCTGTTATGTTAGGAACATGGAGGAGATCGTCAAGGATGCGTATGGCTGGCTAGCAAGGACGTACCAAGAAGGAGACCAGATATACCTCTTTGGCGAGTTCAGGTTCTTTGTCGTAATTGTTGCGATCCATAATCGCGTTTTAGGTTTTTCTCGAGGTGCATATCAAGTGCGAGTGCTTGCTGGGATGATACACGAGGTTGGTCTGAAATAACCGTTGGTCATGGGTCATAACTGAACGCGTGCTTCAGATTGGCTTGATACGGACCCCAACCGAGAAGCAGATTGGAACGTAAGTGGTTGTTGCGTGACCTCTGGCGAACTTGACGAACGCCCCCCATAGGGCTTATGATCATTATGAAGTAATGCGCTCGGGAAAGCCAAAGACAAGGCAAATTGCCAGGGAATTCAAGAATACGTTTTCCTGGAAAGATCTGAGGGTTCACTTTGTTGGGGTCTGGTAGGCATTGTTTCTTGCCTCGCTCCAACGATAGCCAAAACTAAACCCAATTAGGGATACTGTCTCGTCCGTGGGGCTTATCAGAGGAGACGTCTTCCTCTCGACATCTTCGTCCGCAGCGCATGCTTGCCATTTTCGTCACGCGCTTGCTCTCGACGAGCTTCGGGTCAAGTTTATGCCAGAGTACTTCCACGAAATGAACTCTCAAACAAACGACGGGAAATCTAAGTACATTGTCACCTCCGATGCCGAACACGAACCAGGTCCTCCTCCAAGTGAAAAGCGGGGGTCCACTACGAGCGATAATGCCACCAGTTCCTCTGAGAGTAAAAAGAAGACTACGGAGATCAAGGAGGTGTGGTTTGCCGGTAGTCATTCAGACGTGTGGGTGCGCCTTGGAGATCCGTTGGGATGGTGCTGATTTCCTTCCTGCAGAGGCGGTAAGAACAAACCTGGAAAGTCCCACCAGGCCGGTAATGTTTCGCTACTGTGGATGCGTCGAGAAGCAGCTGCCAGTGGTCTGGTGTTGGAACCAACGGATATCGTCTGGGTTCCAGATGATCTCGATTTTGGTGTCAGTGATTCGATGTCCCGTATATGGCGAGCCATCGAATATATGCCCATCAAACATCAAGTGTCCTTTAGTGGTGCAGGTGAGAATGCTCGAAGGTGGGTTTATGATGCCTTTCTTGTCCGTAATGCTGATCTCGCGCTCGGTAGACTGCACCGGTTGCAACCACGCCGTATCGTACCCGGTCAAAAAGTTCATGCCTCCGTTTTGTATGCGAACGCATATAAGCCTCAAGCAACGCTGGGCGAAGGCTTCGACATACCCGTCATACATTCCGGACTCGAAGATGTGGAACTGGACGACCAACTCTGGGAGACAGGACTCTTTGACGATACCGCTGCGCAAGAACTGATTACTTACCTGGGTGGTCAACAAGGCGTTGCGCCAATATATCTGGATCGGCTGTTGTTCATGTTACGTTTCAGTGGGTCTCTCTCCCTTTTCGATCTATGTCACGGTTACATCTGTAATACCATCAGAGGAGGGCAAGCAATGCGTTAGGAACGTGCCTCATTGGCAAAATCAGTTTGTGACACTTATTCGCAATCGAAACTGTGCACCTCTTGTTAGACTTGTCACCATCGTCGCTTATTATGAAGCTTGTGGGTCTTTTATCATTGCATGCGTCGCGTTGTGTATAACTTTCGCCTCAGCTTCCGATTCTGGCGGGCACTCAAAGAGTCGTGCGGTGTCTTACACCGAACTTCCGCAAGAAATATTCGACGATGCGAAGAGAAGCCTAAGTGAAATTCTAGCCGCACACAAGCACCGAGACGGTCCCAGAGTGGTTGCTCTCCTAAGACCCCTGACGAAACACCGGACCTTGCGAGAGCGTATTCTCACACCGGACGTCTTGGAAACTCTCGTTGGGCTACTCGATGTGATTGTTCTGAAACCGGGAGGCAACTTTGGGCAGGCAATGGACGGCCTGAACTGCCTATTGCAGTGCGGTACGCTGGTCATCATCGAATGTCAGGCCACACGCTCATCATTCCTTAGACGATACCCGACCAACTATCGTGCAGAAACTCGGGGAGAACCCTCCGAATATTGAGACATCTAGGCTCTCTCGGATACTGGAGGTCGACGGTAAGAACTCACACATGCTAAGAACTGCGTGAAGATAAATTGTTCGTAAAGACCCGCACCTTTTGACTGCCGCGTTACGTATGGTATTGACTTTGGCGCGCATTCCAGAAGGTGGGCTTCCCTGCATTTACTCATAGATGAAGTCAAATCTAATTGAAACGCAGAAACAGGAAGGGCTGTGTGCTCATTAGTTAAACCTAGGGTGAGGGTGCTAGCGAGTAAAGACGATCGATTAGTTGGTCTCCTCGCTGTTGAAATATTGCTTGCCCTATTCGACGAGAACAATCCGGGTAAGTGGCACGTCTCTAGACTTGTCTTCTCCTGACCATCGTTTTAGTTCAACTGAACATTCGTGATGCGCACGTTCGAGCCAATCTCGCCAGAGCTTTAGTGCGTATGAGCCCCGAGAGACACGACTCAGCCGAAGGACAAAATCAAAATGTAGATCCTGGACGACAAGTATTCTGTCGTCTTTTTGGGCTTGGTAAGTAGCCTTCATTGGTATCTTCCGAGCGAGATTTGACCATACGCCCTTTGTACTAGACGCCACGCAACTCGTTGACCCACAGAAAAGGCTCATTGGGGAGCTGAAAAAGGCTATCCAAAAGGGGAATGCGCAGGAACGTACTGCTGCCACGATGACGATATTGAAGCTATGCGAGAGTAAGTTCAAAAAGAACTCAATTCGGACACAAACTGATATCCCATCAGCTACGGCCATCCGGACTCATCTGCGCCAAATAAACATGTTGGGTGTATTCATTGGTCAGCTCCGCCGTAAGGACAGCGCGTTGCTTGCTGCGTACGCGCTGGCCAACTGTCTGAAATACGGTGAGTAGAGTCGCGCACGATCGTGGTCTCGTAATTCACGAACACACCAGAGGATATGAAATACGTCAAGGATGACGAAAGCCTTCCCAAAAATATCGTTGGGATGCTGAGATTGGACTATTTCGACGATGCCGTCGGTCAGGTCGAAGGGTTCCAGATTTTTGGAGATTTCATGCAACACGGTAATGGATTCCCCACCATTCCGATTTGTATGCTGATCTATGTTAATTAGCCGACCTAAGGCAGAGGATCAAGGATTACAATATTACCAAGGTTCTGAGCGCAAAGCTAGGCAAGGGCAGATCAAAAGAGATCCGGACGAGCTTAATCACTTTGGACATCTTCCGGGCATTTGGTAGGCAACCAGAATAACGGTGTCAGCTTATTATGGCTGAGTCTCTCTGTAGACGAGAACGGTCCCTGGACTCGCGAGCTTGTTGATAGGGCTTTGAAGCATCTACGAGACCGGGCATGGAAGGTTCAGAAAGCAGGGGTGACGATTCTTTCTGCGTTAGCTCAGACAGGTGCGCGTCAGTTGTCATCTTGAGAATCCACTCTGACATTTTCGCCCCAGATCACGGCGTGACTACCATCAAGCCCCGTATACACGAGATCGTCGAAATGCTTCTCCCAGACGGTTATTTGCCAATTCAGACGGGCGCCCAGCGGGTGACCCCATCGGATATAACACCCCCTGCTGAAGGTGGTACGCAACCTGCAGCAACGTCTCTTGAGGTATCAGAAACTCAACCGACGATCCCATCCGATGCGCCATCCAGACCACCCTCGTGGATGTTGGGTCCCTCGTGCGCACTACGCATTTTAGCCCAGAGCAGCAAGTATTATCTACCCCTACAAAAACCTCGTGACTGATCTCTTCTCAGAGATACTGCGGGACCACACGCGCGACACGATACAATACGGCAGTTTGAAGCATTTGTACATAACCGGAACGCTCGTTGATAACACGGACACCTCTCCGTGGCGTGTCAGGACCCCAAACCGAAGTAAGTTGCTTCATTCCGTGTTCTAAGAAATGATCACATCTTTCGTCGTTTTCAGACGATGTTATCAACATGCTCGACAAAATGATCAAGGCAGTCGACGAGGAATTATCAGAAGAAGGCCTCATGTCGATCGGTGATACCGTGCTGCCCCACATTCAGCATTGGAACCGCCTTGTGTGGTTGCTCCGGGACCGGACGGTGGCGACGATAACTATCCTTCCTGCTTTGCTCGGTGTCTCTGTTCTGGCAATCCTCGCTGTAGTCGTCGCTGCGCCGATTTATCTGTTCTACAAGGTATACGGGTACGTACTGCGCAGACATGGTCTCGCCAATCGGGACAATGCTGATGTGGACGGAATAGTGTTGTCAAACGGCTAGTGTCGCGCTACCAGGATAGCCGTATCCTGGACAGACTGCGCGGTGTTTTCGACGATGAGGACGATGATGATGACGACCTGGGCACCAATATGGGCGAGAACGCTCCAGGCGAGCCCGAAGCACAAGGTAGCGAGGGCCCTTCAGGTGGTCACGCTGGTGAAAGCGCGCACGATGCACATGGTAGCGGGGATGTCCAGGGTACAGCCGACGTGGAGGGAAAGGGGACGTTTGCCCAGGGTTGAGTTCATATACCGTTAGACTGTGGAACCGTCGATATCTCTTTGTGTTCACGTCATGTCCACTCACATTGAATGTAAATTATTTCGTTGGCTTGCACGTTTTTGATACCCGAGAGGGGTTTTAGTATAGTAACATTCGAGTGGTGCTCAGTCCACCAGATCGCGATGTCCTCACTGAGCCTCGAAAGGTGCTCCAGTAATATAAGCATCCTTTCTATCTTCCCGGTCACTGCAAGACGCTAAATTAAATTGGGGGGACGTCGGAAGAAGTTACTGCCAGGAGGAGACAATTTTTGGGATCGTCATGCTAGCGTTTGTCACGTCACTTCGTCATCACGCAACCAACACAATGCAGCGCAAGGGACGCGGTGGGCAATGTCTGCCGCGAAATCAGTGAAGGCAACTATGTCGGTGGAATTCAAGTCCACTGGTAGAATGCACACTGGTGGGTGTGTGGCGTAAATCAAGCTGATAGGACTCAAGCTGCGGTCGGAGCAGCCTGCCAGTAAGTAAATGGGCAATCATATATTGAAAAATGCAACGCTTACGCTTCGATGCGTGACCTCCGTCGAAGCCTTGCGGTGCAGGTCTGCTAGCCTTACGCCGGTGGAAAAAATGTTGTTGAGTAGGCATGTATGCGGCACTTCTGGTATTGCGGTAGGTGGGGCTTAGGTCAAGTTTGACTCACCTCGACAGTGGTGCCAGGAGCGCGATCAATCGAATATCGGCCTACCAAATCGACCCTTCATCGGACCTCATTCACTCGCGAGAAGCTCCTCGGAAGTTACATCACAGATGCAAATCGCGTGCAATGAAATGCAATGAAACTATGAATCACCACACATCCTGCATCGAGGTGCATCCACCCAAGTTGCCAATGGTGCCACCCTCACACCACGTTTCATTGGTGCTTAAGCACTATTTCAACACATGCAAGTGCCCTGAGTGTGGGGCTGCAAAACCCTGCACTCACGCACTCTACTGCCAGGCCGTCTTTGCACCCCTCAAAGCGCGGGGCTGCGACGATACGCTTTTCGATGTCTTCATTCGGTAGATGTACACAGTGCCAGGGCGTACACTATGACCAAGTGAACCCGCGGAACCTCGTCGTATGCATCGATGGTACTTCGAACAAATTTGGTCAGAACGTAATCGTTCGGTATTCCTGTAACGTCTTTTTCTTGCTGATGACTTTGGTCAGGATACCAATGTAGTAAAACTGTTTGATAAAATCGATCAAGAGAGGACCCAACCAAAGCAATATGCATATTATTCCAGCGGAATTGGCACGAACCCAAAATCATTGAACATTTTCAGTCGTATGGGAGAGACATTTGACATGGCGATCGCATGGTCAGTATTCGTCACAACCTGTCACTTTTTTTGATAGATTGAAATACTCGACGATAGGAACGTGGAGGAGATTGTCAAGGATGCGTATGCCTGGCTAGCGAGAATGTATCAAGAAGGAGATCGGATATACCTCTTTGGTAATGTTGGTTTGTCGTCACAGCCTTCACTGCTAATATAATTGTTGCATAGGTTTTTCCCGTGGCGCATATCAAGTTCGAGTGCTTGCAGGAATGATACACGAAGTACGATCCCACTTACATACCACTACATGAAAATGAATACATGTATTAGGTCGGTTTGGTAAAGACCCCAACGGAAAAACACATCATAACGTGGGTCGGCGTTGCATAGCTTGAGCTAGCCTAACAAGTTACTTTGTAGGGCTTACTCTTACTATGACGCAATCCGTCTGGGAAGACCCGAGAAAAAGCAGAATGCGAGCGCATTCAAAAACACATTTTCCTGGAGAGACTTGAGAGTCCACTTCATTGGTGTTTGGTAATTGCATGTCCTTCTCTCGCTCTAACGATACAGATACTTAGGTAGTAATTTCTATCAGGGATACTGTCTCTTCTGTCGGGCTTATAAGGAAAGATTCCTTCCTTTGGATGTCATCTTCTGCGACAAATGCTTGCCAAGTTCGACACGCGCTAGCTCTTGACGAGCGTCGCGTCAAGTTCATGCCTGAGTATTTCCGCGAAATGAACTCTCGCACTGACGAGAGGAAGTCCAAGTACATTGTCACCCCCAGCGCTGAAAATGAGCGGGGCTATGGCGCTGGTCTCCTTCCGCGTGAACAAAGCAAGGATATCAAGGAAGTCTGGTTTGCAGGCACTCATGGAGACGTGTGGGTTCGCCTCAAGACCCGCTCTGCTGATACTGATGTACTTGATGCAGGGGGGGTATGAACATGCTCGGACAGAGTCATCAGGCCGGCAATGCCTCGTTGCTGTGGATGCGTCGCGAAGTGGCTGCCAGTGGCCTCGTGTTGTTGCCAACCGATATCGTCTGGGTTCCAGATGACCTTGACCTTGGCACCACTGACCCGATGACCCTTGCCTGGCGAGCAATCGAATACGTACCTATCAAACATCAAGTTGCGTTCAGTGGAGATGGCGAAGATGCTCGACGGTAACGTCTGTGGTGCCGTGCGGTTCAGTGATAATAATCTTGTGCTTGGCAGCCCTCATCGGATGCAACCACGGCGCATCATACCTGGTCAAAAGGTTCATGCTTCCGTTTTGTATGCAAATGCGTATTTGCCACAGGCGACACTGGGAGAGGGATTTATCGTTCCCGCGACAAACTCCAATGGACTTGAAGGCTCGGAATTGGATAACAGACTTTGGGAGACGAATCTCTTCGACGTTACCGCTGCGCAAGAGCTGGTGGGATACTTAGATAATCAGCAAGGAGTCACACCAGTGTACCTCGATAGATTGTTGTTCATGTTGCGATTCAGTAAGTTTCGCCTTCCCTTTTAGTGCACAAGCATAATCACTTTGTGGCGTTAGAGGAAGGGAGACAATGCGTCAGGAACATACCTGAATGGCAAAATCGATTTGAAAGCCTCATCCACAACCGCGATTGTTCGCCACTTGTTAGACTTCTCACCATCGTCGCTTATTTCGAAGCTTGTATGTTTCCTTTCCATGGCACGTGCATTGTGTCATATATAATTCTCTGCCCCAGCTCGTGATCCGGAGACACATTCAGAGACTCATGAGCAATATCACACTGAACTCCCACAAGATATATTCAACGATGTAAAGAAAAGCCTAAGGGAGATTCTAGCCGCATACAAGCACCGAGACGGTCCCAGAGTGATTGCTCTCTTGAGACCCTTGACAAAACACAAAATCTTGAGAGAGCGCATTCTTACACCAGATGTCCTGGAAACGTTTGCAAGGTTAATCGATGTGATCATTCGGAAACCGGGAGGTAATTTTGGGCAGGCAATGGATAGCCTTAATTGCCTGTTGCAGTGCGGTGCGCTAATCGTTGTTGTGTATCAAGCAACTCACTCACAACCCAAAAGGGGATACCCGACAAACTGTCATCGTAAAGCTCGGGGAGAACCCTCTGTTTTCCAAACTGTCAAGGTTGTCTTGGATATTGAAAGTTGACGGTAAGAAGTTGACTCGTGGTAGTAACTGGATGCAATCATACGTTCTCTTTAGACCCAGGCCTTTTGACCGCCGCGTTGCGCATGGTATTGACCCTGGCACGCATTCCGGAAGGTAAACCTCCCCAAATTTATTACGAAACTCACTAAAACTAGTGACGATGTGGAAACAGCGAGGGCCGTGTGCGCTCAGGTGAAATCCAGGATCAGTGATTTGACATGCAAAAATGATGGATTAGTTGGCCTCCACGCTGTTGAGGTATTGCTTGCTTTATACGATCCGAACGATTCGAGTAAGCTGCACGTTCTAAATGCGTGCTTCTCTCCTTCTAACTAATGTCTTAGCACGATTGAACATTCGTGATGCGCGTGTTCGTGCTAACTTTGCGAGGGCCTTGGTCCGCCTGACTCCCGAAATAAGCGACTCACAGGATGGTGGGGTGGATCCTAGTCAATATATATTGCGTCGCCTTTTCGGGCTTGGTAAGGGGTGTTTATCAACCAGTTACGACGAGATTGACCATGCCTTAGACGCCATAGAACTCAGTTCACCACAGGAGAGGCTCATACAGGGATTGCAAAGGACCATGCGGGCAGGGTATGTACAGGAGCGCACTGCTGCCACGATGACTCTGCTGAAACTATGCGAGAGTACGTTCAATGTTTCATCGCAATTTATTTCAGGTGCTGATGCACCGTCAGCCAAGATCATCCGTACCTATCTGCGCGCGATTGGTTTTTTGGACGTACTGGTCAGCCAGCTACAATATAGAGAATGTGCACTGCTCGCTGCATACGCATTAGCTACCTGTTTGAAATATGGTGAGCGTGGGTCGTATTTGTTCAGGTTCGCGAGCTCATGTCTACACTAGATGATATGAAGGAGTCCATCAAAGACAACGAAGTCTTTCTAATGAACATTGTTGGGATGCTGAGGTTGAACTACTTTGACGATTCTGTTGGTCACGTAGAAGGGTTCCAGATTTTTGGGGACTTCATGCAACATGGTAATGAATCCAGTTTCACGAATCCGTTTTGCATATTGATTATATGAATTAGCCGACCTAAGGCGGAGAATCAAGGATTACAATATCACGGAGGTTCTGAGCGCGAAACTAGCAAAGGGAAAGCTCAACGAGATCCGGACGAGCTTGATCGCCTTGGACATCTTCCGGGCGTTTGGTAAGTACAAAGAATGACGATATCCACTTATTGTGGCTGAGGCCTCCTTCAGATGTGGATGGCCCTTGGACCCGCGATCTCATCGCTAAAGCTTTGCGTCATCTGAGTGTACCGGAGTGGAAGGCTCAAAAGGTGGGGGTGACGATTCTTTCTGCGTTGGCTCAGACAGGTGCGCGCTCGTATCATGATCAAAGTTTGCTCTGACATTATCGCCTCAGAACATGGCGTGGCTGCCATTGAGCCCCGTATATGCGAGATCGTCGGAATGCTTCTCCCAGATGGTTATTTATCAACTCGGCCTTTTCTTGCAGACTCGGAGGAAACCGTGGCGTTCATTCCACCAGGTTGGTTAGCCAGGCCATCTTCGTGGATGTTTGGACCCTTATACACACTGCGTAATTTGGCGAAAAACCGTTAGTATGATCCCCCGTCTTGTAGAGGTTGAAACTGATTTCATGAATGTGCTCAGCGGCATTACGCCGGCGTATACGCGAGTCGATCCAATACGGCAGTTTGAAGCATCTACATCTAACCGGGGCACTTATCGATGGACCAGACACGCGTGTATGGCACGTCAGGACTCCAAACCGGAGTAAGCTTGATTTTTGCGAATCGTGTACACGAACTTGGCACAGACAGGTTTCTAATGTTTTTCAGCCGACGTGATCAACGCGATCGACAAATTAATCAAGGCGGTCGATGGAGAGTTGGTCGAGGGATATTTTTTGACGAGCGGAGACGCCGTGCCACCCCACATTCAGCATTGGAATCGCCTCGTCGCACCACTTCGCAATGGCATGGTGGCAGCGGTGACCATCCTCCCGGCCCTTCTTGGCGTCTCTTTAGGGGCGATCGTGACTGCGCTCTTTGCACCGGTTTACCTTTCTCTGCGAGCGTACGAGTGCGTATCGAAAGAGTCATTCTCATGTGAGCAAAGTGATACTCACGCAAATGGATATCTAGGTTCTTCTCGCAAGTGGCGTCACGCCGTGAAGATCAACGCATCTTGAACAAGCTGCGTTCTCCTACTTTCCCCGAAGATGAGGATGTAGTGAGGAAGGGAGGTTCAGACCGGGGGAGTGGGTTATGATTGATTCCACACGGTTTTTCTTTATGTCCCTTTTATCTTTCGTAATTTTGCAGTCCCACAAAGCAAGCTATTTCTCGAACCTCATGTCCCCTTCACCTATAGCCTTCTACTCCTGTAGAAAGACCTTTACTACTTAGCCGTGTGAATGCTGGACTATTCAAGCGCCACACGACCACTCACTGTATTTAAGACAGACACATTGCGACGAACGAACAAAGCGACGGTATGTTCCATACGTGCGATTAAAGACCAACTCATAGCGTGCTTATACGATGTGATCCTAGTAGTAGCACCACGCGCCGTCGCAGTCTTTATGGTATCCGCCTTGTCGAACCATGGACGCACGCGAAGATCTTCCCAAAGTCTCAATCGAAACCGAGCAGGACTGGAGGCGCATTCAGCAAAGCCTCTCTAACGCCTTCCTCTCCCAGTTGGACGCCGAACTCGAGTCCCATGGAGAAACGGGCGACAGAGACGCGTTCTTGCCACATGCGCACCAGGTGAGCGCTCGCGCTGTCTGCGTTCCATCGTTCTTGGCGCGTTGGCTGAGATCCCCGGATGTCTACTTCTTCTTAGTTCCTCGAGAACCTGTTTGACATTGCCCGGCCCAATTTACGCATAAACGGGCGTACGGGCACGACAGACGAACCGGAAGCAGACGAAGATGGTGGGTCGATTCAACGCGTACTTCTCCCGGCGACCTTTCTCCCATGGCTTTAGATGTGGAACCGTTCGACGAGGCGTTGGACCGACACATCTGGTCCTTGTCGGACCAGAGGCTCAAGTGGGACAAGGAAATAGCGGACCGTCGGCGCTCGCGGCCTGAGAACATTCAAAAGTTGACAGTGGATGGCTTGGTACAACACCATGCGTGCGACGTGGAGACGCTGGACACCTCCGACGTACACACTGATCTCAACGGTAAGTCGCGTGTCCCGATTCTCATCGATGCCTATCGACTTGTCCGGTCTCGTAGCGTCGCAAGTCGACCGTGCCGTCGAACACACTTTCTTAAACGGCGTCTCTGCGCCTCAACTCTTGCGGGTGCGTTTTTGGGCATGCTTGAAGGTCGAACTGCTCATGATGTCTGCTCAGTCCCTCGAGACTCAGCAAGGTCGCGCGAACAAGATCAAATTGGTGTCCGCTGAAGTGAAGGCGTTGAGATCCTGAATTTCTTCATCAAAGACGTGACTGCGTGGCGGTATGTAGTTGGAAACCCGCCGTTTACTGTCGGGAATACTCAGACGGACAGAACGTAGATGAGCGTATATTGCGGGAGCGAGAACGGTAGAAAGAGGGGAGAGAGAAAAGTGGAGGGGAAGAGACCTAACCGTACATGACACGAGCCTGGCTATATACGTATATAGTGCGGAGGAAGGGGATATGAAGGAAAGGCGCAGGAAAGGAATAAGGACGTGTGTGAGTAGACGACACGAGGAGGCTTATATGTAGTAGCGTCCACTCGTGAGTGGATGCACAATCATTTGAAAGAAGATTTTGTAATTGTATACATAACAACAGAATGAATGGCTGCATAGTCAGTGCGAGCATCGTGGAGGGTTACATGATATCAACGCCGACATCATGGGTAACACAGTCGAGTAAGTAGACGCACATTCCCAGGTCGCTCCACTGTATGTGCTGTCCAGTTTCATCGAGCCGCCGTCAATAGTGCTTCTGACAGACGTCCCTTGGTGATCGCGTACCAAAAGGAAAGAATCGACTAGTTACCCGTGCGACACACATCCTGGGTCGATACCAACACCCTTGTGGAGGTTCGAGCTGTGTGCGCAGTTGCTAATCCGACTCAGCGAATGTCATGATACCACTCATGAGCCTGAGCGAGTCGCTTGATCGAACCGATGAAAATATGACAGATGTAAGCGTCGTCGAACAACCGCATGACATCGTTGCCCGCACAACAACTGGGGTTGCTGTCGGGGAGAGGAATACGAAGTGTACCTCGAGAGCATGCAGTGGTCGTCCCCCCGAGATTCATTCATTGGGTACATGACACACTGTGGTCACCTTCAGGCATGATGGGACCCACATCACACTGGCTTGCGGGCTCGCGGATTAGTTCTCGTGGGTATATACTATACGTGGCACCAACGTAACTGTCATTGTACCTTGAATATAACCACGAGATACGGTAGCGTGTATAGGTAGTAAATCACATACACCGGTCTGAAACGTCTACGGTCTTTGCCTATCTGGTACTCTCGTTGAGACAGAAATGGTGCCGTAGCAAGCCATCTTCCTCTTACACTAGGCAAGTAACACGAAACTACAACATGTCTTTTCATCCTCACCTTACGCGGGAGCCGATGGCCGCTGCACCGTGTTCTGCGGTCGCAACTGAAAAAAAAGGCTCACGAGAAACTTGAACTTATGCTGATTTCTACTAGGAGTCCAAGCTCAGTGAAGACCGCAGCACGGAGGCTTGTTCAGGTTTGCACTCGGGCCAGGCGTCAAGATAAATGACCCATATTCATAGATGCCACGAATACCACAGACCAGTGGACGTCCCCTCAACACCATCTTCACATGTACTGAGGTTTGGCATGACATCAGTGTCAGATCCAAGTGACGGCCACCAATCGTGGTGAATTGCGCGAACTGCGACTCATCTGCAGTTTCAACTCATTTCATTTCCCGCTGCTACTACTGTCATGGCTAACCGTCACCACAAGACACGCTGCTATGATCTTTTGGAGAGTGGAAGAGGCGGTCATACAATCGATGACGGTTGCCATTGTATCAGGATGTTCGCGATTCTGTATAACTTCTGGACTACGACAAGCCAACTCGCCCCATCCAGTTCTTCCGATTCGCAGACTATTGAGTTTTTGCTGTCTCTCGATTCGACCTCAAGTCACCTCGGTTTATTTAAGCAATGAATCCATTCAATTTTGGAATTTGGACATCCATCACCCTCGCTGGCCTTGCCTATGCGCACATTGCTCCGTTCCATCCCGCGATGTACTGTCTCAAGGTTATTTCCTCATTATTCATTCTTGAATTCTCGGCTTACATCTCGTGTAGGGGAACGTCCGTGGTGTGGATAATCTCAACAGCGATGCGGCTGTCAAGCCTCTCTATAACCTCACGTATAACGAGTTCTGGATGCACCACGACAACCAGGTAGAATTTCTTCTCTTCCAAGAAATTTCTTTTATTCATTAGGACTTGGTAGTGCGACGAGTTTCCGCCGGAACCCGATACGTTTTTGGAACTGTGCGTTTTTTTTCGTGTGATTGCTCGAGTGCTGTTACCTACGTACTTTTGTTTCCTTGCGGCTCAAGTTACCCCGGCAAATCATTCACTGTGGAGTTGGCATCTAACCGTGCTTGCACCACGCTCAACCCTCACGGTAAAGTAACTGATTGGCCAGACGGGTTGCATCATCCCGAAAATTACGGTTCGAGCGACTACAGTAAATGCATCCCCTCACCAAACCGTACGTTCGTTTACCACTACTCTCGTAGATGACTGAACGATCTATTTTGATTAGTCCACGCTCAAAACCAGAGCATGGCAGCGGGTACTGCCTTTGCTATCTCGTACGAGGTCTGTTCTTGTTTCTCCCACCTTTGTTTTCTTGATCACGGACGCACAAACATGTAGTCGGATATCGGCAAAGTGACACTCGACAATCTCGTCGTCTTTACCGTGCGACACCAGTGAGTTCTCTTCAAGCTCGTCACGCGTTGCCCCTCCCCCGCCGACCGATCGTTATGCAGTACCCCGTGGAAGCGCGTAACTAAATATGACGTCCCTGTAGGCATGCCTCCCTGTGATGATTGCACCTGTGTGGTAAGCACCGGTTTGCTCGTGCACAACCTATTGATCGCGACGCCGCTCCTGCGGATGACAGTATGGATGGGTGAGCAGACGGTCTTGATATCGATGTTGCCCCTCCCACTGACGTTATCACGCGCACCACAGGTTCCCAACGGGTGTGGTCAACCGAACATGTACATGTTGCCCTTCAAATGCAGAGTTATTTCCAATCGGGCGAGCGCCAAGCGCATTGGAGTACCGAAGCCGGCCCGTTGGTGTGAGGGGGAGCCAAATAACTGTACGCATGGCGCGAAGCAGATCCTCGTTTGGAACCAGGCGGAATCGAACAACATCGAGGTCAAAGGGCATGATCTGAGTGGACACCCCAAGAGCCCGGCCTACAACGCCAAGTGTGGTTTCCGCGACGGTACGTGCGCTCAAATTCCTCTTTCCACACACTTTTCTTCCTCCTCCGTGCTTCTTCGGCGGGGATGATGATGACGATGTTGCTGACGCACGGCATGCGTGGTGGACAGGTGCCCAGAACGACATCTTTGTAGATTCGGCCGCGCACGGCCGAGACACCTCCGGACACTCAAAACGCATGCTGCGTCGCGCAAAGGGGAACCTCTTGTGATCGTTCACAGACGATCGCGTCGCACTCGTGGTCTTGTTGTGTTACTATACCCATTTGGCGTTTACGTCTTTGACAGGAATCTCGGGTCCGCAGCACGTCTGCGTTTCTCTCGATTTTACCTCTTTGACTTGTATATTCCTTTCAAGCTGGTTCTTCTGGATTACTGTATGTGATGTCACTGTATTCATGTTGCTCCGTGAAGAGATTGGTCGTGAGGCGCACAAACAATCCACAAGGACGTGAACGGACAAGCAAAACTTGCAAGTGGACATCGTCTGACGGGATCGAGCACGATAATCATAACAGACATTCTTCAACAATTGGGTTTAGATTTAAATTTGAACATTGACGCCGAGAAGACGGCTAAGGCGGTCCGCTGAAGGACTGTCAGCTTCCAAAGGGGTCTCATGTTGATCGGGGACGCCGAGCCATCGCTCGGAGCAAAGCCAACGAGTTGGATGTTTTGCTAGGGACATGTGGTACATTCGGTCTACCCCCACAGGCATGAATCACACTGATTTTCGTCGCTCGACGGGTCCGATACCAATGGTCAGTAGACAGTAATACATGCCTTCCTTTGTGCTCACTACCAGCATTACCGCCATCGTTCACCACACACAGACGCACTCTTTTTTGTATGTGCGACACAAGGTGCGTTTTTTTTTTTTTTTTCACTCCTGCACGACCGCCCACTTGCCTCTCTCGCCTTCCGCGACGTCCCCAAACGCAATCCTCAGACCGGCGTAACAGGCGTCCACTACACCCATCCCGCCGGCGACGCCCATCACCAAGCTGGCGGCGTAGTAAAAGTTGGCGTTTCCTCTTCCTTCGGTCACCCACAAGGCGTGAAACAGTGGCAACAGCAGCGCGGCGTGGACGTGGACGAGCGTCGTGACGATCGGATGGCGGAGGTCTGTGCAAAAGGGGGACGTATACACGGTCGACGTGGACGTCAGTGCGTGAGGATGCACGAGGGAGGTGGGGTGACGTACACGGATATACTTCTGGAAACAGTACGAACATGCTGAGGAAAAGCCCCGGATCGGCGAGCGTGAGATACGCTTTGAAGGTCCCGAGGATGCCGACGAGCAGGAATGATGCGTACAGTGCATCATGTCTATGACAGACGCACGATCAGGACGAGCGCAACAAGTAGAGGCGACGACTCACTGGAATTTGATGCAGATCGGCAGGATGTAAATAGCGAGGTGAACCTTGTGAGAGCAACACATGATCATCAAGCAAGACGAGGTTCGGACCGAGGGACGTACAGAGAAAACCATGAGAAAGAATGGCCGGAAGTGGTCAAACATCTCTGTGAAGAAATACCACCACAATCCAGGGTTGGGTGTCAGATCCGGAAGGGTGAAGCTGTTACAGTTCGTTTCAATCCTCGTTCAACCTGTCCCCCCCTGGTGAAGAGACAGACCTCGCACCCCACGTTTCACGTATCCATCCCCACTCTCCACCGACCATGACCGACGCGGCACCAAAAAGGACAAGCCAATACATGGCAAACTGAGCAGCGTATTTCAACGTCGTTGTGAAACTACCCCTGAATTCATGCGGGGAAGCAAGCTGGGAGACCGGAGAGGTGACGAGTAACATCAGAACCGGAAGAAGCAAGAGAAACGTGGGTATGGAAAGATGTGTCGAGAACGCGAGGGCCAAGAGAGCTGCTGATGGCTTTCCTACAGAATGCAAATGAACAAATATGGCTTTGATGACTGAGAGGACTCACTTTCGGAGGCAAACATGAGACTCAAGAGAACCATGGTGTTCTCGAACGTCGAGGTGGATAGCGCCAGCGATGGAAGAAAGAGGTAGGGGTTCAAGAGGAACACTGCAGCAACTAAACCATCGCGACTACTTGAGCCCTTACCGAGACATTGCCGGGCACGCCATATGCGGAGCAGTGCCCAAGCACCAACTACGTCGCTCAGTGCCCATACGATAGGGTGCGGCGGCGACACGGCAGAGAAGATGTTGAGAAGCAATGGAGACTGAGCCGAAGGAATCTCAACCGTCTGGGATGCAGCAATGAACTTCATTCTTACATGACGAAAGACGCCCCCTGCGTACGGATCAATATTGTGGCTATAAAGCCATAGGCCCTCTTTCACTATGTGATCCGTAGTTAAGAAGGACCATGTCAACTTCGGGTCACATCAGGAAGGAGGGCTTACTGACGGCGGGGATACGAGGTCAACGGGGAAGACAACTGATGGTCATGGAGGAGCCCCCTTATTGAGCGCAACGGAACGAATGCCAATGAAAACCGGAACGCTGCCAGTACTACTGGCAAAAGCTTTGACGAGTCCATACAAAATCACAAAAGCGCAAGATGCCGCTGCGTGTGTGTCATACTACTTGAGGGAGATGTCACATAATGTCACAGTGTTTTTAAACCTCCACTAATTACCATCCATAGAACTTCCATCTACAAACGGAGTATTTTCTATATTTCCTTGAAGTAGATTTGTAATTACAACACTACTGCCCAGCATTTCCTGACAACGAAATCAGGTTGAGTTACTTTTCTGCAAACTTTTGCAAAGCACTACAATAACAATCATTTTTATCCATTGAATCTTACCTTCACACAAACAATACAGTATGTAGAAGTTGATGGATGCCCATCCAAACTACCATGTCCCGATTCAGGACCTTCTCTATAAAGCGAAGGGAATGAGAAAAATGGAATCTATATCCTGAAAAAAAAAAAAAAAAAAAAAACCCCTTCTACAGGGTGAGTTATAATATGAATAAAGCCCATCATGATTCTACGGTCAACACTTAGATGCGAGAATGTCGAACGGGCATTTCCATGGCAGGCTGGGGTTCTAGCTGTGATGTGCGCACAGGGAGAGCAGCAAAGGGCTGTATGCGGGACGGCCGCTTCAATGAAGCGACGGGCGACAAGGACATGGGCCGAGAACGCAGGTCGTGGATGGGGAGCATGTGATTCGAATCCATGCGTTGGTCATCAGTGGAAGGAAAAGATACCTGCGACGGCAAGGCGGCGGCAGGACTCGCTAACTCAGCACGCGAGATAGTCAATATGGAGAGCTCGTAGCCCTCTTCGGCGGATGCGACAGGCCAGTCAGCCGACATCTTGTGCGTGCGGGCGGCCCGAAGATCGTCCAGCTCGTGGTCCTCGCTCACACTTGCCCTCGAGCTCAACGCGTCGAGAGAGATACGTGCCGGAAGCACAGAGAGGATCATATTCCGTGCAGTGACGAAGGAGGACAGGACGAGGTCGGATGACGAGCGGGGAAGTGATTTGGAATTAGATCGCATGCCTGCGTCCGTCACGCTCGCGCTGTGTGGTGGAACCCTGTACCTCGTGCGAAGGGTCTTCCCACGCGGGATGACAAGTTCGGTACGGAGATGGATCGGGTCGGACGGCCACAGTTGGTTGGCACGACGAAGTGTAGCGATGGACACGCCATAGCGAAGCGCGACGCCAGCAAAGGAGTCGTTCGGACCGACCTACGTCGTAATTCAGTTATGAGAACACGCTGTGCAGGGTTGATACGATGGAACGGGACGAACGGGGTGTATGATGTTATCGCTTCCACCTCGAGGCCCCTCGCGAGCACTCCCGGTGGACCGGTCCTCCTCGGTGGCCACGGAAAACGATCGGTCCAAACGGGGCGGGCAGGTCAGTCCAGACCGCGTCTCGCATTCACTGTCATCCACGGCTGCTAACTGTGCAGTTGGCGTGGTGCAGCGATATGTTGGCGAAACAGATTGACTGCGGAAGGGACCGTACTTGGATACGAGCGCCAGAGTGGTGAGGGCCTCATGGTCGTCGTTGGACGTGCCCACAAGATTGTCGTCCACAAAGGGATTTCTGACGAGTAGCTGATCGCCCTCGTCGAGCTCCAGCATCCAGGTGACATCAGAAGGGAAGGCGCGAACACTTCCTAAGTACTGCAGTGGGTCAAAGATGGTGGGAAGAGCAAGTCGCCAGGCTTGTGTCAGCCGCATTTACATAAGCAGTACTCACGACGTGTCTCAAAAAGCAAATCTTATCTTTGTTGCTCACCGCAAAGAATGCCTCACGCGGATGCGTCACTCGTCCCTCTGGACATCATTTCAAAGACCAAGTTTTGGATTTACGTCCATGATCAGTTACAATATCTGCTGGCAGACCAAAGACATTGGGTACGCCCGTGCGTCTTATCAATGCACATATTTATCTTTTTTTTTTTTCTTCCTTCTTCTTCTTCTTCCAGGTGACAAACTTGGCGAACGCGTCTTCTCTGATATACCATGCCCTTCTGGCTTTTACATCTCACTTCGGAGCCGGAAATCGTGCTGTAAACTGGTGTGGTGAGCACCATTCCCGTCTGGACCGGTCATCCTCGCTTGGTTCCTAGTGCGATCGCGTCTCTATCTGCACCCAGCCGGCGTTGCCATCGCTGCACGAGGGCGCATATAAAGCGGCGTTCAGTCCATGAAGCCCGCTTTCTGACACGCGACTACAGGATTCTACATCATCCCGTCCGTGCTCCCCGTACCCCGTTTCGTGGGGTCGCCTGTGAGGGGGAATCAAGGCACCGCGTCGCCACACGAGAACGCGCTTTGTTTGGGCCCGTTCTGCGGAAAACCCGCATGCCAGTTCATCAACGTATCCCCAGACCGTGCGAGGGGCGTCTGTGCAGATGCGTTCTTACAACGAAGAACGGTCATCGTTCCGGATGTGGACGAGTATCCTGGCCACATAGCCTGCGATGGAAATACCAAAAGCGAAATCGTTTGTCCCCTGATTTTACAGAACGAAAATGATCAAGTAGTCCTTGGGGTTCTAGATCTGGATTGCCTCGCACTGGGTGGGTTTGACGAGCAGGACAAACTCGGATTAGAAGCCATCGCCGATCTCATTGTGAGAGGATGCGACTGGTAACATTCAAACTCGTAATTTACTGTGCATACGAAAATGTGTGCGTGTGAACGAGAAAAATGCTATGGCTGTTGCTGTTGTTGGTACCACGCCAAAAAGTCCTCGTGTAATCTCTTCTGATCCGTCCACTGTTTCAACAACTTCTTTTCCTGATTTTTGCTCAACTTTTCACCTTCCCCGTCAGCCGTAGGAATCCCTTGCTCATTCCACCGGCTGTACGTGCCCTCGGGGATGTTTGGCGGCTTGAACAACTCCTCGGGCGGCGTGCGCCCCTTCTCCAGTTTCGCGAGACGCTTCTCTTGTCCAGCTTCCGCTGACGCCGCTTTTCTGGCCGTCTGAGCCTCGAGCTTCTGTCGCTTCTCGTCACGAGCCTTGATCAACTCCGACGGAGGAACCAATTTGACAAGGGCTTGACCATCTGCAGGACGAAAACATGAACGCAAGCGAGCGTAATAAAAAAAAAAAAAAAAAAGAGCGAGAGATACCTTCTTGGTCGTCCAGTGCTACGCCCAACGGAACCAAGTCCTCGTCGCGAAGCCGATCACAGAGTTTCAAGATCTCCTTCAAGGAACCGTCCCCTTTGGTGATGGCCAATTGTCGGATGCCATCCCTGAAAGAGGAAAGTGTGCGGAGATACGGAAGTAGACACTCTTCGCGCTTGCATGAAGACGCGGTTAAGCGGGATATACGGGTATATTGTGAAAAGCGCAGAACCTTACATTGGCAGCACCGCTGGCGTCACTCGTGCTCTCCTGGCCCCAACCTAGCTCGAACCTCTCGCCCTCTCCAAGACCGAACATCCGTAGCATGTCCCCAACCCATCTAGCCGATTGCTCGATCAAGGCAACATTCAGGGACTTTGCGCGGGTATTGATGTAAACGTTTGTTCGCGAAACCAAATCGCGTAAAATTTTGACGGCCTCGGGCGTATTGAAGGAGTCGCAGAGTGCGGAACGGAACGCCAACTTGCTCTCATTAATCCTGAAGGAACGTGTGAGAGGAGGTCAAGTGAATTCGTCACCTCGATTACCCAATCAAGAGCTCCCGTTCGGGGTCTTCGTAGTGATGATATCCGTCCGATTTCCCCTCGTTAGCCAGCAACAAAGCCTTGACCGTCACGAAAAAGTTCTGAAGAAGAGATTTTAGACACAGCTTCCATGCTTCGCCACGACGCGTACATTGAAAGTGGTCTCGATCGTCTTCACTTCCCCAGTCATGAGTGAGTCAGAGAAATCCACTTTGGCATTCCATAACTGTGAAAGAAACGCCAGCCGAAGTTGTCGAGGAGTAAACCTTTGTAAAATTTCCTGGTTCAAAGTGCGTTTCAGATGATATTTACGAGGCAAGACATCGGGTCCTACGTCAATGGTGATGAAGTTCTTCAACGATTTGCTCATCTTGAGACCCTCGATGTGTAGATGACCCGTATGAAGGAAATAGTTGACCCACGCGCTGCACTCGTGGTATGCCTACGCAACTTGGAAGTAATCCATGTTCCGAGCAGTGGAAACCCCGTCTCACCTCAGACTGGGCCATCTCGTTGTCGTGGTGCGGGAATGCCAGATCGATACCGCCCGAGTGTATGTCCATGTTGTCGCCAAACACTGCGCTCGCCATTACCGAGCACTCGATATGCCATCCTGGACGACCTGGGCCCCATGGCGACGGCCACGAGGGCTCCCCAGACTTGGACGCTTTCCACAAGGCGAAATCTGATGCAGAACGCTTGCCAGCGGCGATGGAAAGTGCACCTGGGTGGACATGAATGTCATTCGCGGGATTCGACCTAGAAAGCCCACCTTCGCCTTCTGCGAGTAATTCCTTGTTTCCTTTGCTCCAAGGTTCTAATTTGGCATAAGTATGGTTCTCCGCGGAGTCGAAGCCGACAGTGTCAAAGTATACACTGCCTTCGTGCTCGTAGGCATAGCCATTTTCCATGATACGTTTCACAAAGTCTACGATTTCGGGAACATACTCCGTTACGCGCGTCAATGTATCAGGTCTACGAACCCGAAGACGATCCATATCCTTGAAAAATTGGCCCTCCCAGAAGGCAGCTAGCCCACGAAAAATAGACGGGTCAGACACTGTGTCTTTCAGCTTGAAAAACCATGAGCTCTGTGAACCAGCCCGACGAAAAACTATCACCTCTTTATCTAGCGATGCCGCCATTATATCTCGGGATTCGTCCAATAGTGTCAAGGCCGACCCCTTCTCCGTCTGACTTTGACGTGCAGCTGATAGTGCGGAAGCCGTGCGGATCTGTGGTGCCGTCAACCAAGTGTTGCACACGGACCAAAAGAACTCACCGCAGTGCCAAGATGCATATCAAACTTTTCGTCCCGTTTCAAGCACTCGCCCTTTTGAACCCTATCATCCCGAAGAGCCTTGATCTGTGGCCACAGTGCACTCAGGTTATCCGCATTAGGCTTGATGCTTTCCGGTAGCCCCTTGGATACTTTGTCCAAGACGTGCAACCGCCAGGCGTCTTGCACCCTGGCAAGAAGCTCGGGCGTGAGCGATGTCGTCTGAGCACGGAAATTCTCGAAAAGATGGTTTTGACGCGCGCGTAGGATGATCTGTGTCCCATCCAAAAAAAAAAAAGCATCGATAAAGCAGTGGAAGACGTACCTTGTCGTCAATGTCGGTGATGTTCATGACAAAATGGACGTCATAGCGGAAATAATCCGACAAAATTCTGCGAAGGATGTCTTGGGTGACATAATTTCTTCAAACCAAGTATTGTTAGGGCAAGGTCACCGTGATTCGATCGGATACACCCAACCTTGCGTGACCCATGTGAGAGGCGTCGTACACGGTCGGCCCGCAGTTGTACCATTTGACAAGGCGCCCGTTTCTTGGTACGAACTCCGTCTGAACGAACGTGAAGTCGCCGAATATTGGTGGGCGATCTAAGCCCTACCTTGGTTTTTGTTAACGAATTGTACACCTTCAACACTGGTTCCTCTATCTGGCGCGTCGGGACGTCCCAAGCAGGTTGGGGTACGGACATGGCTGGTATCGTAGAGCTGAGACGCGTTGAAGAATGTATACGGCGGAGAACGAGCGCGTGACGAGGACTGACTCGCAACCAGATCATAAAGTCTGGAATAGGAATGAACCAGGTGTCTGCTGTGTGCTGACGTAATATTAATCATTCGCCCGTGCAAGCCCCCCTGGGAGTTAACGTCGAAAAAGTCCTGTAGGCCTCGCTGGACAACCTTGTTCTGGCGGTCGTTTGGCGCGGTCACACCTCTATTATGCGCGGAACTAGTCCATTTATGGGTTAATGCCTGCCAGACTGCCATCGATCGATGAGAGGATGATATCAACAAGCACTCGAGCAGAGTGTGAAAGCAATCTCGGCCGACGAGTATTCCGAAAGCACAGTACGTGAGTCGATATAGCCAAAGGGGGCCGCAAGTGAACGTCACTTCCGTCATGAGAACAGGCGCAATTGGGTACCAGTGCTGTTGAACCCTTTGAATTGTTACCGCAACGGGCCCTCGGTGGCAGGCATTTAATCCAGCTAAGCTAATTTGTGTGAAGGGGTCGTGGCGGGAATTAGTACTAGTCGTTGTTAGATTCCCCCTGACGACATTATTGTTCTCAACCTTTTTGACGCGTCCATTGCCGCCCACAACTCCCGATGCGCACGTCGGGTGAAATGGAACGACATTCTCCGTTTGCAGACCCGGCGAGGCGAGGACCCTAAAACTCTATTAGCTACCCACCTGCTGCGATCTTTCGGTCGGTGATCTACCAATGAGGGCTTGCAAAATTTGGCCTTTTTCCCATCAGCCTGTGCTTCAGGACCATCCTCACGCAGCCGACCATCAGCCGTTTTACATCACGCTACTTAACAGTTAAAGTTAAGTGTCCCGGCAGCGTCCAATGGGTTTCGTTCTCTGATATTTAAGGACAAGTTGCCGTACCTGCGTTTTCCCCCACGTCGCTATCCCATCCGAAATCCTCGCTGACTCTCCTGCGAGTGCAACGTTCGGTGATTCTCCCCCCATTCTTACTGCTTGGCTACCAGGCTTATTAAATCCATCACTTCTCCCTCATACGCCCACCACGCCCAACAGCCTTTCCGTTCGTTAGCGATCGAGAATGCAACAACCCACCTGCACGAGACTCCGTGTACGGTACGCCGCACCTCAGTCCTCTACGAAAATCCAGGTCCCAACACTTCTGCTCAGATCACCTCAGGATGCCCAGGTCATACTTCACGCAGTGGCGGTCGGCGTGCTACCAATGGTGACCAGACGGTTGGATACAGAGGAGAGACGAGTGATAACATCTGGCAGCGTCTTCGTCTGGGAAGAGCGCGGGCCCAATCCAGAGGCTACGGGGGTGAGCATA
This sequence comes from Guyanaporus albipodus, assembly GCA_038088995.1. Taxonomy (NCBI): domain Eukaryota; kingdom Fungi; phylum Basidiomycota; class Agaricomycetes; order Boletales; family Boletaceae; genus Guyanaporus; species Guyanaporus albipodus. The sequence goes on from JBBPKA010000022.1 coordinate 161,822, forward strand.
TTGGTCGAATCGCCGTCAGTCAGTCTCTCAAACCAAGCAGCTCGGCATTGAAAGGTGGACAGACGGTAAAAGGCACGTCGACTCACACACGCACTAATCCGTACTGACCGGGTTACCAACAGATGGGGCCCTAGTCGTGTACGAGATGTGGGCTCGTTTCAGCGTTCTTTGGGCCGCATTAGCTCAAGGTCTTGTAGGAATTCCTATTTTACCAAGAGAAAGATCCCGAACCCGTCGACGTCGAAGTGAACTCGGATTCAGACACTACGTTCGTTCACCTTTTTATTTTCGTCTGCTTGCAGGGCACTCACAATGTCCGTCAGTCTCGGCTCTGGATCCCGCCCCAACAATCACCACTGCCAAGAACCTGTTCGTTCATCGCTCGTCAAACAAACATATTCCGTATTCGTCGATACCTCGCGGGGACGTCGGAAGTGGCACCTCAGTGTGTCAATCCTTGTTGCGTGATGTCCTCTTGTGCTAATTGTGCCTTCCAGTCGCATACTTCACCGCTGACACAGCCGACGATCTACGAACGGTTTCCGACATATCCGAACTTGCCCGTCTTGATGTCCCTCTTGGCAAGTATCGAAGCGCCCGTCATAACCCAGCTCGACACCGCGTGCATCGAGACGAGCAGGCAAATCGTGCACCATCTCATCAACAGTTCGCTCCGTACCCTTCACCCACACGCGCGTCCAGTACGGCTTTCCAGGTGGTGATACCACTTGGAGACGTCCCGCGCCGTCTGCCGAGTTTGGAGAGGAAAGGACAGACCCTCGCGCCATTGATCTACCTCCAAAACCTTCCACCGCCGCGCAGACATCCGGTAGACGAGGAAATACTCATGACCCTCTACCCCAGCCTGACTTGATCCCTTATCTGCCGCTGATCCATCTATGGACCCATCACGAGAACACGACCGTCTCATCGTCATCGCTATGCTGCCTCTACGCTGATTGGACTTGTTTTGTCTCCAGCCTTCTTTTCTTGGTTCATTATCATTTGTATTCAATAGACAAGATGTGGAACGATGTATGATTCGCACGAGCGCATGGCATGCACGAGTGAGACCCTCCGGTGACCTCCTCGGCGACCGATAAGACCCAAACCTGAAATAAGCGGGCTATACAGTACTTGCGTCCAGCCACTTTCCACAGCTTGGAAATCGTCATGCGACCTGCACCTCTACTGCCCGGTTTATGTTTGATATATGTGCACTTCAACTTTAAAGTGAGGCTGCAGCCCCCTGTGTCAACTCATCTGGAGCCGAATCTTTCCCGAAGAGTCAAGAATTGCTGACTCAATCTCAGTGCACCTCTGCGCACCTGCCATACCATGGTGCGCCATCCACAACGCCACAGGTCCACCTCCGCCTCATCATCCAAGAAAGTGTTCAAGATCGTGCATGACTCATATGTGCTTTTAGGTTTCGTCCGAGGGGAACATTAAAGTTGCTGTGCGATGGAGTTGTAGGGCGTATACAACCTGTCAGAGCATGCAGTGCACGCAACCTGACGACGGGAGCATCCATATCCAGGGTCCTCTGCTCGCCCGGCCGCATCATGATGAATAGAACCCTGTCGATTCTAGAATTCCGGACAGGCTAGGAAGAGGTTGGTCAGAGTGGACACGTTCGAGAAGAGCGTTAGGAACCATTGCAAAAATGAATCCGAGGTGGTGGTGTTGCAAGAAAACAAAAAAGAAAGAAAAAAAAAAAAGGGACCGAAAAAGTCAGCCATGTCCAGAAATGGATGAGAGGCCGTAGCTAGGATACGTTTTGTTGTGGTGTGTCATTTTTCATGCGATTGACCGCCTGGGAAAGTGATATTCCTATTATGAGCGGCGGGTCAGGGAATGTTCCAACGATTGAATCGAATGGGGATAGGAGCGATGAATGGAGAATGGGGTATTCATTTCCCCATGGTGAGGATGTCTCCGTGGCCCAAGTGAAAGTCAGCAGAGACCCCATCCGCGAGGTGCCGAGGAGCGCGCGAACGGTGCGTATAACTCACGACGCCTGCGAAAGATGATACGCTTGCAACAGAGCGTCGTGGTAGAGACCAACGGTGGGGCATAGGACAAGTCATCATGACGTGTAAAAGCACGCACGGCGCAGGCTTTGTTTGGTAAGAGAAACGGGGATTCGATTAGGAATTAGCGTAGTTAGACGTTTTGGCAGAGAGACGGGACCGGTTCATCAGCGGACAGTTGGGGTCGGAGGAGTTGACACGTCATGAACAACACCTCCGTGACAGAGTAATACCACATAAAACCGCGGAGGGGAGGGCCAGTGACGACCACGTTCGTAGACGCCATAGATTCGAGGGTGGGAAGAGCCTCACTAGCAAGACGTGTTATCTGATAAGTAAAAGAGGGTTTCAGACCTGGCAGGTATGTACATGGGGCCAGGTCTGGCCGAACGATATTTTGTTCCAAGCGGTGATCGCGGGACTTTCCATCGCACATTCGATCGGCAGGCTCAAAGCATCAGAAGCGGTGGACATGAAGCGCGGGCCGGAACATACCGCGAGTGGTGGGCACTCCACCGACTATGACCCCTCCAGAGAAATGCGTCTTGCCCCACGAAAAACTGGTTTTTGTTTCCTGATTTAAGTTGCAATAAAGTGATAGAGTTTCGGGCAGTAATCGAGATTGGCGACCAGCCTTTTGGGTCGATTGCACCAATAAGGTTGCGGCCGCTCGCGGTAATTATCAGTGGGTATCGCCTTTTTCCGTTGACAGCTCCCTGATAAAATCTTGTCATGGAGGCACCTGCTTCCGTTGTCCCCCCCCCTGGGCTAGAAAATAGTTTAATTAATTACCAAACGAAATTATCAAATAGCTTCCTCCCCTCACCAGATCTCGGACAGAATATATACTCTCCCCATTCCCTCCTTCCGACCTCGTGGGTTGCCCCTGCCTCCCTCTCGCCCGCTCACCCATTCCTTTTGCTCAACTGATGCAACAGAGACCGACCTGCACAAACGTTCGCATACGTTCCACCCGCGATGCGCACAAGATTTTCTATGCTGTCCAGCGCCGTGTGCTCCCCATGATCACCAGGAGACTTGATGCCGACGAGCGTCTTGCGCTGCGCTCAGGCTGTGTCTATGCCTGGGAGGAAAGGGGTCCCCATACTGAGATCACCGGTCTAGGCATCGAGCGCTTCACTGAAGGCCGTCGCTGGAGTCCCTCCCGCGTGCGAGATGTCGGTCTATTTTTGTTTCTTTGACCATTTGAAACCGCTTATCCTTGTATTTCCAGGAGTTTCTGTTCTACTATGAAAAGTACACGCCACCCGCAGACGCGACTCACTCGGGGTAACCGTGTTTGCATACATATTTGACGCTTGCCTCACAGTAGATCCGATCCAGTTCTTCCGATAAGCAACCTCCACGAGACTGGGACCCTTTGGTAAAGCAAACATATTCGGTCTGGGTCGAAACAGAAAAAGGTCGCCGAAAGTGGCATCTGAGTGAGTTCTCAAACACGCGTGGTGCGACTTATCCCTGACCCAGAATAGCCGCCTATTTCACACAAGCAACCGTCGACGAACTTGGAACCATCGACGATATTCCCGGCGTTGTTGAGCTCGTGGTCCCAGATGGTACCTTTCAAAGCACTCGAGTCGGCAAGAACCGCAAAGGAGACGATACTCGTGCACGCACAGATGTCTTCAAGGTACCTACTTCCGTGACACGCACATACGCCGCATTCCCTGCCGCATATCCTACCCACTCTGCCCCTTATCCTGGGTCGTCACCACCATCGTTCACCCAGGAGCCATGTCAAACCAGTCCACAAGCCTCCCACCCTCCGGCCTTCCACCACTCGCCGGAAACTCAGCAGTACTCCATCCCCCCACCTCTGCCACCTCTGGGGACACTTCACACGTTGCCCCCGTTGAGACCCGAAGCCGAGGACATCGAATACAAGTTTCGTCGACCCTCTTTGCCAGGGGATTATCACCCCAATTCTCCCACCAGGGAGCGTAGGTCAACCACCTCAGACGACAGCCGCTCTGTCAACTCTTCGCCCATCTCCAACTCTTCACCGCCTATCCGTCATACTACAACGCTATCTTTTAGCTCGCCCGTCGAAGGTAAAGATGCGCAATACCGACCTGAATTGGCTTGCACTTATCCGGGTTCTCTACGAGGAGCTACTTCGACCTTTGATCGACCGACACCCGCCGTTGGTATATTTCAACCAATTCTTGACACTTCGAGTCAGGACGACACCACGTTCGCATACAGTCCTCAAGCAGCTGCGGCGGCGCAATCCCCTCAAAGCAATTTCTTTCTCCCACCACCTGCACAGCTGTTACGCTCTGACCCACCGACCCAGCTTTACGCGGTGAGGACCTTGGAGGATCCCGTGGGTTCTATTGGACCATCCAGAGTAGATCTTGCGCCGCTTCACTCTTTGCAGCGACGCCCATACCGCAGAGATCCTGTCGACGACATGGCTTTGCGGTCATTAGGACCACGGTCGGGGTGACTATTCTTGGATTCATATCCCGTACAACGGTGATAAATTATCTCATTCTATTAGCTTGCAAAGCGACACACCCTGCAACCACGACAAGGGTCACGGACAATCGCAGTGGTGAAACAATTGCAAGCAGGCATGTCGATACACCCCTGCGACGCAGGTGGCTAGATGGTCCATACAGAGAGGCAGCTAGACTGATGATTGTCTTGGCTAGTGTGCGTAGAACGGCCAGAAGTTTCCTTTCCCTTTTTTTCTCTTTTTATGTGCTCTGATCGCGTTCAATACTTCTCGTATGTTCCGTGAACATTGGTATGGATTTGGTTTGATTGTAACCGTCGGAAGTAATGACGAAATGCAAAACCTTCTGCCACTGTGTGTACGTTTGAGTCCAAGTACAGATAAATTCAGGTTCGTCATCACAACATCTGACTGGTCGGTAAACTCAAGACAATGTTGACCTCCCACGCTCCGATCCTCCCGTGTGGTTCTCGGATCTTGGTCCTATGACAGACAGAACGTTCGAGCGGTTGGTCTAGCTAGGTCGGTCGAGTCGTCCGACGCCACAAGTCATCAATACAAATGAACGTCATCAGTTTTCGGAAAGACATCGCAAGGGAGGAAGAAAGGAAGTAGGGTCCTCTTTGATGCGCGATGCCATCGTGATCCTCCCGACAGAGGATCAGGTTATAAAAAGCGCCTTACCAACGCGCCTTTCGATGTCCCTTGCGTCTCGTGATCCGTGCCCCGTTATCGGTGGCACGGCACAAAGTAAAGATGCGGACATTATCGTGCACCCATTGAAATCGATGCAGAGCAACTGATCAAGATTCATTTGCTCGGCCCAGGTCCGAAATGCTTGCCTCGACGGGCCTGACCGTTTATGTCTCGCGTGGCAGGCCTAACTTTTTTTTACCCGCCTTCAGGGCGGAGGAACCCTACGCCTGAGAACGGTTGAGTAGGCTTAGCGTCTGACTGCTGTAATGTCCACCAAGGCACATCAGAAGGCGAGGCATTCGTCTACCGGATCCTGCATGAGAACCGTGCTTTTGCCTCAAGGTTCTGGGTCGACCGAACACGGTAACATTCTTGTCAGCATGTCAACACAGTCCCTACCTCGGCACCCCCCATTCTACGCCGGGTAGCTTGATCAGGCGATCAAGCTTATCCGCAACGAGCCGAGAGACCCCCAGCCTCGTTTTCCTTTGTAGGACCTGATGAGTGGAGAACCCCGATACCAAAGTGGCTGGAGATCTTATCCGTTCTATCCGCAGACGGACTCTAAATGGACTTAGAATGCGGATCATTCCGGGTATCAATACGCACCATGGAGGGCGTAAACCTGAAGGATAACTTTGTGCGATCGGCAGGACAAAAAAAAAATTATGAGGCCGCCCAGACCTCGAATGACCCACACTTCTCCTCCTCCTCCTCCCCTTTTTTTCCACGAACCACTTCATTACGGCGCTGTTCCCTTGGTCCATTTAGCGTACATGACCTGCACATTCTAGAATCAGCACACGACGGCTCTCTCTCAGACTCATATGCGCGCGCGCCCACCTGTCGATCAGATCGCGCGGTGTCATGCCCTCCCCCCTTTCGTTATAACGCGGAACGAGGAGGCAGTGTTCTTCCCAACCGTCTTTCGAAACCGGGAAACCGGATCCTTCTTCTGCTCGGATGCAACGCGCTGACCATGACAGGTTCTTCATATTCCTCTCCGAATTCGACTTTAGAGTGGTGGGACGTCAGTCTAGAACGCGCAAGGCAGCCTTGTGGGGCTCCCTCTCTCGCGAGAAGCACCGACACGCTGGCGTATGATGATCCCTCCTTTTTGCGATGAGTTCATAACCGAGCTTCCACACGAGGCGTTTGCGAGGCAGCATAGGCTCGAGCCTCGCATGTAGGTCCCAGTGATCGGTACAAAACCACGAACGGGGGGAAAGAGGGGTGGGAGGAGGAAGAGACCCGATGGTGTGCATGGATGGATCATCGCTGATGGACCGGCGTCAGTGACGACGTCCTACGCGAGAAACGCTATTTGTCGCGATCGTTCGCTCCCCCCAAGTCACTACCGCCGTTTTCTCGCCGCGCGTTCTTCATCCGCACCGGCTGCGAACATGAAACAGGGGGCCCCGAATAAGGGGGTATCTACAACGGATTTCCCCTCTCTCCTTTCTCTTTCTCTCTTTTTTTTTCACGATGGACCGGACTGATATGAAATCGGTGAGGCCTTCCACTGCAACAGCGAGTCTTGATTTATTTATTTATTTTCCTCTGGGACGATGGACACAACTCGATTTGATCAGCGAGCATGATCACGTAGATCGCGGTAGATCGCACTGCGTGGCATCCCTGTTCCACTGCAAGTGCCGGGGGCAGCATGTCCGGGTAAACGGTCCTTCGAGAAAGAGGGGAAAGAATATCTTTCGGTGGGATCATGTTGTCCAAAGCCTATCTCAGAAACTCTGTGCCAGATGTCGACCGTTCTCTCATCTTCGGTCGCCACCACTTACCTGCATGCCCGGGCGACAATGCAATACGAAGCGAGGCTAGGTACGAAATGGTCGCTGGCAGCCAACCGAGACCATCGAGGCAGTGTATTTTCGGTGTCTCGACACCACAACTCCGCGTGGTGCTGCAGATCAGACCATTTAATCACCGTCAACCCCTCGGAAAGATGAGTGTATTTCAATCCGACATCAAATGAACATGGAAATCTCGCGAGAACAAGACGTACTCTGTGGGGTCACAGGTCGCTTGAGTAGGCGGCGCGCGAGACAAGCATGGAGTCCAGGTAGTTATCAATACCCACCACACATGGTAACCCCTCGGCCTTTACTGCGGGATGGTGGTGGATGGCGTTATTGTTATACATGGAAAGCGACGATCTCACTGATGAGTAATGATTTAAATGTGCAGTGTAGGGGCGTGCAATGCAGGTAATCTAACGAGCGTGGTTCACATAAGAGACGCGATTACCACTCAAATTCACTGCAAAAGACAGTCGGCCCAATTGTTCATCTGGAAAGCACGAAAAAAAATCTCACCCAGTGCATTTGGCAAAGAGGTAGTCCTTCCCGTTGATGTGAATCATGCCATCCTTGAGGATACATTTCCACTTGTTCTTTACTCGTCCGACCTGCAAGTGGCGGCGAGGTAGGATCAATAAGAAATGCACCGTTACGTGAGAACAAACCTTGTCGTAAGTACAAAACACGATGTCCGTGTCTCCTTGGCCACCTTCTTCTGCATCCTCCGAACCTTCCGTATCGGAGTCATCTAAATCGCTATTTATTGCCTCGTCCCCAACTTGAGACGTGTTGGATATTTGTGGTGGTTGAGGCAACGACGGGTGGGAAGGCCGAGGTGCATACGATTGACTGGGTGGAGGGGACGGCGATTCCGAATCATCGGAGGTTGACGGTCCGTCGACCTGAGGAATCGACTGAGCTGCTGGACGTGCTGCCTGCGCTGCTGGCTGGGCTGCAGCCGCGGCTTGCGAGGTCTGGCTAGGTGACTGACCGGATTGTTGTGTTGTTGTCGAGGCTGCGGCAGGCTGTGAGGCCGCGGACGCCGACGCAGGGGGGGCATATGGTCGCGGTGCGGCCGTGGGACGCGCAAGATGTGCCGGGTGAGGAGGGAAAGACAATACGCCCTGCTGTCCCCCTGGATACGCGGGTGGCTTCATCCCATTTAGCTGAGGACCGGGAAGAGGAGGAAGTGCATAAGGCGCCATTCCGGGAGCATTTAGGATGTACCGATTTTCCACCTGTTCCGATTTCACCTGCGTAGATTGTTGTTGTTGGGGCGGCGCATAGGGGTTGTGAGGCGATGGGTAGTGAGGATGATGTGGCATCATATGCATCGGATGGGGCGGGTACACAGGATGATGCTGGGCAGCCTGCTGGGTTTGTGGCTCAAACTCGGCCACGTGTGATGCGATGACTTTGCTTTCCCATTTCTGTTCGCGCGGACGGTCAACTCGCCCACCGAGCATCTAACCACGGACAAACGACTACTCACATGTTGCAAGTCAGCTAGGACGTCTTCGCTAACGCCATATTCGTCGAATTCGGGCTTAATAGCAGCAATGACTTCATCTATGACCGCGCGATAGACGGAAGGCTCAAAAATTTCTCTGTTACCTGACTGGACTACTACAACCAAAGTCGGGCGAGCAGCTCACCACGATCTTATTCGACATTGTGGACGACGCCGACGATGCCAAGCACAGCAAACGGAGGTGGTGGGAGGCAGAGAGGGTGCTTTTATACTTCAATGACTAACAGGACAGGCTTACAAATTCAAACTCAGCAGGGCATCAAGATGTGGTTCCCACGCACGGACCACATTACTAAATTCGAGAGACAGCGTTCGAGTCTAATTGTTTTCGCGAGCCAATCGCTCATAGCTAACACATGGCGTCTGCCGTTCAGTAGGGCAGGACGCTTGGTCATTCGGCGATTTGAAAGTTCGTTCTTGCGTGAGGCAACCGTGCAAAGGCCGCTACAAGCAAGTTATCTCACTGGGCGGAGCGCCTATGTCCAAGTGAGTCGCTATCAATTGCAATGGGCCCGCAACAATGCCATGTGACAAGATCCATTCAGTACCACAGAAGTAGACGGCTGAATGGTGGATCCAAGCCATGGTCATGCGTTACTATCCGGAGTTTGACAGACAACGCCAGGGCTGAACTCGTAGATGGGCGCGATGATCACAATAGGGGTAGAGCACGTCTTAAAGTAGGCTGTTGAAATCTCGGGTCATTCCAATACCATGTCCTAGGACCTCAACAAAGCTGGTGGGGGAACAGACCTTTAACAGGGGGGCTGCATATTTTACACCCTTTAGGACTGATGAAAATTTTGACATGGTTTTGCATTCAAAGCATTATATGTTTTTTTGTGGATTCGAGTAAGTGGAATCTGCATTACCATATAGATGCTGCTAGTGGATGATCTCATAAGGTTGTGAGCTTGTTCAAGAGTCGTGTCTTATATGTTTTAAGTAGACTATGTTTATATTCCTATATATTTCCAACTAATTCTTTTTAATTCTACTCTAAAGATGATTCATCCATTTAATCAAGGACATATTGACAACATTTTGAATAGAAAGGGGTCTTGTAATACCAGTTAGGATTAGGGTGGTTTATTTTTAAAGTTTGATCACATATGTTCCACTATTCAATTACCTTTATATGTGCTAGTTGTAATGTGTGACAGTTAAGTCAGAAAAGGATATTACTAAAGGTTATGGAAACCACTATTTGTTGGTGCATGACAATCAATTTGCAATGATGACATATTCAAAGAGAACAAAAAAATTATAATATTTGTTATATTTTTCTTTTTCCCTTTCCATATATTTTCCTTTTTTCTCTGCTCTTAACTTACTTGAATGTTTGTCACTATATGTAGCCTTTACTTAGTCATGCACAGTTTGCATAGCTGAAAGTGTAGGTTCAATCTTTGCCTATATATCTTTTTTATTGTCTTATTTATTTCCTCTGACTCACACATAGCTTTTATATAGCTATGCTCAGTTATTAGCTATTTAATAGATTTCACTAATATTCCATATTTGCCCTTCACTTGCTGTACAATAATATATATAAATCTCCCCTTTTCTCTCTTTGCTTTTCCTTACTCTTGTTCTTTTCTTTATTTCTTTTCTTTGATTCCTTGTTTTGATTCTTAATCACTTGTATCTGTTGGTACATTTGAATATACTCCTTGTGGTCTTTAGTCTACCTTGAATAACTGCTTCTTTGAAACTCCTTGAACTTTTGAACCCTTGAATTTTTGAACTCTTGATCCTGGCAAGTGTCCATTAGAAATACAACTATATTCATTGTTGTTCTTGACCTCTTGATTCAAAAGACTATGCTAGATTCTATCTGGGTCTATCATAACAATATTATCATAGATTTAGTATGATATGCCCACTTCTTTTGTATTTGTCTTTATCTTGTATAGTCAAATTTGGGCAGATATATATATATATAAAGACCAAAATAGGCTTGAATATATTGCAAGCATATAATTATAGCTTGATTAGCAATATTCAAGCATTTTATATTTAGCCTGTTATAATAGATTCAAATAAAATCTGGAATAGTTCCTTAGATCAAGGATGTTAAAGTAATCAAAGAGATATCTTCTTGGATCAATGTCAAGTCTGGAACCTCTAAAGTCAAGTTTGACCAAAGAATGTATATTCTAGAAAAGAAAAGGGTCAAGAAAGAGGAGAACTAAAGTCTAGATAAATGATTAAAGGGATAGAACATAGGGGTGAGGATATTGGCATAGACTTATGTATTGCATTCTTTTATAGATTCAGGTCCTCATATTTCAAAGGAGTAGAATAGGATCAGAGATTAAATAAAAGGAAGGGAGACTCAGTTTAATATTTGTATTGGAAATACATATAGGAGAGATGAGGATTTATATATATTTAAAGATAAAAAGATATTATATGGGACAAGTATGAAATATAAGATGAAACAAGTATGAAACAAGATGAAGGTAAAAGTGAAACAAGGGTGAAATAAGAGTAAAATAGGGGAAGCAAAAATAAAATATAACTGAGAATGATATGAGCACTAGTTTGAGCTAGTTCAGATTGGGGATAATAAATTTCAAGAAAAGGCTAGTGTATTGACTAAGAGTTAAGAGATGTTTGAGAGCAAAGATAGCCAGAGAGAGTAGAAGTATGTTAAAGGATGGGATATAACAATCAAGGGTTCAAGGAAACAGTGATGGAGATCATGTTACACTTTTTACCTTAATATTACACTCTTACCTTAATGTAGTTATTGGCATCTTTGGACTTTACCATCAGCCAAACTACAAAACCTTAGTTTATTCATTTTAGACTTTATTGGACAACTTTAGACAACTCTAGAGCTAATCCATTTGGACTTAATATTCAGAATGCTATTATTACAATATATTATTCTCTATTCTATACTGTTACAAATACTATATATCTTCTTTATTTTATTACTATTTTTTAATTATTTTTCCCTTACTCTTTACTTTATTCACTTCAACTCAAGTCTCAATAGATTATGTAACTTACACAGCCATATCACATCACATGGACACAATCCAGATCAAGAATCCTCTAGACCCATGATATCATCATGATATTATAATCCAAATCCATAACACAGCTCATAACCTAGACTCTTATCTTTTATTGCTTATTTATAATATCATATCCTCAATCCTGGATGTAGCCATTATTTGAAGATAGTGACTCACTATGACTCAGCCCTGAGTCATTGCTCAGTCATCAACTTACAGCCTTGGCTTATCAACCAATGATACAAGTCACTCTTACACTGAACAATAAAATTATTCTAATATTTGTAATATTTTAATTGTAAAGCAAATAACTAGAGTATCTTTGATGCTAGATCCATAGATCCAGATATCATTAGAAAGCTTTGATCAAGGGCCTTCCAAAAGTATATTCATTGGAATAATTTTATTGCTAACTTCTAATTATATCAAAACCAATGATTATACTAGAATATTATATAATAATTGGGTCATGTGATGTATAAGAAGTTCAACATGGTACAAATAAACCAAAATACCATTACTTCTTCCATAACCACCACCATAAAATCTCTTTCTGCTGATAAAATCAATTAAATTCTTGCTTTTTTGGAATCTGGTCATTCTACTCATCAAATCTTTGCTATTACTGGTTTTGGCCACTCTACTATTCATAGAATATCTGCCAAACACCACCCCAACTTATCCAAGTCCTCTAGTAGCTGTCCATTCCTCATTACTCCTATTGATATATATTATGCTATTTATTTCATTGGAACTGGAAATGCTGAAAATGCTGTTCAAGTTACCAAAACCCTTTAGGAGATCAAGAACCATCCCATCTCCTCTCAAACCATCCATTGTCATCTTAGAAAAGCTGGTATAAAGTATTATAAATGCTATATATTTTCTTTATTTTATTTTTATTTTTCTGTTATTTTTCCTTCATTCTTCTCTTCATTTCCCTTAACTCGAGTCTCCACAGGTCACATGACTTACACAGCCACATCACATGACAAGTCACATGATTGGCACACCCAAACCTATAATATCATAGTATAAACTCATTAACATAGCCAATAAATCAGATCCTTATTTTTTATTATTTATCTATAATATTATACTCTTAATCCTGGTACAGCCCTTATCTCAAGACAGTAACTCATCAAAGCACAGCATTGACTCATCACTCAGTCAGCAATCCATAGCCTTGCTTTGTCAAGCCAATGGCATAAGCCATTTTTATTTTACATTATATGCAAGGGTTAGATTAGTTATCTCTAATCAATAGAATATGATCCAATTATCTATTTACCTGCCCTTATGTAATTCAAGCTCTGCTTCAGAGTTCTAATTGAATAATATATAAGGCAGCCAAACTGGAGGTGTTCCCTTTAGTCTTGTCCTTCTTGGAGTTTCCCCACTTTTTATTGGGTAATTTTCATTGTCTGGAGGTATAGTGGCAGATTCTCTAGATATCTGGACTTAGGTTGATGCTTACTTCAGTGCCACCAGCCTATTGTCTTATCAGCAAGTGACCAATATTGCCTTTGAAAACTAGCAAGATCCAAATAGTAAGTTGGTCATTTCATAAAGATTGTTGTAAAGAAAAAATATCCTCTTCTCTTCAAATATTATAAAAAGACTAGGCTGGACTTTGCTTTAAGCCATTAGTATTGGACTGTGGAGAATTGAAAGAGAGTAATATGGTCAGATGAGATCAAAATTAATTGAATTGGATTAAATAATAAGAGATGGGCATAAAAATAAATAGAAGAGGGGTTAAGTAATAGAATAGTGCAAAAAACAGTCAAGTTTGGAAGAGGTTCTTTGATGATATAGAAATGTATGACTTGGAAAGGAGTTGGAATGGCCTGCAAAATTGATTGTAGAATGAATGCTGAATTTTATATCCAGATTTTAAAAAATGAATTGCAGCAAATTTTTCAACATTATGGATTGACTTTAGATGATATTGTTTTTCAATAAGACAATAACCTCAAGCATACTAGCAAAAGGGCCAAGGAGTGATTTGCTGACCATGGATTTGAGGTTATGATATGGCCAGCTCAGTCACCAGACCTTAATCCCATAAAATATCTATGATTTCTTCTCAAAAAAAAGCTAGCTAAGTATTCAGAGCCACCTTTAGAAATAATGGAGTTTTAAAATAGAGTATAAATAGAGTGGGAGAAGATTGGAGTGGAGGAATGTCAGGCATTGATTGAAAATATGCCCAGAAGAGTTAAAAATGTCATTAAAGCCAAGAAAGGATATATATTATACTAGTTTGTAATATCCTTAATATAGCAACAAAACTATTCCAATAAGTATACTGGATAAATTTGGCATTATTGACTGATATAGAAAGAATTATCTAATCAATATATATACTTTTGGAAAATCCTTGATCAAAGCTTTTTAATGATATTTGAATTTATGAATTTAACATCAAAGATACTCTAGTTATTTGCTTTACAATAAAAATGTTACAAATATTGGAATAGTTTTGTTGCTCAATATATATCCACTGGATTGATTATGTGATCTTGCCACACTAATTGCCAGATCAAGTTAATCTCACTGCCACTATCTATATTACCAAGCATTTATATGTACCAAATGACACATCCATTTGAAGTAGTGGTACTCTTTTTGATTTGGTAAGTGGCTTTGATTAATGAGTATTTCTATTTAATCATGGTATTTCTACTTGATGTACAGCAGCTGGTACTATAGATAGTAACTTAGATCTTATCTGATTGGCTAATAGTATATTGAGCTCTTTAAATATTCTCAATACTTTTTATTCCCAATACTTTTTTCATAATAAAACTGATTAGAATATATAATACATATCTTAGTCAGCACTATTTTTGGATCAGTGACAGCAGCAAAGTTATATTTCATGATAGTTAGAGTTTGAATATTATCTATCTATGCCTATCTAACAGCTAGGGCTGACATATTGTGGGATTTGAATTTCAATTGCTTTCTTGTCTTTTTCTCTTTCTTTCCTCTCATTGTTATTGTCACCTTTACTGGTGGTGACAGCAATATATTCTTCATTTCAATATCTTTGTCTTTGTCCTATTAGGGGTACTCAAGTTTCAAGATGGTAGTCAGATAGAAGCAATTGAAGTATGGAGAGCCTGGATGGTAAGTTGTCTGTTCCTTCTGCTATGCTACCTCTCTGATCTCCTATAGTAGCCAATTAGCTTGACTTATTGTGATAGGCAGGTCAGTATATTTCTTGCTCTATTTTTTTTTTTGATGAGTCTAATGTTCTGATCTTGCATTTTGCTGATACAATTTTCAAATAATTTATCAGCTTGCTTCCTTTATCTCAAAAAAAACAAGTATATTTCATCCATGACTTTACAATAACACTCACAAGCATTGCAATCATGTTGCTTTGCAGCATATATTTTGTACTTTGGTAAGTAAAATTCTTTTTCTTTGTCACTTTGTCCATTACTTTTACTGTTTGAGTACTAATTTCTTTCTTCTTCATAGATTTCCTGTTCATACTTGTCCAATTCCTCAAGATATATGTCTTTAGCTTGCTCATTAAGATTCAGGACTATGTAGTAAGCAGATTAATCCTATAGTATATCTTAATTAGAAATTCTTCCAATATATATAGTAAAGAACAATCTATTCCTCAAGCACAAAGCTTTTACTCAGTGTTGTAATATAGCTTTCCTGATTGAAGTAGTTCCTTTGTAGCTTGACATTTCCTAATAAAATGTATCTTTGCTCCACATCCTAGGTATTCACTGTAGAGAAGAGCCTTATAAGGTCTAGAGTGAACTTTTCTCCTAGTTTCTTATCTTTTGTCTAGTTTTTGCTCTGATCTCTAATCTTCTCTTCTATAGAACTGCTGATTTCCTCTATCTCTAGAGGTTGACAATATTTGTAATGGAGAATATATATTCTTTACTATTGGATATAAAGTTACAGCTTTAAAATAAGCTCTAGCATAGCTTGAATCTGCAATATGCAACCTATTCATCTAATTGACTAGATCATCTATAGAATCTATTTTGAATTGATTTTGCTTCTGAAACTTAGGGACCTTGGGTACTTCTATAAAAAGTACCTTGAGCTATTCCTTGGACTTTCTAGATGACTTCTTTTCCTTATTCTTGATCTTCTTCTTACTCTTTTTTCTATAATGGTCTTCATTATCTGATAAGGATGACTTAGTTTCTAAATCTTTGAAAGATATATCACTGTCTAATTCATTGTCTGAACTAGTTCCTAATTCTGGAATAATTCTGGAGTAGAATTTCAAGTTCATTCTATTAGTCTCAAATCTTCTTCTGCAAAGCAACAATTCTACTATCTCAATGATATCTTCAATATTGAAAGGTTATTCCATGTCTTTATAAGTCTTGATTGCTAACAAGTGAGTTTCTATCTTATTCTTGAGCCTGAATGGCAATCTAGCTCAAAAATAAGTCTTGAATTCATAATTTGTAATAGCTTTAGAAGCCTCAAATATAGCAGCTACTTTGATAAACTTTCTCAGATACTAGTTCTATTTGGACAAATTGTCCATGAATCTTTCTGCAAACTTATCTGTCAAAGCTTGAATGTATCTGAGCTAATAGTGGGATTGGTAGTGATCTGCATCATATAGTTGCAATAAGGTATGCTTTAAACCTATTCAATTATTATTCTAGTATTCTAGTAGGACTAATGAGTTTATTTGACTCAATTACTATAATAGAAAACAATGCCCCTTGCATTTATCCTCATTAGAGGTAATGTTACATTAAGTAGAAAACCTTGTATAGTATTCTATGGAGCTCTTGATTCTTTAATAACTTCTTCTAAACTTGTCAGGGGCATTGTTGCTTCTAGTACTGGGCAGTGCATATGCTGTTGTATTAGTCATAGTTTTAAATAATAGTGGAGTTGATAGTTAATGAGGTTAGATAGAGTGCTACAAGTACTAGATGAAATCTAAAGCATAGGATACAAATAAGGGCCAATAGAGATATGAGATAGTATAGTTTTTCAAGAGCTGTATTTGATTACTGGTTTTCTAGTCCTAAGGGGCATAGGAAAATTCTGTATATTGATGACTAAGCAATTGGAAAACTAATTTTCAAGTACTGTCCTATGTTCTTCTAGAAACTATTGAGTATTGAGTTTACTTCTAGAACTCTTGTCTAGAAGGGAGTCTCTCCAGCCTTTATTAGAAAAGATCTTTATAGAAAAGGTCTCTCTATTCTAGCTCAAAAGAAGTTCTATTTATATATTTATAGGGTGGCTGTGCTATAGGATGAATAATCATATATCTAGTCATGCAAACCTTATTACTAATAATAGAATAAAATATAATTGAATAGATTTTAGGTTTCATAACTTGCTAACTAATGGATGATTAAGTAATTACTAATCATTACAGATCAATTACCAAGCACTAACTAGATGCTGACTGATCATTGACTCAAGATAACTCATTTTGAAGATATGTACTTTGGTTGCCATGGATTCTTTACTAATTTACCTGCTCTATTTTTAGAGCAAGATAACTTAGTGACTAGATTGTCAAGGTATTTTTGTTTCAGAATGTTCCAATCTATTCTTAGATTGCTTACCAAGCTGGCCTTCCCTAGGATTACCTGACCAGTGGTACAAGTTATTTCCTATAAAAAAAAAGTATCATGATGATAGTCAAGTAAAATACTAGTAAGTGTAGGTTTGCTTGAACTAAGTATAACTTTAGTGCAAGTAAATGAAATTTTGAGAAAATTAAAGAATAGATAGATTATATAAGAGACTATATCCTGACATACTCTTGAGAGAATTGATCAATACAGTTTCAAACTATATAAACAACATCTTTATGACTTAGCACTAAGTCAACTTGATATAGATCAGCAGGTGAGTTTTAAAGCAAAGATAAAGAAAAATTGGGAACCTCTATTAGATATCAGATGATTGTATAGGCTAAATTGTAGGAAGACTTTATCAAAGAAAAGTTGAGCAACACCAGCAGCATCAATGGTTTTATGACAAAAGAAGAAAATTACCTCCTTTATAAGTTCATGGTCTATCATAACTAGAATAAAATCAAAACCCAAGGAGGAAGAAAGATTAGTGATAAGATTAATTGAAATCTGTTGGAATGGACAAGTACAAGAAGAGGGGAGAGAATGTAATGGTGATGTGAATAAGTGGATATTGACCTTGTTTGCCTGGCAAGTGTTATGAATGCTATATATCTCCCTCATCTCCCTCATTTTATTTTCATTTTTTTAATTATTTTTCCCTTACTCCTCTTTTCATTCTCTCCAATTCAAGTCTCCATAGGTCACATGACTTACACAGCCACATCACATGACAAGTCATATGATGGGCACATCCAAACCCATAACATCATCAATAATATTACAAGTCTAGATCCATCAACATAGCCAATAACCTAGACTCTTATCTTTTATTACTTATCTATGACATCATATCCTCAACCCCAGTGCAACCCTTATCTCAAGATAGTGACTCATCAAAGCACAGCACTGATTAATTACTCAGTCAGCAACCCACAACCCTACTTTGTTAAGCCAATAATACAAGTCACTCTTATCTCATATCATGTGCAAGGGTTAGGTTAGTTATCTCTGACCAATAGGATATAATCCAGTTATCTATTACCTACCTTAATGTACTTCAAAGCTCTGCTTTGGAGTTCTAATTGAATAGTATATAAGACAGCCAAATTAGAGGCATTCTCTCCAATCTTGTTCTCTTTGGAGTTTCTCCCACTTTCTATGAATAATTCCCACTATCTGGAGGTATAGTGGCAGATTCCCTGGACATCTGGGCTTAGGTTAATGCTTGCTTCAGCATTCCTACCTATTGTCATATTAGCACTTGACCAATATTGCCTTTAGAGTCTAGCAAGATTCAAATAATAAATTGGCTGTTTTAGCATGTGGCATAGTCAGAGATGAAGTGACAGACAAAGGAAAAGAGACCAGATCACCAATAGTCTTGAGAGACAAGTACAATGATATGAAAGATATCACCATGGCCTCCAGCTAAAAATTTATAGAATATGTAAATAAGATCAAGTTGAGCTTCAGAGTATATGTATAATTGTCCTTTGAAGTAGAGGTGGGGATGTTGGTAGGACCAGTCAGAGAGGATCATTTGAAGAGAGGAGAATTAGTTTGGATATTTTCCAGGATAGTGGAGACAAAAGGGTTGAATGAAAAAATGTGTGTGATCTTTTCAGTAAAAGCAAGATCTATACTTCAGACAAATATGGAATCTGGGAGAAGAATGACATCTGCATTATCCTCAGTTGTATCAACATCATCATAATAAGACAGAGCATCCACAGAGGTTATTCTAGAACCAGAGATAGCATTAATACAAAGGTCAAAGTCTTGGAGGAAGAAAGACCAGCAGGCTTAATGGTGAGATAATTTCTAAGGTTAATAGAAGTAGGTGAGGTTTTTGTGGTTGGTAAGAATGGTGACAAGATGAGATATTCTATGAAAATAGTGCTTTCAAACTTCTAATGTATTGATGACTGTCTGAAATTCTCAATTATAAATGTCATAATTATACTTATGGTCAGAAAGAGTCTGTAAATAATAGATACAGGTGTGGAGATCACCATTAGTATCCTTTTGTATGAGAACAGCTCCTGTGGTGTATAAAAAGGCATCAGTCATTAGAGTAAATGCTTCAGTGGGGTTGTACAGTATAAAGACAGGAGAGAAGATAAAGATATCTTTTAGATAGTGGAATGCATTATTCTGCAGAGATTTCCAAGACCATTGCTTTTCTTTGTGGATTAAGGTGTTAAATGGGGTAGCAAGGTCAGAGAAGTTGGAGATAAATTTATAATAGAAGTTGCAGAAGCCAAGGAAAAACCATATAGCTTCTACTAACTTGGAGAGTTGCCACTTAATAATTGCATTAAGTTTGGTGGAGTCCATCTTAACAACTCCTTGTCTAATAATCATGCCAATATATTCTACTTTCAGAACAGTAAAGATATATTTTGATAACTTGAGGGAGAAATGGAGTTTTTACAATTGTTGCAATATTCTGAGTTCATTTAGTATAAGTATTGGAATTAGAGAAGTAAGTAAGAATGTTATTCATGTAGATGATTATCCATCCTTCAGCAATTAGATCTTGGAAGGAATGGTTCATAAATGATTAAAAGGTGGTGGTGGAGTTACAAAGATTGAAGAACATAATAGTAAGCTTAAAAAGTTCTAGAGAAGTAATGAAGATAGCTTTCTAGCAGTTTTCTGGCTAAATAAGAATGTTGTTGTATCCCTATTGAACATCAAATTTGGTGAAAATGGTGGATCCTTTGAGGTGGTCCATGAGGTTAGAAATGAGGGAAAGAAAATATGCATTTCTAATTGTATGTTTGTTCAAGTAATGATAGTCCTGACAGGAGTGAAGGATTCCATTCTTTTTGAAAACAAAGAAAAAAAAAGAGGCTTGGAGGGATTTCAAGGGCTTGATCTGACCTGTCTTAAGATGTTCTTTGATGAATGACTTACAATAAGTGAAAAAACCATTGCAATAACCAATCCTAGCAGTATGCTTTGCACACTACAATTAGAGATGGGAATAATATCTAGCTTTGGTGGGAATAAATATAGTACATACTCTTGGCTATATATAGCTTCCAGGATCATGTGATTTGGATCAGGAATTGCAGAGATATACATATTTTAAAACAACAACCTCATTACAATAGTTTTTTCACTTTTCATAATAAATAGATATTTGAATAGTTCTAGTACTTGATATGGTCCCCTTTTGCTTTAACTACTGCTTCAACCCTTCTAGGCATGATTTCAATCAATTTCTGATACTTCTTAGCTGGCATCTTTTTCCACTTCACCTAAATCCTTTTCCATAACTATATTACTCTATTAGTAGGAGTTTCATACTTTTCAAGTCTTCTTTTGATATATTCCCAAAGATGTTCAATGAGATTGAGGTCAGGAAATTGTACAGGCCATATCATAGTCTTGAATTCCTATTTATCTAGCCATTTCTTGACCTTTTTGCAAGTATATTTGAGATTATTGTCTTACTAAAAGATAATATTAGAAGAATGGAGATCATAAAACTACAGAGCATTCTGCAGTTCATCCTTCAAAATCTAAAGATAAAGATCACCATCCATCTTACCATCAATTTTGGCAACATATCCAACTTTCTACCAAGTCATACAGCCTCACATCATAATAGATCCTTCTTCAAACTTCATAGTACTTTCAACCAATCTATTACTAAGGTCCTCACCTGGCTTTTTCCATGCCCATTTGTGTCTATCTAATCCTAGGCAATTTATTTTGGTCTCATTTGACCAAATAGCATGCTTCTAATCTTCTACAGTCCAGTCCTTGTGAGTATAAGCAAAATCTAAATGAACTTTATAATGCTTAACAAAAAGAAAAGAACTTTTCTTTTTGACTATAGCTCTCATTTCAGATATTTTAAGTGTTGACAAACTATATTAGAATCAAGGGGCTGGTTGATAATATTAGAAAGTGTTTTGGTGACCTGAACAGCAATTTTTGCCTTACCACTAGAGAAAAAATAAATAGCATGTCAAATGTTGATAGAGGAAAGTTTTGATGGACAACTACCAGAAGATTTTGCTAGGTCTGGACACTCTCTAGAGCAAAGTCTACACATAGTAGAAACATTGACATCTGGTTCAGAGGCAATAGAGCAAGCAGATTGACCAACATAAAGCTTAGCAAGAATAAGAGCTTTATAATCAGCAAAAAGAAATTTTATAATAATAAAAGTAAAAAGACAAGGATTATGGGAAATTTTTGAAACTCAGACACAATATATATGTATATATCTTTGTTTATAGCACCAAATAATAGATACTATTCTAATATAAATAGCAAATACTGTCTGATCATCTAAAAGTAAAAAAAAACATTGTAATAAAGTTGTTGTTTTAAAATATATATATTTGCAATTCCTGATACAAATCACATGATTCTAGAAGCTATATTGTAGCTAAGAGTATATACTATATTTATTTTCACCAGAGCTAGATACCATTCCCACCCCTTATTGCAATGCACTTCATACATTATATTAGGGTTAGTTATTGCAATGGTTTTTCATTCACTATGAAATGGCCAACTTACTATTTGGATCTTGCTAAACTCCAAAGGGTAATATTGGTCAAATGCTGATAAGACAATGGGCTGGTGATGTTGAAGTAAGTATTAACCTAAGTCCAGATATCCAGAAAATCTGCCACTATACCTTTAGACAGTGGAGATTATCCAATAGAAAGTGAAAAAAACTCTAAGGAGAACAAGACTGGGAGAAACATCTCTAATTTGGCCACCTTATATACTATTCAATTAGAACCCCAAAGCAGAGCTTTAAAGTACATTAAGGTAGGTAATAGAGAACTGGATCATATTTTATTGGTTAGAGATAACTAACCTAATCCTTGACTTATACCATTGGCTTAATAAAATAGGACTGTGGGTTGCTGACTGAGCAATGAGTCAGTGCTGTGCTTTGATGAGTCACTATCTTAAGATAAAGGCTGCACTGGAATTGAGAATATCATGTCATAAATAAGTAATAAGTAATAAAAATCTAGATCATTGGCTATACTAATGGATCTGGATTATAATGTCATGATGATATCATGGATCTAGACTGGTCCATCATGTGACTTGTCATGTGACCTGCTAAGACTCAAGTTACAGAGAATGAAGGGAGGAATAAGGGAAAAATAATGGAGAAATAGAAATAAAATAAGGGAGATATGTAGCATTTATAACAGCCTGTTTCTTGAATCTTTAAATCTATCACCCACTTATTGTAGAATGAATCTCTTGACCCAGGAAGATACTCTCCTGGTCTTTAAAATCTTTAACAATAAAAGACTATATTAGATCCTGCCCAGACCTACTATAACAGCCCTAACTTATTAATCAATAGTACAAATCACTCTTATCTCTTGCTGACTCAAAAAAGTTAGATTAGTTATCTCTGACCAATAGAATATAATCCAGTTATCCATTACATACCCTAATATACATTAAAGCTCCACTTTGGAGTTCCAATCAAATAGTATATAAGGTAATCAAACTAGAGGCATTTTCCTCAGTCTTATTCTCTTTGGAGTTTCCTTGACTTTACTATAGAATAATTCCTACTATTGGAGATATAGTGGCAGATTCTCTAAACATCTGGACTCAGGTTAACACTTACTTCAGTGTTCCTAGCCTATTGTTTTATTGTATTCAATCAATATCACTTTGTAGAGTCTAGTAAGATCCATATAATGAATTGGCTATTTCAGGTTTATATATGCCAATTGCATAGTATTTATCTCAAATACTTTCTCTCTTGTTTTTTAGCTAGTTCTATACAATCCAATATTGTTTCTAGTCTCTTTCAATTGCTCAATTGCCCATATCTTCATCTCAAAAGAGATTCTTTCCTTTATTATTAGTCTCAGTCCATTCTAAGTAATTGTTGCAAGATAGTTCAATGCTACAGCATTAATAGTTACCCATGAACAATCTAAAATTACTTTATATTGTGAAGAAGCTTATTAAAAAGTGGATCAGACCTTATGCCATCATGAAGGTTCTTTCTAATGCTATAACACTCAAATTGCTAGATTTGGATCAAATTCATCCAACCATTAATATCTTGTATGTCAAATGCTACTATGAGTCTCACTTGGATTAATTAGTTTTTCAATCCAATGTTATTGTTGTGGAGGATTCAGCTGAACTTAAAATAGACTATTGTTGATTCATGGATGAAAGAGCATCAATTACAATATCTGGTGCATTGAAAAGGTTATGATGAAACTAACTGGACTTGAAAGCTGAATCCCAACCTAACTCACTATATCAATGCTATTGTAGATTCCACTACCTCCATCTGATATCAGATATATAGGACACACAAGGAACCACTTAACTATTAACTAAAAAAGAAGAAAAATGGATAGGAGATGGAGGAGATAGAGAGGGATGAGGATCAGTCTTAAACTACATATTAGAAGTGAGCAATCAAATGGCCAAAGCTGGAGATCTGTTGTCACCAGTTCTATTCTTTTATTTCTAGTCTACTATATTATATTATATTAAGTAGATAAGATAGATAATAATTAATGCAAAAATGAAAGTAGAAGATTAGAGAGATTTAGAAAGAATAGAAGGAGCATCTGAAGTTGGATGGAGTAAAATCAGAAATAGTATGTAAAGCAGAAATTAATATATTATAATAGTAGCATTCTAAATATTAGATTCAAATGGATTAGCTCTAGAGTTATCCAGAGTTATCTGACAAAGTCCAAAGTAAGTAAACTAAGGTTTGTAGTTTGACTAATGGTGAAGTCTAAAAGGTGCCAATAACTACATTAAGATAAAAGTGTAATATTAAAGTAGAATGTGTAACACCATCTTTCCATACCTTGTTCTTTTCATGGCCTCAATATGGCCTCATTTCTGGCTCTTTTTGGTGATTATATATCTAACTTGGGGCTCTATAACTTGTCTGCAATATAAGTCCTAAAGAGGGGGTAGTGTTATATTTTTCACACTTTTTGCATTCTTTTCATATACTTTGCTATATGTATACCATAGTCAATGGCAATTTGAACCTTTCAATTAAATTATATCATTCACTTGTTGTCTCAAATATTCTCCTCATTAAGGAGTATTGAGTAAGTAGAGATCCATGGCATGATGTAGGAAGAGGAATGATAATATTCAGATACTATATATTTCAAAATATGGTATTAAATATATTATCTCAGTAAATCAGTCAAATATGTCCTGTAGAGTTTGAATGGCTCAGCAGTATCATGAAACTTAGCTGGAGTTTAGCTAAAATTTAGCTCCATCTGTGTATCAAGTCCAGGTCCTTCAGAGTCAAGTCCAACTAGTGGATGAGTTCATCTAATGGAGAAAGAGATCAGAACAGAGGAGAACTAAAGTCTAGATGGAAGAATCAAGGAGAAGGGATATAGAGGTGAGGACATTGGCACAGACTTGTGTGTTGTGCCCTTGCATAGTTCTGAATCCTTGTATTTCAGAGAAACAGAGTGGAGATCAAAGATTGGACAAGTGAAAGGAGAGACTTAGTTCAATATTCATACTAAGAAGAAAGTACAGGAGGAGCAAGGGATTAAATACTAAAGTCATAAGATATGAGGAGATATGAAACAACAAATGTCAAAAGATGTCAAGTATGTCAAAGTGTAGGAGATAAAACACAATGTAATCAGAAAGTGTTTCAGAGAAAGATATAGGGTTGCAGGGAAAAATATAGAATATTTTATCCTCTTATCACATGTCAATCCCAAAACATAGTATGATGTTCACCTTAACACTTTAAATCAAATCTCTCTTCTGTTATTACATGCTGGTATTACATCTTGCTTTAAATAGTACAACTTCTACTTATATATTGCTTCAAACCTTTGCACAGATAGAGCAAAGAGTTTGTATGTAATAGCAATAGAGATATAACACCATAAAAAAATAGAATGAGATTGTTCTAACAAATGTAATGCATGTCTGCAATCTTCCAGGGTCTATTTCTTGCAAGTCTTAGAATATTGACATAATCATAATGCAATGAGCATAACAATAGTTACATATGAGGAGCTCAAATTGCACAGCAGTTGACTTTATTAGATCATATTTCATATTATATCATCATTTGGATATTGTAAATGTAACAGGTTGAAAATACTAATATTCAAATTGGCCAAAGTCATGGCAACAAAGATCAAAATGGAGAAAAAGGGTGAGAACAAGTGTTGGATGGAATCCTTGGTGATTCCACTTTGAACTGAGGCAGCTATATAGGCTATTATCATAATACATCAAAGATAGACAAATGATGAAAGTAAGTGGGCATGAGATGGCCATGAAACCCAAGCTTACTTAATCTTGGATAGTGACACCACATAAAGGCATTCCAAAGTGAAGCCCTAAGGGCTAGTACAGTGCATGTACCTCAGGGCATGTCATGAGAGTGCTGAGAACTTCCATGTTGTCATTTCGAAACACTCATCTGTCTTGGTGAGCTAGGCCGAAGGTTTACTGTCATCACATTACTCTCTATCTTACGCGTGAATGGTCTCTCCTTAGTTCCGCTGCCAGGGATGCATTGATGAACTCGTGCCACCGGACGGTGTGAGCGTCAGTGCTCGGCATTACTACTAGTTCTCAGCGACGCCATACCTGAGATGCTGGTCCAATCAGAGTCGAGGCTCACTGAGTCCTTGCAAAAGTTGTCAGAAACACAACGTGATTGCTCGGTTCTGCAAGGCTTGCAACAAGTTCACAACAGATGAAGTTTCGGCACGCTGCTAGTTCCGGTGACACACACAAAATAACTCCTTGGTCAGCGTGACATGATCATCAACAATTTCGCCAAATCGAGCGCACGTTCGGTCATCTGTCATGATCGCGTCGGTGGGACGTACAGACAGCGCTACTTGGACTCAACGCTACTCTCGAAAGTCGTGTCACACAATGAGTGTAGTTGATTTGAACCTGGGGCTGTTATTGGTCAGTCAGATCGCGCAGTAGCGAATAGTCCAAGTGATACAGAAATACGGTCGCGCCGAGCGACGTCGCGTAAACTCGCTAGTAGCCGATCACGCTAGACCAAAAACGTAACATATTTCAACATGGCACCCCATGCCGTCAAACAGTTTTTTTGGTTTGCAAGGGCTATTTTCTGACCTAAGCCGAGTTGGGGGAGGGTATATAAAGGTGGGGATAAACCCTCGAAATAAGAACAGAACAGAAAAGCAAGTCCGTCCGCAACGCGCGCGTATTTTGCACTATTCCAAAGTCACGATGCTGCGCTTGTATATGCTTCTCGGCTTGTTTTTGCCTCTCGTCGCGACCGGGGTTTACGCTGCGGACGAGCCGTCCCTTGAACCGACCGTCGTATACAACGGCGGGCTGAACGGAACGGAGATCAGACTGCGCATCGCGAACGGTGGGGCTGGTCAGTCTGGCCTCATCGGCGCGTGGGCGAACGCCTTTATTCAGTACTGTAACAAACAGGGTATCCCGCCTTTCTTGGTTCGTCTTGCGTCTGTCTTCATCGACGTCATGTCTTGACGCCGTATCAGGTTGGCTGGTATCTCGGGGACACCACCGAGAGTCTAGGGTATCTTGCTACCGGGGAAGTCGATATCGCAGTTACCTACAACGAGGCTGCAGAAGAGGAATCTTGCAAGACAGGCGACGCGATTCAACGAGTGTACGGTTTCCGCGTAGGTGCCAAATTTCTGCACGACAGAGTACCATGTGGCGATGACGATCATCTATCCAGGACCACTTTATCCTTGCGGGCCCAACTTCGGACCCTGGGAACCTTGGCAACCTGAATGGTGATGTTATGTCAATGTTCAACCAAATCGTGAGCCAAGGGAACGCAGACGTGGCGGTACTTGGCAGTTATTTTAGTTCGAGAGATGATGAACTGACAGGGATGGGTTTAGGACCCGCCGACTAACCGTTCTGCTGTCCGCTTCCTCTCTCGTTTTGACAAGAGCGCGACGAACATCAAAGAGAGTCTGTTGTTCTGCACAATTGGCCAGGTGTGTCTTCGTTTTGCCATCTATGTTATTTTTGCTTCTCGTACGAGCGACTAAACACCGCTGTCAGGTCCCTTGGGCGTTGGCATATTCGGAATGGTACCATCAGTACACGCGATTCCCGCTCCAGGCACTGCAAGCGGCGTCCTTGCTGGACGAATACACGCTCACCGACAAGGGCACCTGGTTGACTTCGCCCACGAATGTCACGTCAACCCTGAAGATGTACGCCATCGGCGGGGACAGCAACCCGAACGATCCGTTGTTGAACCCTGCGCACATCATCTTGAGCGCTCACGCAGATCCGGCGAACAAGGAGATCTGGCAAACGTTTATGACCTGGGTCACGCAGTCGGATGGCGGTCAAGAGGTTATCCGAACATTTGAGCATCCGCTCGGCGAGGGGACTGTGCTCTACTCCACTGCTCCAAACGTGACGTTGTCGTGCCCATAAGGGATGTCGTAGTATGGTAGCGCGTATTGCGTAGGGCTAGTAGCCATTGATGTGCTTGGAACTGATACATATGAATACTTTTTGAGACCCTTTGCCGTGCGGGCGCTGAAAAGAGATTTGGACGCTTAACTCTTGACCAAACAGTCATCAACAAGAACCGCTCGTTCTCTTCCACCTGAACAGTTGCGAGCAGCGAGCAATGCATGGACTGCTTGTAGCGACTTTTGTTTTCCTGGGCCTGTCGCACGCTGCTACAGTTTATCTCAATCCACCAGACTCACTCCCGCTTCGTCTCTCTTCTCCACAGGCGAATCTCGTCCTAGCAGCCCACCTCGGTCTGGACCAGTTCGAGGTTGTCGATCAACAAGGGCGATTGAAACATCTATTCAGAGAACGCGAATTTGTCGCAAACGGAGCCCAGAGCGCCCTGTTTTTGCTCGTCGACGAGGCCTACGCTCGCGGTACGTCCAGGCCTCGCCGCCTCCACGAATGTCATGGCTCATCTCGGAACGCAGACATCATCCCGTCAACGTTCGCGCCTTCGTTCTCCTTCCCAGAGTCCTCGTCAGAATCCCTGTCGACCTTGCTCCGGACCTGCACCCGACGCGCTGCGCACGTGTACTCGCACGTCGTCGAGAAGCCTTCCGTCCCGAATCAGGGTGTCCCGCACACGCTCGACATCTTTTCCACACCGACGCCCGCCAATGAAGCGTTCCGAGCCGACGTCTCGACTCTCATCGGCTTCCTCGACGCCCCTCCTGCATCCGACCGCTTTGCTGCGCTCGCGCTGACCGGCCTGCCCAAACTCGCAGTGGCCCATGGGCGGTCGAGCGAACAATACGCGCGCGCGGCGGACGCGTTGCGTGCTGCCATCGAGGCCACGCTCGGCGAGGGGTCAGTTCGCCTTGCGCTGGTATCGTACGCCCCAAGCAGCCAGCGGAGGAGTCCCCTGCTCGCTGCCGCTGAGCAGTCCGTCGCGGCTATGCCTTCGCTCGGGCCCGCACAGGTGCTCTCCTCATCTTGCTTTGCGTCGGCGGAGATGTGCGACGGTGTGACGGGCGGCTGCTCTGGGCACGGACAGTGCACAAACGTGACGCGGGCAGGGCGTGCGTGCTTCGCATGCGTCTGCGCGACCACGGTGAGCGAGGCGGGCAAGGTGCAAAACTGGGCAGGCAACGCTTGTCAGCGCAAGGACGTGAGCGGGTGCGTTTCTTTTCTTTTCTTATTTCATATCTTCCTTTGATTGCATGGGGGCTGACGAGGTGATATGTTTGTAGTCCGTTCGTGCTGATCGCGGGTACTGTGATCACCCTGATTCTACTCATGGGTGGTTCTGTGTCCTTGTTGTATGCGATCAGCGATCAGCAGCTGCCGAGCATACTGACAGGCGGTGTTGGTGGTGGAACGCGTAAGGAATGAGAACGGACGTTTTTTTGTGTTACGACTGGCTCTGACTGCATTTCTATACTGCTACCTGATATCATTTCACTTGGCGCTCGGGGCCGCACGGTCGAGTTCGATGCTGAACGTTCGAACACCAATCATTTCACATGAATGTAAGCTACGTGTCCGTCACGACGTTGCCCCTAGCAGCCGAACCCTGACACCCAGGACTTCCATTGGACTGGTAGACACAAAAGGAAGGTGTGGGGGGTTAGGCTTATTGGGTCCCTACAAAGTTCAATCGGAAGTCGTTTTATCAACTTGTCTTGACTTCGCCCATTCCACCGTAGCTGCAACCGGCTTGTAGATATCTGTCCATTTCTGCCATCTCTGTTTGTCGCGTGTGGATCATCGATGTTATCTAACACAGGTATGCCCTCGGTCGCACCTCGGTATCCGCTCGGTCCTCGCTGACAGTCCCACAAAAAGATGATGGTTCTAAAGTTACCAAAAAAACTACCCAGCATGATGCCATGATCTACTCGATGGCGGTCCTGCCGGGCCTCGAGACTGGGGGTGCTGTATGTGGCCTTTCGGACGGGACAATAGAACTATGGGAAGAAGGCGATCGCAAGAACATCGCGCAGACGAATGGACCGGTGTGGGCTGTTGTCGCTTCTCACGATTTAAAGCATATCGTGAGCGGAGGGGATGATGGTCGGATCACCATATGGGACGTCAGCTTGACAGTGCGACAAAAAATCCAATCTGCTCCATCCAGAGCGAGAGTTACGGCGTTAGATATGTCTCCAGACTCGGGGTCCGTGGCGAGTGGATCAAACGATGGAGAGCTCAGCGTCTGGAACATCACGTCGGGCGAGCGTCTCGTTGGGCCCCTGGCAGCACATTCGAATCATCAAGTGAGATGTATTCAATTCTCACCGCGAGGCGACCGCATTGCGACAGTGGCAGATGGCGACACCTCGCTTCGCATTTGGAACAGCTTGACAGGCGAGCTTCTTCTGGATGTCACGGAACGCCTCCCTCTTGCTGTGGTTTGGTTGAGCGACGAACAGGTTCTGGTTGCTTCAGAGACGCGCACTCAGTGCCTTGACGTATCCACTGGGTCGACCCTTGCATCATGCCCGAAAGGCATGTCTCAACTCTCCATCTCGCACGGCCGCACAATGGTAGCTGGGTGCAACAAACGAGATGTGTGTCTATGGGATGCAGACACGCTTAGCTGGGGTCCTTGCATTGTCAAGCCTGATTATGAGCCGCGTTCTGTGGTTATATCCATTGGTGGTATCTTAGTCGGAGGAGGTAATCAGTCCTCACTCTGGACTCTGGAGGACCTTGGGTTGTTCGTTGACCTCGCGCAGGGATTCGTCCACGACGCTGTGAGCAAGCTTTTCATAGTTGACAACCTCTGTGAGCTGACGTTGTTGCCTCGTTTTGAAACCCTAGAACCTGGTTGTGAGTATTCATCGTTCCCATGGAGCATTTTACTGAAACTTGGTTTGTTTTACAGATATTCGAGAGGTTCATCACCGAGTTTGTGACACTGTTCAAACTGCAAGCATCCTCCAAAATTGCTGAGGCGTACTCAGCACGTGCTATTATTCGATCACGCATGAAAAAGTGGGTCGATGCCCTCCATGACGCCGATATGGTGACTTTCCATACTCTCGTTCTTCGTCAGTGCTTAGTGTATTCGGTCTCAAGGCAATCGAGACAAATCTTCCAAAAGAAGGTTATATCTCGAAGAGCATCGTTCTGTGTTACCAGGGGAATTACGAAGACGCGATGCGGGTAGCTGATCTTGCCTTGCTCCATGCAGACTCAAAAGATGAAACAAAGGATTTTTTGCTCATCAAGGTATGTAGCATTCCTTCCGTTTTTATCCCGGTATGATACAATGTTTTTAAGGCTGTACTAGTATTTCTATCTGGCCATCATAATGCCGCTATCTCCCGAGTAGAAGATTTAGTGAAATTCAACCCCAATCATCCATTTCCTCGTTCCGTCTTGGTTAGTCTTGCTTTGGTCCCTGACTTATGGCAACGATGTAACTCGATTTTTTTATTAGGCACAAATGCTTCTTTTTCTTGCGGAAGCTGCAGTGAACAACCGCGAGTATGATCTCGCCATAGATCTTTTAACACGGGTTGGAGATCCCGGGGCGCCAGACGCAGCTCCATCTTGGATGCGTTACTCGACGGTATGTGACCTCAGTGGTTGTCGTAGCGATGCGTCACGTGTGTCTGATGAGCTCAAAGATCACGGGATGGAATCTTAGGCGAGTGAGAATCACGGTCCATCGCCGAAGGTGCGAAGTCTTTCTAGCTGCCGGTCATCCGAAGGATGCAACGGATTCTTTCTGCACAATGATGAATGCCCTCGAAAAGGAGATGACGTCTCCAGACGAAACTGAGTGGATTGCCGGTGGGATTCCCTAGTTTATTTATCCCCCCTGTAGACCCCTGATACAGAACACCAGACTTCAAATCTCGCTGTCTAAAGGCGTTGGAGCAACATGGAGACGCTGCCATAGAATCTGCTGCATACGAGGACGCCATTGCCCATTATACCAAAGCACTGTCTCTTAATCCCTCGTCAACAAACCTCTTGTCTAAGCGAAGCAAGGCACGAGTTGGAATTGCGTCGTGGGATGAAGCATTGGAGGACGCTGATGCGGTAAGTGTGTTGCCGTGTACATGGGAGCGACTGGCCGATATGGTCGCAGGTGATCAAGCTTAATCCTTCTTCTCCCTGTGGCTACGAAAGAAGGCATGCAGCACTGCTCAGTGCTCTACGATTTGACGATGCAATCGAAGCGTACAACGATATACTTCTGAAGATGGAACAATCGTCTGATCCTATTATTAGGGGTAAGCATTATCGGATTCCGTTGGTGGCACTGTCTGAGTGGTCCCATTGTCTCGTAGAATCCCGTAATACCTATGTGGGCCCGTCACAGACCAAGGCGACTATTCGCAAAGCGGTCAGATGGGCTCAAAGGGATGCACCGTTGGTCCTTATTAACACAGAGACCGGTCGTCTTTGTGACGAGAAAGAACGTGCGCACGAATTTGAAGCAGATCCAAGATTCAAGGAGCTCATAGCATCCATGACGACAAAGATCGACGACTCTCGCATCAGGAAAGTCGTCAAGGAATACTTTCGATATGCTACGTTTTCCCATACTTGGGAAGGTGCCGAACCTCTCTTCCACGACGTCCTCCAAGGATCAGTGCAGAGCCTAGCGGAGTCGCCGACAGCCTTGAAGTTGGTGACGTTCTGTGCAAAGGTGCAGGAGGCTGGGTTGCGATGGGCATGGTGCGATACATGTTGTATCAACAAAATGGACGGACCGGTGCTTCAAGAATCGTTGACGTCGATGTTTCAATGGTATCACGAATCAGCGCTCACGATCGTGCACCTGAAAGGTGTGCTGTCTGATGCGGAATTAGGTGCTCTCGAGAGGAGTATTTGGAACACGCGTGCGTGGACTTTGCAGGAATTCTTCGCATCTAGGGTTATCCAGTTTTACACCGAGGATTGGAAACCTTATCTTTCGTTCGAAAACGCGTACAACCACAAGGATTCGACTGCGATCATGGAAGAGATGGCGCGCGCAAACGGGGTCAATACTCAAGTTCTTCTTTCCCTTCGTCCAGGATCAGAGGATATTCGACAGAAGCTTTGTCTTGCTGCAGCACGGATTGCCACGAAACAAGAGGATATAGCCTACTCACTGTTTGGTATTTTTGATGTCTCTATCCCGGTGACATATGGGGAGGGGCAGCAACGTGCAGTGGGACGGCTGTTACAGGAGGTGCTGACTAGGTCTGAGGATGTGACTATTCTTGCCTGGACAGGGAAGGGATCTGAATATAACAGCTGTCTTCCAGCGGAGATGTTGGTATATCGCGAGGGTGTGTCTCCGCATGTTCCATCGCTAATGGAGGATGGGGAGATGGACATGGAAGTTGTGGAACTGCGGACATCTTCGGGACATGTCGACTCTGTTGTCATGCTCTATGACCGGGTCGTCCTTCTCCCATCTCCGCGACTGGCCAGCCGGCGCCTGAGCCTGTGTTGCATCATGTTCCCGCTGAGAGGCCAGTTGGTCCTGACTGGCGATCCTCATTGTCGCGTCTATCGCGGCATCACCTCTGGATTAGGGAATGTGGAGATCAAGACGAGGGAGGACCTGAGTGGTCATCACAACATGGTTCTGGTACACCCATGGCTCAAGTGCCTTCTTGATCCCGCTCTCCATTTTGAAGAACTGACTGCGGACGACGACTCTGGCAGTGAACTACCGCTAACCCCGGTTGATGGGGACGATGGAGACAACGACCCTCATGTATCATTTACCGACACGCCCTCTTTCTCGACGTCGGATACCCTGTCCACGTCCGATTCATTACGGCTCGACAAGCTTACCAGATCGCTGCGGCTCTTTGCGCGTCTGAGGCAGCCCTTTGGGGCGCTGCTGCTCGCTCCCCTATCTCACAATGAATACAAGCGTGTTGCGTCGGACGTTCCTATCGTCGTCCAATTACGCAAGGATGTCACGCCGCGGTACCTCGCGCAGAAGATTCGAACGCTGGATATCCTGTAAATGCTTTGTTTTCGGTCGCTGTCGTTATCTATTCACATGGTTTATATCGCTTTCTGTAACGTGTACCGAATAATTAGCATCGTTCCTGTGCTAGTGGGATGAGCTCCGGCTGCATTTGCATACTGCCGCCTGATATCATTTCACTTGAAGCTCGCGGCTACATGACGCTGGGCGTTATCGTGTCACATTAATGTAAGCTACGTATCCATTACAGCACTACCTGTTGTCCTTCTCGTACGTGTTCTCGTTCGACCACTGCAAGGCCCACTTGCATGCGCGAGGGCTATGTAAAAAATGTCCCGTCGACCAGAATAGGCCCTCGTTAGTCTGTCGCATTGGCATCACGCCATTCCTCAGCTAGAGGATACTGAAGACGCAACCTGTTCTCCCACGTCTCTCCGCCTGAGGCTCTGCAGCTCAACGTTGACTATCCCCCAGCAGGCCTCGTACTGATCGCGCAGGGGAAGGCGGTTAAGCGGCTCCTTGTTCCACACGCTCAAGTCGACAAGCTTGAGCGCTGGGCAGAGCGCGTGCAGCAGGCAAGCGACGGCGACGGGGGAACTGATCGGGGAGTTGCCGAGGCAGAGGTCATGGAGCATACCAGGGCGATGCCCGACGAAGGCGGCGGCGGTGGCGGCGGCGGCGCATATGACCGGTTTGGTCGCGTCGATGACGAGGGAGAGCGCTCTCAGCCTGGGGCAGGCGCAGACGAGGCGGGCGAGCGACCGGACTGTCGGGAGGGACGCGTACGGGTGGTTGACGCACGTCGAGAGCGAGAGCTGTTCGACATCTGGCCAGGCGGAGGCGAGCTCGGTGATGTCGTCGTCGTCGAGCGTAAACGTGGAAAGCCCTTCGAGAAAGACGACGCGGAGGCGGGCGAAGTTGAAGAGGGGCCGGATGTCGCGGATGGTCGCCGCCGCGTTTGGGGACGGAAAGTGCGGATGAACGACGGAGAGGTAGAGCTGGGTGAGGGAGGCGTGCACGCATGACCCCGCGAGCGCTGCGAACAGGTCCCGGAGAGAGGGCGAACCGGAGAGCACCTCTCCAGCGTTGAACAGGTCGAGCCTGAATTCCTGCAACGCCAAGTGGAGACCTCGCAGGCAGGCGGTCGTCGTCGCCAACAGTCCGGTGTAAAAATGAAGGTGTTGGAGGCGGGCGAAAGACAACTCTTGCGAGCCGAGACTGTGGGAGAGAGTGGACAGGCGGGCGGAGGCGCACGCGGTCAAGGACTCCAAGTTCTTTGCGCGACTGAGGTGGGTCAGTGCGGGAACGGTGAGTTCGTCACAGGAGACCTGTTTGAGGTTCCTCCAGTGACATATCGAAGTGGACAGAGCGTTTGCGAGGTCATCGCTGAGATTTTCGGTAGACGCGGAAATAGACACGTCAATGATGTTTGGGCAGAGAACGCCAAGCGCTGCGACCAACGCGAGACTGGCAGGGTCGGTAGCGAACTCGGCAGAGAGCGAGGTCAATGCTGGCCCGCATATAAGACGGAGAAATGGAAGCATTGCGAGGTGGTGGTCAGGATACCAGGCGACGGTACGCAAATTTGGGAAAAAGGTGTCGGGGTTCGGTGGATTAGACAGACATGCGAATCGGTCAAAATAGGGGTCGTCGTCAATCATGCACATGTAGAGGGAGCGGGTACGAGCCGAGTATCTGCGCAAGGACGTCCATTGCTGCGAGGTCAGATGGTGGATATGTGGGGTCTGCTGCCGGTTGAGTTGGGGTGGACGAGACCAATGACGTGAAGACTCGCCTGCTGGTTGTCGTCTGGAAGGGCCTGTGCGAGGAGATGTACAAATGGATAGACGCTATATAAGTTCTTCCAGAGTTCATCGAGAGCTGGGTCGTGGAGGGCACGACAAGTCCTAGCGAGGGCAGGGAGGGATGAATGGTCGAGCACGGCGCATATGTCGGTGGAGATCTCTGATATGAGCAAGGCGTGATGCATCTCTCTGCGAGGGTCGTCCGGTGGGAACTTCAAATACTGATATTCTGATGTCTGTGAGGTGTGGTGGAGAGTCGTGTGCGATGTTCACTTGAAGTTTATAATAGACGGCTGTGCTATTGGCCATCGAAACTTGGGGAGGAGGAGGAAAGTCACTGATTTCGCACGGCAGGTGCTAAGACACATTTCCCAGCGACGACGACAATCAATGATGGTGGTCGATGGTACACATCACCATCATCGCCCGTCAGGACTCAAGCAGGTGAGCTGTACCCACGTCTGTCTAGCAGTTACATATCTGCAACATCTGGCAGCAAAACAAGCCCTTCAAGTCAAAGCATGCCACCAAATCATCACTCAAGGAACGTGCCAAAGGTTGGATTTCGTTCCGTGCATCCGTACACATGCGACACCTTCTTATTGTTCTTCTTGCTGTTCCTCAGGTCGTACAGAGCGTCCCTCTGCAAAGTCACCCGCAGCGAGCACCGCTGCACAGGTTCGTCTGAACAGGCGCAACACCCAAAAGCAGGCGCAGGCCGCAAAGCGCGCCTCTCTCGTCACATCGACCCGTATCTTCAATGGCGTCGACGGTGCCCCTCGCATTGTCGCTGTCATCCCCTTGTGCGAAGACGTCAGCACGGTCGATGCCGTCCGTGCCCTCGCGACGTCAGTAACTGAAGACATCGACGGCATCGGCGACAATCTGCCCATTTGGAACATAAAGTCTGTCTTTCTGTCGCTGTCCTCGTCCGCTGTGATTGACCCGCCCTCTTCTCTGCCAAGGACGCATCGCTTCAAGACATCGCTTCAGTTCATTCCGGTTCGGTACGGCGCACACTGGCAGGCCCTCGATGCCGCCAAAGCGGCCGACTACATCCTCTTCCTGCTCAGTCCGACCATAGAGGTCCCAGAAGCAGGCGACACCCTCCTGCGTACGCTCCAAGCACAAGGTCTTCCGACTGCCGTTTCCGCGATCCCACCCGACCCGTTCGCATCGTCGCTCGACCCGAAATCGCGCACGGCCGTCTTGAAATCGCTGCTCTCCTTCATGCAATATTTCGACCCTTCCCAAGGACGGGTGTACGACCTGTCCTCTCCTTCCGAATCATTGAACGCACTGCGCTCCTTGTCAGAGGGTCGGCCGGACGAAGTGCGGTGGCGATCGGGAAGAGCGTGGATCGTAGGCGAGAGTGCGCAGTGGGAGGATGGAACTTTGCAGGTGACTGGTGTCGTGCGGGGAAGCTGTCTAAGTGCCAACAGACTCGTGCATCTCCCTAATTTTGGCGATTATCTAGTGACTAAGGTGCGTTGCGTCCGTTTGTTCGATCGATCGTCGTGCATAGGCTGCTGATTCGCGCTCGATAGATCATGTCCGCTCCCTCTACGTCGCGATCAAAGCATCACAAGGCAGTTGCGATGGAGATCGAGTCTAAGTTGCTCTCCGAACGAATACCTTCCATGGCCGACTCCATGATCTCGACCAATGTCCCAGACAACATGGAAAACGAGCAAACGTGGCCGACCGAAGAGGAGATGGCCGGCGCAGCCACCGGGGATCAAGGTATGGAAGATGTCAAGGTACCTGATGCGAAAAAGGGCACGACACCCAAACGAATCAAGCGCATACCAAAGGGCATGAGCGAATACCAAGCGTCGTGGATCGTCGACGAAACCGACGACGAGGATGGCAACAAAGAAGAAAAGGAAGAAACGGTTGCAGAGGAGGAAATGGTACCCTTGGTCGAGACCTTGGAGCTGGAGAGCGAAAAGAAGAGCATCGTAACGTTCCAAGATCTCGATGCAGAGGAAGAAGAGAAACAGTGAGAAACGAAACGGCTTCCCTTTTCTGCATGTACATCGATTCATCTATGCTTTGCGTTTCAGACTCCAGGATTGGCGGAAGCGTGCTCAGGAAGAACGCGACGCGAGGGAGTTTCCTGATGAAATCGACACGCCTCGTGACGTTCCTGCGCGTACGCGGTTTGCACGGTATCGTGGCCTACGGTCGCTCCGAACGAGTCCATGGGATCCGTACGAAAACCTGCCAAAGGACTATGCCAGAATATTCGAGTTTGAGGAATTCAAGCGGACGGAGCGGGACGTATGTCGGGCAGCAGAGGCTGAAGGTGTAGAGGTACGTCTAGCTCGCTCGTTCTGCCCACCTTCATACCCAATATGCTACCAGCCGGGAACGAGGGTCACGGTGTACTTGGAAGGCGTTCCACAAGAGGCAAACGATCCGAGCCACGCGCCAATCGTGCTTTATGGTCTCTTCAAACACGAGCACAAGAAGACAGTCCTCCACTTCACCGTCCAACGCAATACGGAGTACTCTGAATCTGTGAAATCAAAGGTAGCGCACCATGTCCGTTTCAGGCTACTCTTGATGACGACGTCCGTCCGTCCGTGTCCATTTCATTTCAGGATCCATTAATTGTTTGCTACGGACCCCGTCGGTTGCGCGTCCGTCCCATTTACAGCCAGCACACGCGGGGAGGCGGAAAAGGTGCTAACAACGTGCACAAGTTCGAGCGTTTCCTGTGGCACGGTACGACGGTCGTTGCGAGCGTTTACGCCCCGGTCGCGTTCGGTAAGCAACCCTGCACGCTCCTGCGGGAGTCGGAGCACACAGACGGTGAGGCAACGTTTCCCTTATCCGTCCGTGCGTCCGTGTGTGCATGTGTTGACGCCCCGTCCCATCCCTGCAGCCCCGCACCTCGTCGCGATGGGGACCTTCCTCAACCCAGATACGACACGTATCATCGCCAAGCGTGTCGTCCTCTCTGGCCACCCCTTCCGTGCGCACGGCAACAGCAAGATGGTGACGGTGCGGTACATGTTCTTCGACCCGGACGACGTGGCATACTTTGCGCCGGTGCAGCTGCACACGAAGCGCGGGCGTGCGGGGCATGTCCGCACGTCGCTCGGCACGCACGGGTACTTCAAGGCGCACTTTGATGGGCCGGTCACGCAGATGGACACGGTGTGCATGGCGCTATATAAGCGGGTGTATCCACGATGGAGCGAGACGTGGTGCGTGCCCACAGTGCAACCAAGGGAGGGCACCAACGGCAGCGGTTCTGCGAGGGATGCGAGCGGGGACGTGGTGATGCAGGACTAGAACATACGAATACGATTGCTGGGTCGCAATACTGAACACCTGTAGCTCGAGACACGATAGCATAAAGTTATCCAACCAGCACGTACAAACAACACAATAGTTAAGACTGTGAAGACGGGAGAGGGGAGAGGGGATCAACAGCGACTGGGGAAGCAGAGAGAGAAAGAGATGATACGTCTAATGAAACCTCGCAACAATAGCCGTCGTTCAAATCACTGGTCCTCGAACGGGTTCTCGACAAATTCGGGCTCCTCCCTGTCTGTCGAGCTGTCTGTCGTACTCTCCGAATGCGCAGCCGCCATGCGTGGCGCAGTAGCTGCCACCCCAACGCCGATGCCGGCACCAAGAGCACCAGGCTGTAGCGGTGACTGAGGCCGCACGAGCGATATCGGCCGTTTCGGCAGCAGTCCGAGCTTGCCTGCGACCGAAAAACGTGGTTAGATACAAGCCAACGCATCAAGAAGGTAGAAACGCACTGAAATCGACGCCCCCTGGCGTTCCGGTCGTCGTCGTGCCCTTTGCGCCGGCAATCGTCGGAGAGAGCGACCGGACGGGCGGGGACGACGGGAACGAGCGATATGACGGCGGTGTGCTCAT
The DNA here is from genome assembly GCA_038088995.1 of Guyanaporus albipodus. Taxonomy (NCBI): domain Eukaryota; kingdom Fungi; phylum Basidiomycota; class Agaricomycetes; order Boletales; family Boletaceae; genus Guyanaporus; species Guyanaporus albipodus. The sequence goes on from JBBPKA010000022.1 coordinate 201,150, forward strand.
GGACGATGGCGTCAGCGGGGAGGCCGGGTTATTGGCAATGGCCGCCGGCGGTGTCGCAGACCGCTGCCCGGTGGCGGCGGCAGCTGTAGAGGCAGTCGATGCAGCGACAGTAGCTGTGGTGGCTGTGACGGGGACAGCGGCCGAGGCCGTCCTCCTGTCGTCGAGCTGAATCTCTTCGTCGTCGTCGTCACCGTAGAGGGCGTATCCTCGCGTGTTAGGATCGTAATACGAGGCCTGCTGCGTACCGGTGGACTGCGCAGACTCTGTCGTCGTCGCCGGACGCGTGACGCCTGAGCGCGGGGGAGAAGACGACAGACTCGTGCTCGTTCGAGCCGACCATGACTGGCTTGATGGTCGTTGCGGCGGCCGAGCAGGTGGTTCATAAGATTGTGCGTATGCGTACGCGCCCCGTCCTGGGTCCGATTGCTGAGCAGCATACGCCGAAGAGGATCCCTCTTGTTGTTGTTGGGACTGACTCGGGTTCTGCGACCACGACCGCCCCTGACCCTGGTCGAATTCTTGCATCTTTGCTCTGACTTTGGACACGATGGACGAAAAAGTCTTCTTCCCAGCTACAAGAGATTCATCGAGGGTAAGGGGGGAGGGAACGGAACGGGCACGATCAAGCCATCAGCCAGTGAATGGGACCGGGAGAGCGTACGAAAAAACGTACATTCAGCGATGCGATTGAACCCTTCCTGGAAATCTGCCATGGTGTCCCTCCCGCCTCCTCCCGCCTGACCTTGCGTCTGTGGTGGACCCTCAGGCTGATTACCCAAACTACCCGTCCCTCCCCCTCCTCGTCGGGGCTGATAAGGCTGATACAGCGTGTGACCCTCCGGCGTCTGTGGCTGCCACCACGCTTGAGCCTGAGAGGCGGCTTCTTGTTCTTCGAGCGCCAGCCTCCTCGCGAACTGCTCGTCGAGCGCTTCCTGCGAGAGACGCTGGGTATCCCTGGACGGAGCCGACTGGAATTCGTTCTGCGGTTCCTCCGTGGCAGGCGGGTTGGGCGGGACGAAAGACGGGTCGTTCATCCCCAGTAGCACATCAAGCGCACGATCGTGGTCGTGGTTCGTCGATTCGAGCACGAAATGGCTGAATGAAAAGAAAACGGTTGAGCAACGGATGCGACAGGAGAGGGCACGATGGGGTTGTACTGACATGACAGCATCGTCAAAATCGGGAAAGATGGCCTTGAGCGATGCGACCTGCGGGTCCGTCCGAGTTGTGTCGTCTGCTTGCATGGGTGGCTGCGCGCGCGGGGTTTGGGCAGATGGAGGTTGTGGCGAAGAAGACAGGATCATGCTACGATGGTCTTGCCAAACGGCGTCGATGTCCCTACCGAAGCCAGTGGATTTGAACCCTAAATGCTGACCTGTTGCGGGGTATCGGAATCTAGCTCTAGTGAGTGGGCCATGGTTCAAGAGATCGCCGGGCAGGCTACACACCGTCCACTCGAGATAACAGTCGTTGATGTGCAGCAGGTCCTGACGGTGTTGTTTGTCCAGCCTACCAGACCGCGCCGCAGCGAAATATGTCCAGTGGCTGTGACTTCTATCACATTCCGCCAATACAGGAACAATGTCAAACATTTGGTACACGTTACAGAAAGCAATGCAAAACGTGTGAACAGACAACAACACCAACCAAATCTCTACAGGACATCGAGCGTCCGAATCCTCTGCGCGAGGTACCGGGGTGAGGCGTCCTTGCGTAGTTGAACGACGATAGGAACGTCCGATGCAACACATTTGTATTCATTGTGAGACAATGGAGCGAGCAGCAGTGCCCCAAAGGGCTGCCTCAGACGCGCGAAGAGCCGCAACGATCTGGTAAGCTTGTCAAGCCGTGAAGAATCGGATATGGACGGGGTATCCGACGTCGAGAAAGAGGGCGTGTCGGTAAATGATACATGAGGGTCGTTGTCTCCATCGTCCCCATCAACCGGAGTAAACGGTAGTTCACTGCCAGCGTCATCGTCCACAGCCAGATCTTCAAAGTGGAGAGCGGGATCAAGAAGGCACTTGAGCCATGGGTGTACCAGAACCATGTTGTGATGACCACTCAGGTCCTCCCTCGTCTCGATCTCCACATTCCCTAATCCAGAAGTGACGCCGCGATAAACGCGACGATGAGGATCACCAGTCAGGATCAACTGGCCTTTGAGTGGGAACATGATGCGACACAGGCTCAAGCGCCGACTGAAGAGACGCGGGGATGGGAGAAGCAAGACTTGGTCATATAGCATGACGGCAGAGTCGACATATCCCAAGGATATCCGCAGTTCCACAACTTCCATGTCCATCTCCCCATCCTCCACTGGTGATGGAACATGCGGAGACACGCCCTCGCGATATACCAACATCTCCGCTGGAAGACAGCTGTTATATTCCGATCTCTTGCCTGTCCAGGCAAGAATAGTCACATCCCCAGACCTAGTCAGCACCTCCTGTAACAGCCGTCCCACTGCACGTTGCTACCCCTCCCCATATGTCACCGGGATAGAGACATCAAAAATACCAAACAGTGAGTAGGCTATATCCTCTTGTTTCGTGGCAATCCGTGCTGCAGCAAGACAAAGCTTCTGTCGGACATCCTCTGATCCTGGACGAAGGGAAAGAAGAACTTGGGCATCCACTCCATTTGCGCGCGCCATCTCTTCCATGATCGCAGTCGAATCCTTGTGATTGTATGTATCTTCGAACGAAAGGTAAGAGGGATAGTAGGAGATTGTGAAGGAGATGGGGGTCAAGAGTGGAGGGAGTGTTGATGATGGTAGTGGTGAATGAGGCCATAATAGCCTTATTTGCATTAGCCTTGCCCTTACTCTTGCCATGGCACCCTTTCTTCTTCTGCTTTCCCTTGTCCAATGATGCCACTGCATCTACTGCTGAGCCTTGTGGCTTTTGCAGGGGTAGGTGCTGCATTTGGCCTTGGCCTTGCAGCTTCAGCTGCTGCTGCTGCTATTGGAATGTGGGGGTTTGGTCTTTTGACTTGACTGCAGAGATTTTATTGGCATTGGCAAGGGTTTTACCCTTTTTCAGGTGCTGGTCCCAGTTAAAGGCCACAGCTTCCTTTATATGGGTGAAGAATGATTCTACTATGATACCAGAATTATTTTTCTCTTGAATCAATATTTGCATGAAGACAGACATATTTATGGGGAGCTTTGCAAGTGCTAGGATTTCCTGGACTTTAGGGTCAAATGAATATTTCATATAGTCCAGGTGTGCAATAAGATTCTCCATCTTGTTGAACACCAAAGTGGGGTGCAAAGTTTCTGGAACCTGCAACTCAACCAACTCTTTAAAAACAGTATATGTTTGGGCAACTCCAATCATCTTGTTGTTGGTAGTGAGGATGGTAAGAAGATCTGAAGCAGTGAGACATGCTACATAGTATATACAAAGGATGGATGAAAGGTGAAAGTTAATCTGGCCAATAATTGTGTCTTGGACATGGCAATATGAGATGTAGTAGTTCTGCTCTTCAGTGGAGGTGATGGCATCTGGCTTGTTGGGCTCAGAGATGTCAGTCATCTAGAGGCAGCTAGTAGATTGGAGAAGAGCTTTGATGAGGGGCCACCAGTTGTCATAGCCAGTGCCATTGAAAATGGAGATTTGGAGGCCAGAGTTGTTGTTGGAGGGAGATATGATAGATGTTGAGAATCTACATAGCAACAGCAACAGCATACATTATAGAAATGAAACAAACCTGCATGGGTTTCCCTTATTCAGGCAGCAAATAGCAAGTGTGAGTGTAGCTCAAACACTGCATTTAGCTATCTTTTCAATAAGAGACCCTACTGCACAGAGGTGTGACAGCCAGGGAAGCACTGATTCAGTAGGCAACTGAAGGTGTAGACACTTTCACATCACACTCAATATGTGCTACCAGGGTTCATAACCTGTTGAAGCCATGCTTAAGAGAGTTAGCCCAGAGAATTACATACTGAATGGATGAAGTGCTAGCAGCTGGCTGGTTTCTGTTGAAGATAGTAGTTCAAGTTTTAGAGATCTATTCTAACTCTGACATAAGATCAAAGTACAATGTATACAAGTCACATGACTACAGTACAAGAGAAATAGAAATTCAACAGCAGATTCTATGGCAGCATCTCCATGTTGGTCCAAAGCCTTGAGACAACAGGATTTGAAGTCTGATGTACTGTATCAGGGGCCACTGTGGGGATAAACAAAGTAGGAAAACCCCACCGGCGATTCACTCCGTTTCATCTGGGGATGTCATTTCCTTTTTGAGGGTGTCCATCATTGTGCAAAAAGAATCCGTTGCATCCTTCAGGTGACTGGCAGCTAGAAAGACTTCGCACTTTTGGCGGTAGACCATGGCTCTCACTCGCATGAAATTCCATCCCGTGATCTTTGAGCTCATCAGACACAGATGTTATGGCACCATCACGACAACTGCTGATGTCACATACCTTTGACAAAAAGTTCAAAGACAAATTTTTGTTCGGCGCCCCGGGATCTCCGGCCCATGTCAAAAAATCTACTGCGAGATCATATTTGCGGTTCTCCACCGCAGTTTTCGCAAGAAAAACGAACATTTGTGCCTAATGAAAGATCCAATTACATCTATCCAATAAATCAGGGACCAAAACACGACCTACTAAGACGGAACGGGGCAATGAATGATTGGGTTCGAGCTTCACTGTATCCTCTACCCGCGAGATAGCGGGATTATGACGGCCAGATAGGAATATGAGCACAGCCTCAAAAACCGTTGTATTATAACGCGATGAAAACCGAAGAAACGTTACATACCTTGACGAGCAACAAAAAGCTCGTGTTATATGTTGAGTCTACATGGTGAAAAGCGAGATCGACTACCCGCATCGCATCTTCGTAATTCCCTTGGTGGCACAAAACGGTGCTCTTCGAGATATAACCTTGTGGCGAAGGACTTGTCTCGACTGCCTTGAGACCGAACACACTAAGCACCGACTAAGAACGAGAGTATGGAAAATCACCATCTCGGCATCATAGAGAGCATCGGACCACTTTTTCATGCGTAGTCGCACAACGGCACGCGTTGAGTACATCTCAGCGATTTTGGGGGATGCTTGCTGTTTGGACAGTAGCATCAGCTCGCTGAAAATCCTCTCGCATATCTGTAAAACACGCAAAGTGTAAGTAAAGTGCCCCCCCAGCGCCAATGAACACTCACAACCAGGTCCCGAATTTCCGAAACGACGCAACGATGTTAGCTCACAAAGAAGTCGTCAACTATAAAAACTCGCTCACCTTGCCGTCGATGTGTCCCTGTTCGGGGTCAACAACAAGACCAAGGTCCCTCAGCTTCCAGAGGGAGGATTGATTATCTCCTCCAGCTAGGAGACCACCATAGAATGTGGCTCATAACCGGGCCTGACGAAGCAGGGGCCCCAGCTAAGCGTGTCGACATTCCAGAAATACATATCTCGTTTGTTGCACCCAGCTACTATTGTGCGGCCGTGCGAGATAGAGAGTTGAGACATGCCTTTTGGGCATAATGCAAGGGTCGAGCCACTGAATGCATCGAGGCACTGAGTACGCGTCTCTGAAGCAACCAGAATCCGTTCGTCGCTCAACCACACCATGGCGCAAGGGTGGAGTTCCGTGATATCCAGAAGAAGCTCACCTGTCAGGCTATTCCAGATGCGAAGTGAGGGGTCGCCATCTGCCACAGTAGCAATGCGGTCGCCTTGGGGTGAGAACTGGACACATCTCATTCGGTGATTCGAATGTGCTGCCAGGGGCCCAACGAGACGCTTTCCCGACGTGATGTTCCAGACGCTGAGCTCTCCATCGTTTGATCCACTCGCCATGGACCCCGAGTCTGGAGACACGTCTAATGCCATGATTCTCTCTCTGGACGGAGTGGACTGAATTTTTTGTCGCATTTCCAACTCGGGGCCCCATATAGTGATCCAGCCGTCGCCCCTCCGCTCACGACATGTTTTGAATCATTGGAAACGGCAACAGCCCACGTAGATAGTGGCTGAATCGGACACGTGGTTGCAGTGAGCGCACATTTGAGTTAGATGTCATTGACGTCCACCCACAACAAACGGAAGTGGCAGATATCTACGAGTTGATGTCGTCGGCCATGGTGGAGTGGGGCAGTCAAGGTTTGGGATGTAATTCCGCCGGTGCAGGAGTCCGGACTTTTCGAGTCCCGACCTGTCGATGACAGTGATGAACTTGAACGTTGAACCACCAGTCATTAGGAAATCTGGAATTGTGAGTGATCACAACAACGCAGCAAGTCGTTCGAGCTACCAAAGCCAAATAGCAGTAATTATCATTGCCATGAACTACCCCTTATGCTTCAAGCTAACGATCCTCTCCTGACCTGGTCTAGTGCCCTCAGACATTGATCTTTCTGCATTCGAAAGTAGCCACAATCCAACAACGGCTTTCTCTACGACGGGGATCGACCAAGATTGAAGTCGCTGTAGTTGAGCAAAATGTTTGTTCGCTCATCATGCATGTGACACATCTTCCCCAGGCTTTGATGTCTGTCTTGACTTCCCGCTTTCTTTCGTGTTTATTGTCCAGTAGGGGGGGTGTCCCTTGACAGACAGCATCCACTCTGTGGGGACCTGTATGTAGCGTAGCGGGTGTATGTAGCGTGTGGTGAGAGCTGACTTCCCGCTAGAGCTCAAAGTTTTAGCAATTCAACAACCCAACCTCCACTGCCACGTCTCTCCCTGCGGTACCACTTCCATCGCCATGTTCGCACAGTTGGGGCCATGACAAGTCGAATGAGGACAATTTGCAGTCCGCGGTGTAAGCCCTCACAAAATTTCCCTTGGGCGGGGACTGATGGTCACTGCAGAGAAACTTTGTGATCTTCTCGATGGTGCCTACGGGTGACCGGTGACCCATCGACTTTTGGATTCAGAAACTTCAAGCTCTGACGCTCATTTCAGATGCACGTGTGCTACCACCGGGGTCGCGACAATAGTTGGTCTCATGATCGAAAAGGTCGAAATCACAAGGCATATTATGGTATAGACAGTCTCCGGTCGCTGAACGATGGTACATGGCAAAGTATAATACATGTTAGCTAGACCGCGCCTGCATCTCACCATAAAGTTGACACTAATATGAGACAGTCAACTTCATGCGGTCCTCCACTTCTCTCCATTTCCTCCACATGTCCAAAGAGCCCTCTACACAGATCACACGCAACGCGGGCGCGACGCGCTTCAGAAACTTGGCGACGCCCTCGGGGTCGTCGATCGGAGAATCGCGCACGTTCAGAACCTGGAGCACAGACGATGAAAACGGAGCATCCAGCGACTGTTTGGTCTCTTGGCTTAGCCAGTCATCGCACCCATCCTCTTCTCGTTCTCCCTTCCGCTCGACTGGGATGTCCTCGTCTTGGTCGGACCGCTCTTGAGGAGCCCGCGCGCCTCTCCCATCGAACGCTACTCTCAGTTTTTCTAACCGCGGGCATCGCCTCACGAACTCGCCGATGCCACTGAGGGTCGCGGCCACGTATCCTGGTAGGTCCATCGAATCTTGCACACCCACCCACGGTATGCCACACTCTTCGAGTTCCTGAAGGTGTGCGCCCCACGCATTCACGGCCTCTCGCAAGAATCCGTCGTTGATGGCTATCGTGCCAAGGTGAAGCAGTCGGAGCGTGCGGAGATGTCGGATGGAGAGCAAGGGCGAGAGTGTTTGAGAGGGGTAAATGAGAAAGGGTGATGAGGCGCTTGAAAACGGGCCTAGATTGTGCTTGAGCGTGAGAGAGAGGGTGGAAGGCGGAGATAAGGATGTAGACGTGCTGTTCTGGCATGTCTTCTGTACTTGGCGGAAGAATGCCTCTATGAGCGGGCCAGGCGCCTGTACGTCATATGAGAACGTGATTGTATCGAGAAAAGGAGATGTGACGAGCGAAAGAAGAGCGGTGCATTGATCGAGTGAATGTGCCATCACTTTGATAGACCTCAAGACAGGAAATGTCCGCCTGGTGCGATGTCTCCCATCCACAGCAGAACAGCCATTTGCCAAGAAATGAAGGTCAATGTCGCGACGCACACTCAAGCTCATCTCTTGCAGGTACTCCATCCCGACAAGACACGCCAAACACTCGGGCGAGATATGGATGGTCCAGCTTAATTCCAGTTTCCGCATGTACTTGAACTCCCCTTCCACAAGCTTCACTGCCAGAGGGGAGTTCACTACCGTGGACGTGAAGGACTCGATTTTAAGAGTCTCTAGCCTAGATGCTTTGGTCCGTATAGCCTGAAAGAGCTCGTAAACTTCCTCGCGTTGCGATGCCCTCGGACATATGACGCAGAGGCTTGTCATTGAGCACAAGTGCTCCTCGGTCAATAAGATCTCGGTGAGCAGATGTATCATCGGTGCAGCGACTGAAATGACGGAGTAGTCGAGAACTCGAAGATTGGGAAATAATTCGCCGAAATTCGACGGTGTGATGAGGGTGGTCAGGGATGAATCGTCGAGTCTAGGGAGGGAGAAGGACGTAGGCTGAGAGACGAAACGGATACGGTGAGTGTATTTCTTGACATAGGACCAGTCGAGGGGTGTGGGTTCTCTCTTGAGGGACTGCATACGTAGATAACGAAATAGGTATAAATGCATGCAGAACATGAATGAAGCACGCGACTGACAATGGTTTTCCCCCGTTTAGTGATCTTCCATGCGTCGGGGGGCATGCACATGATGAGAGGGGCAAGCGAATGTTGTGTCCTCCAAAGAACATCGAGGGCAGGTTCAGCGAGCGTTTTGCACGTCCGAGCGAGCCGTGCGACGTCCTTGGGATTCCTGAGGTAGCGACTATCATGCCAAGCTGGACGGTCATCGGCCAGGAAGTGGATGATAGAGAGAGCTAGTTCTGGGATGAGGAGACAATGATGCATAGCGAGTGAAAATGACAGAGGGGTACGCTGCGGACGAGGGCCAGACAAGGTTGTCAAATGGTCGTCAACCGATGTCACAGCGACTGGTGGCTGAGAGACGGCAACCTGGAGATATCAAGGCTCTAGCCTGTGCCCGAGGCGGTGGCAGAGTAGCAGAATGACCGCTCCACCCTGAGGCCAATTGGGCTGGTTTTCTCAGACTTTTGGTTGGCCCGATAACGCGAATTTGCCGCCCCACGTTCCACTGCCGGACGTGAAGACGTTTCCGCCTTTGACATTCTTCAGCGGTTCGCGAAGCAGCGCATGTACGAAGAAGTGGTCGATGAAACGCGGGTCTCCGCCCAAGAAATCATGGAAGTTCAAGAATTGAACTTGTCAAACACACTTGAACCGCTGGAGTCCATGTGAACCCCCGGAGCCGAACGAACGTGCCACTCCCGGCCACTCCACGCATGCGTTTTACCAGCTGACACCTTACATCACTGCCAGCTCTTTTCCTTCAGGAATCGACGGCTCCTACTGGGACTCTTATTTCATGTTCTCAAGTCACTTATGAGCGGACGCGTGGATACTTGGTTCGAGATTCCTTTCGCATATGTCCCAGGCACCGGCCTGCGGTACCATGTGTGAAACAACTTGATGTCTCCTTTAGATGGACTCGGGAAAATTGTTTCGTTTTTCAACGGGGACTCATAATATCCAGTGGACTTTCGCGTTCGCTCATTTTTGACCGTCGGGAGCGGAAATCGCTTTTACGGTTGTTGCTTTCGGCGACCCCGCTTACACATTTCTTTGGGGAGCGTACGTTTACTTGCTCAAAATTAGTGTCAGGCTAATAGACAGAAATGTTGAAGTTCGTTTCACTCTTGCCTCAAGTGACACCTGATGTGAGTAGAACCTTGAACCTTGAATGCTTGACACGTTGAATGGGAAGGTTCGAGGTATTGAGGCGAAATATTACCTAGCGGTACCAATGGGCCCTCCAACTTCATCGGGCCTCGACGCCACACACAATATTGGTCGTGACACTCCCACGGAGTCCTTTGATTCGATGATCCTTAAAGCCTGTGGCTCCGGTAGTCATAACAGAAAGTTAACAACTCAGACACAACACTCCGCGGGAGAAGGTATGTTTGTTATTGTCCAAACTTGGATCATCGGAGCGACAAAACAATGATGTTGGTGTGCCCGGCAACGGACATGTTGCAAGGCTGTCAGCATTTGCACAATACTGATCGGCGCTGACTGTTGTACGTATTGCCATGGATAGAAGCCCTGCATGGAGGATGGACAGCTCACCCACATTGCTACCAGCTGAGTGAGGCTGAGCTCATGCCAGGTGGCTTAATGGTATTGTTCAGGATTGCACAAGCTGAAGTATAGTGGGAAGATACCCGACAAGACAGAACAACCACAGCTTGTACAGTTTATTTATCTATTGCAGAAACCCGAGTCAGATATTTCGAAGACCAACCGCCAACGCGTTTTCTGCGTCAAAACGCAATGAGCATCTCTGGAATCCGATGTGCTGTATCAATCCACATGATATGTTGGACTCGTCAATCTGTAATTCAGAGCTTTGCACTAAAGCATCTGAAATTCTCAAATGATGCGCAGGTCGACCACTCGCAGCACAAGTACCATGCATCCTAGCTGACCCGTTCACCTCGTATTACTTAATGTAACTCCACATGGAACCTGCTTTACCGATCACTAGTTAATCTGTTGAACCTAGCTTTCGCGAAACTTCCACCCCAGAGAACGTTAACTTTCACATGCATGTCATCGCTCAAGAAGTCGATCTATTTTTATTGTCCATGAACTTCCTCGCCAAGGGCTGTCAGTGGATCTCTGATGCAACTTTGAAATCTCAGTCCAGTTCAAGGACTAGATGCCTGTGACAAGCCACCAAGCATGGCGTTCGAAAACGGACTTTTTTTCGTTCCGAGAATCCGATAGGGTACGTGTGGGTCGCGTTTTATGTAGCCTGGATGTCATTATCACCTGTCTTGCCATGCTACCCGATCAAACTTTCTCGGGCTTGAGATCCTGTCGCTTTGCACAAGCTTCCTGTCCCTCACCGCATTTCTTCCCCACAAGCGTAAGAGCTTTCTCTACGAGGCACTCCCCACAAGTTGACCATGTGCCGCGTTTCTCGGAAACCAATGCCAGCGACACCTCCTTGCCCCCGACGGTGTCAATTTCAACAACGAACACATGCTGATGCCGATTGGATTTACTTTTCAGTCGCAGCCTTTGACCATGTTATGATCATCCTGGCTGAATGCAGTGGTCTCGTGAGTCTAGTCCCATATGGTGAACGCCGGATCATGCATTCAGGACGTTGCGCTTTTTGCATAAGAGGTCTTGGCCTTGTCGATCATGGACAACCAATTTCTTTGATCTTCCCTACGATGAAATCTTCCTTTCTCACCTTTGTTGCGATCGCGGTCACAGGATACGCAGAGGCTGCAAAGTATTCAAGAACCACCAGTCTCTCTGGACAATCTTTTTTAGATGCTTTTTCATGGGTAACGATTCCCGACCCTACAAGTGGACGAGTGTTCGTGGTCATTTCTCTATTCACCAAAGAACCTGACTTATTGTATGAGTCAGTAATTATGTTAGCAAGGCTACAGCGCGAGAAGAGGGTTTGTATTCGATTTCTGGTGACACTGTGACTCTGCGTGCGGATCACACGACTACCCTCACGGCCTCTGGGCCGGGACGAAACTCGTTCAGGATACAGTCGAAGGAAAAATATAGAACCCATGTGGCTGTGTAGGTGCAAGGGGCTTCTACGATTTTTACACCACCGAAATAAATTGCTAGTTTCGATATTGGCCACATGCCTGTAGGATGTGGAACGTGGCCGGCCGTCTGTGGGTCACCTATTTAGTTTGGTTTAAAAATACTTATGCGTTTGTCAGGGTTCGTTTCGGTGTATTACATTGAGACATGCACTTACAGAGTTATGGTCGATCTTGATTGTAAACAGGGTGTGCTTGTTTGTGTGTTTGCTTTTGTTGCGTAGGCTTACTCTGGTCTCAGGAAGTCGGTAATGACTGGCCGTATGAAGTGAGGGTCGCATGTGTGCGCGCCATTGAGATCTGATGGGTACTGCACAGGGTGAAATTGATATTGTCGAGGGTACCAATGACAGGGTTCCCAACCAGTCAACCCTGCATACCAGCGCACGTAAGTGTTTCAACAATGAGATCGATGCCCTGTTTGTTCCATCTCCCGCAGATTGCAAGATGCCAGGCTCTCGAAAAATGACTGGGTGCGTCCCCCGCGCTGTCAATTAGCCACCCACATCGTTCTTAGTGTCCATCCACTCTAGCCGGAGCGTCGGAGCCAATTGTGATGTCTATGCCACCGGTAATGCCGGATGTGGCGTTCAACTCTCCGACAAAAACAGCTTTGGACACAATTTCAATAATGCAGGTGGTGGCTGGTGAATTTCATTCTCTTCTTTGCATCGCGCCGATCATAGTTGCTAATGTAACTAGGTTTGCGGTCGAACGGAGCTCGACTTACATTTCCATATATTTTTGGGAACGTGGTAGTTCTTCTGTTCCTTCCGAAGTGAAAAATCCGGGGAACACCGTTGATCCCAGCAGCTGGGTAATTGATTCGTGGCAGTATTTGAGGCGAGGAAACGCGCTGACACCTTGTCCAGGGCATACCCGCCGCTTACTTCCCAGACACGCTCTGCAACTTTCCGTCTCATTTCGGGGCAATGAATATTGTCATCAACCTGGACTTTTGTGGGTGGCGGCTCCGTCTTTATGTGCAGGGGCAGTCCAGCTGATGTGTTCGTCATACATTGCAGGCGGAACTTGGGCCGGAGCTACTTATCACGCCGATGGATGCCCCTTGAGCTGTGTCGGTGAGTGCTCACGAGGCTGCTCTACGTTGCAGAGTCGTTCTCATCATGTGTACAGACTTCGTGAACGACAACCCGCTGGCGTTTTCGAGGGCGTTCTTCGAGTTCAATGCCCTGAACATCTATGAGTAACCGTTGGATCCTCCGGACCGTCTTGTTCATCTTCTTCTCTCGTTTAGTCGCCTTAAAATTACTAATTCTTCTAATTTTGTGGCACAAGACCAATAAATCGATACATGTGGGCTGGACAGGCTAACTCATGTGAGATAGTAAATACCAGCCGAGCGCCGAGCGTTGATAGTTGGAGACCTGAACGCCGCCCAGGTCAAAGGAGCTTTCGGCCCGGGTCAAACCCAGCGATGGACAGTGGTTCAACACAAGGTTATTTCGTTCAAAGTGTGTGGTGTTTGTCATGCCGTCACTTCCCGGCCCCGCCATCAAGGTGAGCCTGATTGGGGGCATTGGAATGAGTGTCCAGTGTCCCCCCAGTCTCAGTTAAGACGCGATTGGAACGAAAAGCGTGCTTTCTCGTGAGTTGGAGTCGGGGTATAACACAGATTGCCGGATCTACAATTTCTTCGACTGAGCCCCTGGCTCAGTCGAGGATGTTAGGGTGGCCGCCATATATATCCACCGAGATGGATTGCGTTTCAGTTGAGTATCTGATACTAGTTAGGGACCTTGTTGGATGAGTCTTTGGAAACGGGATCGTCAAACTAGCATTCTGCATCTGGGCCTTTACGTCTTCGTGCTAATGTGTATCAGCATCGCAATGCAGTGGGTAGGAATATCACAAGCTCGTCTTTGTCCTCACCTTAGCCGAGGCAGTTCAGGTGGACGCCCATGGCAAGGGGCTTCATGTCAAGCTCGAGAACTCGATGGTCGTCGTCTTCACTGTACTAGTATTTGCGACAAGCGAGGAATACACAAAGATAAACTACCCTGGGCGATACGCAATGTACGTACTAGTAGTACATTACCGGGTGGATGAAGGTGTCTCTGCGATCAAAATAATGACGGAAGTAGAACTAAGCTAGGTAATTAATGGATGATGAAAAAAGATGCTTGAAGCTAGACGAGCCATGTTATGTGAAAACTCAATTGGTTTTCTCTGAGACGGCCCCCGGAGGAAACAAACGTGAAGGGTAAGCCTGTCACGTGAGAGAAACCCTTGTTGACATCTATGTGGCTGGTAATGGAAGAAACAAGAGAGCCCTAGTTTGTAGTTAACAGCAGACAGTGTGCAAGTTACGATGGAGGATGACCCGGACATCAACGCATTCATACAATGGTTCAAGTCAAATGGAGGGTTTGTTGACATGGAAGTAATGAGTATTACAGACTTTCCTGGTAGTGGGCGTGGAGCTATTGCGTTATGTGATATCCCAGTATGTGCATTACTGATTCTTGCTGTCTTTGTATTGCTGATCGTCGGGTTTATGCCATCATCATGCACCATGGGTTGACGTTTTAACGATCGTTTGGACACGACACGAAATATTATAGGAAGGTCATACCCTTTTTACTCTCCCGCGCGCAATTACGCTTTCAACGCGAACATCTCCACTTCCTGCCCTCTTTGGATTAGACGCGTGGTGTGCATATAGACTGCATAGAGGGTGGGTTGGGATAATCTTATGCGTGATGTGGGAAGATGCATGGGCACATGAATTGGATGTGGTAGATGATGACAGACTCCGTGCCCAGAAAGATGCACCGACAAAATGGGGACCTTATATGCGCACGCTGCCGACAATATTTGATACTCCAATGTTCTGGAGTGCGGAGGAGCTCGAGGAACTACGAGGGACATCTGTGGTATGTCAGTTGATCTATCATATAACATTCAATCAATCATGACATTCGTGATGACAGATAGATAAGATAGGCCGCGAAGAGGCAGAGCGCGCATACTCTGAACAGCTTGTTCCTGCCATCAAAGTAGGCGTATATTCTTTATTAAGGTTCCATCCTTCACCTCTTTCCCTAGACATCACCTACTCTCTTTCCACCTTCTCATCTCGGAAGATGGTACGGTCTCGATGCATATCATCGTGCTGGGAGTCGTATTCTATCGCGCAGCTTCACAGTAAATCGTTGGACAGGTGACACTGAAGTGGAGGAGAACGTTGAGCGCGACAGTGAGGTGGATGGGAATGATGCAGACGAAGTCGATGACATTGATCCGGACACCTTGATCGAATCTTCGCTGCCTATTGAAGACGTGCCTCCTCCCTCGATTTCCCATGAAGACGCCGACGACCGGACAGATTCAGATTCAGAGGATGACCAAGAAGATGACCCCTCAGACGTGGCTATGGTTCCGATGGCAGACCTTTTGAATGCAAGATGGGGTAGCGAAAATGTGAGCCCTTTTTGTCTACGTTTTATTTAGGTGATTCTGCAGCTTCATTTGAGTTGAGACAAGGCCAACTGACCTTTCACATGGTCCTTAGGCAATGTTGTTCTATGAACCACTTGTACTTCGGATGGTTACGACCAAAATCATAAAGCAAAACGAGCAGATTGTCAGTATACTTTCCCCCTCAGCTAGTCGTTCTGCTTGCTATGTTCACTGATTCGCTGCTTCTTATCATTGACGCCATCCATTCTCCCTCGATCCCACTCGTTTTTGTTTGCGGACTTTCGTCAATGAACCGTAGTTCAATACCTATGGCAACCCGCCAAATTCGGATCTTTTGAGGCGATATGGACACGTTGATTTGGTTCCACTACATCTGTCTTCCTCCGCTACATCCAATAGACTTGGAGACATGGAAATGAAAGATGAGGAAGATGATAGAGGTGAAGTACCCATTTCACATTTGGGAAATCCCTCGGACGTTACAGAGGTTCGGGCGGACTTGATCCTCAACGTGGTGCAAATGCCTGACTTCAAGTGCAAGGCGAAGGACATGCATGCACGCATTGAGTGGTGGCTTGACCAGGGTGGGGACGAGTATGTTTTACTATCTCTTCCATTTCCTCTCCTGGACGACTGTCGGAATTGCATTTGTTGACATTGTTCATGCTTCTATAGCACTTTTCTCCTCAGTTCGCCCGAACCTAGGTCTCACTTGTCTGCGATCTTACCCCCTCCACTCATTTCGCTAACTCGCCTCCTCATCCTCTCCGAGGCTGATTTCAAGAGCACTCTCTCAAAAGGAAAACCCCCGAAAGGAACATTGCGGACGCGCGACATCGAAGACACCACAAGGGTGCTGATGATATTAGATGAGGTATTCAAGCAGCAGGAGAAGCTGTATGCAGGTGGGGATGCCAAGGTTCGTAATCACTTTATTCCAACTCCAACAGGCCCCAGTCCACTTACATGACACCTCAGGACGACGAACGATTGCTTTCACATCTGGACTCGCTTACCGAGCGTAAACGACGCGCCGTCATTGTACGGCTAGGTGAAAAACGAATTCTGAGAGATATCAGGCAGACATTAATGATGGCGCTTGGGGAAATCGAAGACAAATGGGGTGCTCGGTGTGGGATAATGCTGGATAGTTGCAGGAAACGTGGCCTCAAAGCGCCAGAAGGGGTTCATGGATCGAAAAAGACACGAAAATGATAAGGCCCCACCCATACTTTCGTTTTTGCGCACCTCCTGAGCAAAATAGTGGTCTTTCTTGATAGCCATTCTTTCGTCATCGTTATAAATGTCCCACATTTGCTGGACTAGTATTTCACCGATCTGATCCCATAGACGATTGTCCGAACATTCGAGGACGAGCATTTAGTCAGATATTTTCAGGTGGTTGTTCCGCACCAACTCCACAGTACTTCCAAACACCTTTCCGGAATACCTAACCCTATCGAACGGTCGATCAATTGAGCGGCATGCCCCTGAAATTTGACGATCCGACCCCCACCCGTTGCGCGGGGGAAGTCAACTCAATGAAACGCTCAACGCAGGGTTACGCCATGTCGCCAGATTCGTGGTAGAATGTTCGATGCGGAACCATAAACGGCCGTAATCAATGCCTGAGGTCACTACGCGTGTGAAGCCGCATCGGGATGATGAACGATGCCGTCCCACTTGCCTCCCATTTGGTTTCGAATTCCGCGGACGAATTGACAGAATATGATGATATTGTCCTGGAAAAACATGCGCTGATGGTATAGCAGCGATTGGTTCAGTCACGCCGACTTCCGAGGGTCCAGTCTCACGCGCCACCGGGCCTGCGGTGTGTGTACCACATGAGCTCACCTTTTCCGATTGCTTCGTATCAATGGTCCTGAGTAAGCGAGGGATCTGCATCTTGAATCTCATTTCCAGGAGCCAGACGAACGTCCTGACAAGATCCGCTGGGTGGTATACCCAATTGTTCTAGAAAAAATTTGCGTTATGTCCTCGATGCAATTACAGATAGGGGGAGCGGTTGATATTTTATCCAACCCCGCAGCAAGGTACGGAATCCTTACGCGCAAGTCACTGGTAAACGTCAAGAATAGCACGTACATGTAAAAGGGCCCCAAGTTGAACGTTGGCTCAGCCTAGATTTGGCCACTAGGTTTACCGATATTCTGGATACCAACGTGTTGACGGGTTCGATCAGAAACCCACCCTGCTTGTATGAATAATATGACAATTCCCACAAAAGATGAAACTTGAGAACCCTGACTTTTGGAAAACTCTGTCGGCTAGGAGAGCATAGCGTTGGCACGGGCAGGCCAATCCATCGTGGAGTCTCACAAGGGAGAATGATCACACCACGTCTGTGTCACATAAGCACTGCGAGATTTTGATAATTACAGGAGAACAGAAGTGGCCCACGTCTGTAAATATCGTCGCTGGCGGTGAGTGGAGCATCATATCGATCAGACTTGGAGTTACCTCAGTGCATGGCAAATGAGCTTGACACGCGCGCTGGATTTCCCATCCGTCAACTTGCTGCCCGACTCGATGTTAAGGCGAGTCCAAGATCTATTCCGGTGCTTGAGGGTGAAACCTTATAGTACCCTGAGGTCAGACTAGCTCGGACGTTCAAAAAAAAACAGCCTCGGCAGACACTACTACCATGACAACACACTCAGAACGGTAGATTATTCAGGCCTTGGCTGACCTGTTGACTTCAGCGCGCACAAGAATAAATACCTCAGTTTCCCAGCGAACTTGTTGAATCTACATTAGTTCCGGTTAGGCCTCTCTCTCGGGCACTCTAAACACCCACTAGCATGCTTGTTATCGAACAATGCTGTCAGAGCTTCTCTTCACAAGCTACTGTAAACCAGAGGGGTGCTTAGGCGGACCGTATGAATTCGAAAGAAGTCGACGGTTCAACGTTCAACATTGATTATCTCTGATAAGGGAGTCCTGGTGCCGTTCAACCCAATGCACTGCACGTTGGGCAGATAATGTTTTGAGGGTGATTTCTTCTTGTCCAGACAAGGCGATCCCCACGTCATCCTACTCATGCTTCCTCCATTTACATGACCGAGGGCAATGCTCGCATCTTACAAGCTTAAAGGTTTTTCGTGCACCGTGGCGGCGAGTCGGGAGTAAGAAAAGCGTGTACGTACAGTTGGCTGATTAGTACAACTTGCTGGGTGCACTTGATACCCACTAAAGGCATGGCATCTCGGAGAAACCGACGAACATGAGCTCTTCGTTCTGCATATGACATTCCACCAGATGGACGCGGACCTTTCCAATTTGATTACCACGCCGACGTTAGTAACCTCAACGGCTTTGACGCAGCTCAAGGTTCTCACTCATTCTCAACCATTCATCCTATTTCGTTCACGACGCTTGTCCCACTTCTTTGAAAGGCGTTGTGCCTCCTCCTTGATTGGCACTGGTTTTTTTGGATAGAGACTACATCCGGCCACTTTCTGGGTGCATGTAACGTGTCAACCACGGACCCTGAAGCCCAGCCTGGAGCCTCCATGCTCTTGGTTGCCCGATGCGGACAAGGTGACTCTTCGCCGTCTTTCCTCCCCTCTACCGCCATTTGCGCGTACTTTCAGCAAAACATGGTCAAAGAAACCACAGGTTCTTTTGTCATAGAACGTGCGACAACCTTCGATTAATTGCTGCGAACAGCCGACCTTGTTTTAGCGCAAGATGTCAATATCACACGATCTGATCCCCTTCATGAACGGGGTGCAACCTCAAGTCGGATGTTCGGTCTGAATCGTCTGATGGAAGTGCGCGACGCTAACTTTGTAGTTACCCAGCATCATAACAAAGGGTCCTTTCACATCACGCCTGTGAGAGCTTACTCACGCTTCATACGATCGACGGCGTACTTTTCAGGCAGGAGTAATACGACCCGCTCAGGCACAAATTGACGATCCGCACCTCCTCTCCAAGGTATATGCCGATACCAGAAGAGTCCTCAAACGACACTCGCGTGTGGAGCCACTAGGATATAATATACCTCAATGTGTAAGCTCCGTGCATCACGACACTCACAAGGATAGGGTCACTTCGCGTATAGTGTACGCTGCATCGGCCCCTTTGCGTAGCCGACAATATTCTGTCCTCATTTCCACACGACGACTCATGTCAGCTATCTCAAAGCCATAGCGAACGGAAATAGTTAGAACAGATTCGGAGCAAACTGCACGACAATATGTCCCAAGTGGCATTAACGATATGAGACAAGACTGCCTGACAAAGCGTGGGAGGAAGCATAGCCCACCACTTGGCGGTCTGGGGGAACTGAACGAACGACAGGCAGACTACTGATAAAATAGCTGCCCTCCCGGTTCATGTCGGGCACTTTTCAATAAAATCTCCACAGGCATCCGGCCGCATATCCAAGGTATACTTACCCATCAAGAAACCTCGTGACCTCCTTTCTAGGATGCCTGTGCCGCTGTTGCAGGTTCATTTAGCCTGTGCTCAGAGGCATATCGTTCCGTCAGGACAGTTGCTCATCTCCCGGATTTCAATCCCCCACAGCACGCTGCATTTGCGTGTTCTCAATTTCCGAGCCAGTCCAGCGGCTCATCGACCATCGACGACTCAACAGTCAAAACAATGCACGGTATGAGAGCGCACGGAGACGCACATAACAAGAGCTGGTCCTATGGACGTATTGAGATCGCTCACCTACCAGCCAGTATCGGTACCTTTGATAGAAAAACGGTTCGGTCGTCCCCTCAGCATGTCAAGAAATCTATCGCAAGCCAGGCTCCGCCGTCGAAAACAATGAAAGAGCTCTCAGGGCTGATGACGATTCTACATACACATAAACATTCCCACGTACTGACAGTGCGACGAGCGGTGGGCTCCGTAGCCTCTAGCACCATCGATCAGCGCCCATCCTTAATAGAGCGAGCGTTCAGCATGCCTCCATGATAGACTTCCAAACGAAAAACAGGGGGACCACAAGGAGATTGATCATGTGGAATGCGAATGTGATTGACGGTCAACACGAATTGCCTATTCAACGTCGGATGATACTTCTACACCACTGCATAAAGTCGTCCACCATCCCTGCAGCCCAGTTCCATGTCACTTCTAAGGCGGCCTCGAATTCGCCATCGCCCCAGTGTTCATGATCGCTTTCGGATCTTTCAGTTAGATTAAACCTCAACAGGTCCTTCACAGTGACCAATCCCTTCAGGGCGCCTAGCTCCTCGACAAGGATGACGCGAGGGCTTATGGGATTGGAATCACGTGAGCGACGAGCGTAAACAAAGAAAATGGCTCACCCCATGCGCTTAAAAAGCTGCATGACGATCTCGAGCGGTAAACGTGGAGATACGGTGAGGGGTGTCTCAAGTGGAACTTCATCAACGAGATAGTGACAAGAAGGTCGAGAGGCTCGTACCTGGTTCACCCAAGGCCATAGTTTAAGAACATTATTCGAAGCCGTGGTCTCTAGCAACTCTACCGCATCATCCTCTTCAGCCCCCAAAGCTGATCCTGACGTCACCCCCGACAAGATAAAGTCTTCTTGATCAGACGCCTGTCGGCTAAATGAGCAAGCGGTCTCCGGCATCACATCACCCATATGTTGGGCCTTGTCTAGAACAGGATGAGTTTCACAAGTTGAGTGATCGAGTACGTAAAAAAAAGAATACCTAACACGTAGCGTAGTTCAGTCCTGCCAACATAACCCAGAAGGGCCTTGGATGACTTGGAAGCTACGATCGGAAAGCCTTTCACATTCGTCGAAGCAAGCACGTCCTCTGCGTGGGCAATACAAGTCAATTGAAGGGCTACCCATTGCTTCGACACCTTACCGACATCATTAACACACATCCCTGAAGCATAAAAGACCGTCAAGTCTTTCTTCATCACCTCAGAGACTGACAGATGTCAGAAGGATCAGTAGTGCACACATGGGCCAAAAATGACACACCCGCCACGTTCGATGATTGATCATGTTGATCTAGTATGGGGTATCCATTAAACCGAATGCTTTCATCGGCTATCCCACGCGTTCCAATAAAGTCTCCGACAGCTTTTGTGACTAGGATCACCATCTATAACAGAATAACGCCGAATGTGGAGGTACGTTTGAGTCAACAATCAGCGACTGACCATGGTCGGTAAGATGTAAGTCAGTGCGCCCGTGAGCTCAAACATCACTACGACGACAGTGACAGTTATCTGCATGACCCCACTCAAGGCTGCTGCGGCCCCAAGTAACGCGTACGTGCCGGGAGTGATGCATGGTAAATCTGGGTCACAAACGGCAAATATCCCAGACTGAGGATATGCTCTGATGCGATCTCATAAGTTATGACGGAGCAGAAGGAAAACCCTATTTTACCTGTAAATAGATTTAACGATGATGCCAACCATACGACCGAACGTAGCCCCGATAGCCATAGATGGCACAAAGATCCCTGCGGGAACCCTAGACCCGTAAGAAATGACAACTAACCCCATGCGTATGACAGTGGCTAGCAGCAACGAATTCACCATATGCCACTGTGCAGAAAGCCTTGGCAAAGGACTTGATTCAATGAGCCTTGTGGGACGTAGAGTGCACTCACTGGCATAGATTATCGTAATCACCTCCGCCTTCGCACTCGCGAAACAAAATGGACATCATCTCCGTCATGTCGATGCGTAGGAATCGGTTTGGATATCCGATGATCGCGGTCAGAATGACAAGAATAACGGCTTCTGCTACCGCGTGGTTTGCCAGGTGCTTCCTGCGAAATGCCGCAACTCGCATATTAAACTTGACCATGAACGCGCCATATAGTCCCTGGCGAAAAGAAATTAAGGTTCTACCAAAACAGAGGAAAATTTGGCACCAACACCGAAAAGTCCAAGGATCACAAAGAAGATGATCTCGAAGAAGTGCCAACTACGATTGTATGTCACTTGGAAAAGAACAAGCTTTCCTGTGCGGAATGGATTCATGACCTAGAGAAGATACATGAGGATGCATTACGAAGCGTGAGAATATGCACAGACGGAAAGCGTGAAGGTAGCGACCAACGCACAGACGAAACTCCGCCACATAGTCTTGATACTGAAAATGTGGCTCATTTCCTATGATGAACTTCAGTAAAGGTTAACCAAGGACACGGAAAACGTTGGAGTCACCTCGATCGAGAACAATACGCCACCAATTGGTGAACCAAAAGCTACAGCGACACCGGCCGCGGACGCAGCTGTGATGACTTCCCTCATTTTACCTGAAGCAAACGTGAACGCGAGTAATAAAGCCGACAACGAGCTATCACGAACTTGAACTCCGAGAGAAGCGCCGGGTCCATCCGGCGACCAGGAATCCGATACAACAAGCGACGTGTACAGATGGGCCTTCTTTGCCAACGGACAACCCAGAGGCGATGACCAGGGGCTGTACCTGATTAGCACCGACACAAGTGCATGAGCAGAGGAACATACTAGAGTGAGACTCTTGATGAAGAACGTTCCAAATCCGAGGAAGCCCTTCATAATGAAGCCCGCAAGAATGCACTTAATTTCCGAGATTCCAGAGCCTGCAGCGTAATGTGCCAAAGTGCGAACTAGATGCGCGGCTACAAATGCGAAGATGGCCTGCAAAACATGTGAATCTGCCAACGCGAACCGGATATGATGTAGCGCACTGCAAATGAAACATAAGCTAGCCAGCGTCCTATGGTGACTGAACTCCATGGGTGCCAAGCTGGGCAAAACTCGGTATCGGTTTCGACTTCCCAACAGCAGAACTCCTGGTTCAACCACCACCCATCAATACAATACCCATTTTTGATGTCAGATAGCCA
The DNA here is from genome assembly GCA_038088995.1 of Guyanaporus albipodus. Lineage (NCBI taxonomy): Eukaryota > Fungi > Basidiomycota > Agaricomycetes > Boletales > Boletaceae > Guyanaporus > Guyanaporus albipodus. Next base: position 224,132 of record JBBPKA010000022.1, read on the forward strand.
TTCGGTCACGATGGAAATGAGCGCTGCGTTGACACCGATCAGTATACCTAACCACAGTCCAACGCGGTCAACCTAAATTCACGGTAGAGCTGAACGAGAGACATACCAACCAAGGTGATTACGAACCAAGATTCGCCAGCAGTCACCAGCTTCCAACACTGTGCCCACACCCAAGCCGGTGTAATTTCACCATTGGGACCGCGGTAGGCAGTGCGCAACTTGTCAGCGTCACGAATCCTCCTGTTCCTCTCTATTATCGAATCTTGGATCCAGTCTAGGGTAAAAACATTACATGAGTGGAACGAACGAAAGCACGAGGTATGCTGCAACCGCGGACATACCGATAGTTGTAAAGTCCTCGTATCGCCTAGGAGCTGGTGAGATCCAGGACAAACTGAACGAAAACGAAACAAACCGAATTTGCTCCAGTTCTTCTTCATACTCCTCGCCGTCCCCAGGTCGCACGTAGCGGCCACGTTCGTGAGTCATTCAAACCCAGGTCGGATTCGCCAAACAATTTCCACAAACTCGCCTCACGCTGCAAGTTGGTGGTTGCTTGGTGGTGGATAAACATCACGTGACTACTGGCAAAAATAGATTGTAGCGTGACTGACAAGTGGCTGGTAGCGTGTCACTCCAGATTACCCACTAATGTAAAGAGTTGGAATGACGAGAGTCGGTGGAAGAGACCGCTCTGAACGTGGTCAGAAACATGGCGAGCCTCTATGGGGTTCGAGTCCCGTCGAGATCCTCAATCCGGCCGCATCTATATGGCGGCGATCAAGACGGACACGCACCTTTGGGCTGGTACGTTACCTGAGCCACCCCGGGGTGTTGGGATACCTGAGTAAGTACATAGCCCTGAAATGGAACACTTGTGCAGAACCTAGGTATGTAAGCCAATACCTTCTCCATGATTCTTCCCGCCCTGATGTGATAGCCCAGTCGCGCGTGTCGTCAACCGGATCGTGAGTTTGCGACCCCTCTGTTAGCCTGCTCGTTTACCTATCAGAAACTCTGCTGTATGGAACTTTTGTACATTGCATCCAGGTAAGCGACATTGCTATCGCACAACATATTTTACATGTGTGGAGTTGTCGTTCTCAGAAACATTCTCGATCTCCGCAGATATCCCGGCCCAACTGTCATTCCCCTGGGTGAACGTGCATCACTTCAACCAACAGCCTTGCATAGGACATCCCTTTGATGTGGATCAGTAACTCCGACTGTTGATATTCTTTACTTCTCCAGTACGAATCATGGCATGTACACGCCTCCTGTAATTTTTACAATAATCAATGTTTTTGAAAATAAAGCTGTCTAGACTCCATCTCCAAGACGTACGTATTACGGGAAGTTCTTCGGACCGGGGATATCGCAACTATTAATCCAGCAACAACGGGGTTTTTTTTTGTGTCCGATGATCGGATGAATTGCGGACGGAATTTTATTTCCATGGTCAGGGAGATGATGGGACCCGTGTCACTTTTATCTCACATTAAACGACCCATTACAGCATCGATTGAGGGCCAGCAATGTCCAAGAAATACTTTCCGAAAGGCCCGTTGCTCCTTCAACGTCTGTCGAGGTTAATCTCGCCTGCGGACTAGTCCGCTTGTGTAGCGGATTTTGGAGAAAGTTCTAAATCTATCCAGCGACTCCACATACCTTGTTTCCTGCGCTTGGAGGCCTAGACGCAACTATCAGATAACATGTCACTGATTCATGCACTTGTACACCTCTCGCCATGTTCATCACTCCAAAAAAAAAAAAGAAGCAACCAATGGAGCCACGATGGGGGTCTTGAAAGCACATGGATCAGGCATGCCAAAAAGGACCCAACGGATCGTCCCTCGTCCGCTTTGGAAGGATGTGGATAGCCGCGCGATCACCCCCTCTTTTGGAAATATCTCCGGCGTGTCAGGTTCGCACCTGGATGACTATTCGGGCGGATGCCATACGGCATTCGAACCATACCGAACGGTGTTGTTCAAGGAATTGTACAATCTATTCCTAACGCCGTCTTTCTCTCCACCAGGCTGGGCCCGCTGTCGACTTGTCAGAATCAAAAATATTCCCGTGCTGTTGGGAGATAGATAAGCGCCCTACGATAAATGTCAACTTTATTTTCCCCTCTTGAATGACACCCGGTCACTTGTTATCAGCTATATTTGAACTCGGCGATAGAAGGCTCATGAGCATTCAAAAAGTACATCATCCGGCTGGCATGACTCACCTGAAACGGAAACCCCAGTCGTGTCTCGTAAACCATCCGTCCCTTCAACATTCCAGATATGAACCTACCAGACTTGCACGAGGCGCGTGGCTCGTGCGCGTCAGGGGTAAATGATGACAAATCAAAGTAATTACACAAAGGTCCACTGGATGACTAAGCCGTCAGATGACCAAGTATTGGACGTTGGGTTTTTTGAGTCGGCCAACAGAAGTCTGGCTGGTTGGCATTATACATCGTTCACTCAACCGCGATGTCGACCACAGACGACGTCAGAGTACCGTTCTTTAAGAAGGGAAAATCGCGCCCGATGACAACTCGACGACGATTGGGATCGCCTGGACCCGCCGGCGCGTCCTCTGTCGGCGCTTCCGCTTCCTCACGCACTGAGGTCGTCCTTCCTACACGAAAACTGGCTACAAACTTGCTGAGCGCAGGGACGAAGCGGACTGCTGCACAGCGTACAGAGAACGACGATGCCGATGACGAGCCCACTCGAGAAGGGCCGGATGTAAAATGGACCACCGCGGGTTCTCATATCAATGCTGCGCTCGACATCATTGCTGGAGATGAAATTGAAGATGTCCTCGCCAAGCGACGCCGAAAAGAGCGCGAGGAACGTGAAGAAGAGGAAGAAGAGGAAGCTCCAGACGGAGTGTACAAGGGTCAGAAAGCGTACCGTAGTCATCTGAAAAAAGACAAGGAGATACCGAAGGCCATGCGGATTGGTCCTCAGAGGACTACAAGCACAATTCGGACGGTCACCATTGTTGATTACCAACCTGATGTATGCAAGGATTACAAAGGTACGCTTTTCTATTACGCCGCGGATCATGGGACTGACACATGCCATCGCCTATACCTAGAGACCGGATACTGCGGCTTTGGGGACACATGCAAATTCTTGCATGATCGTGGCACCTGTGAGTACCATTGGGCCGGGTGTATCTGTATCTCGCTGAACTCGGTATTCCTAGACCTTGCGGGATGGCAACTTGATAAATTAGCCGAGAACCCTAAAAGACAAGTGGAAGATGCGTCTGATTCAGATGAGGACGAGGACATCCCCTTTGCGTGCCTCGTTTGTCGAAAGCCATACACGGACCCGGTGGTCACTCGATGTGGCCACTATTATTGTTCATCCTGTGCGATCAAGCGTTACGCCAAGAATCCAAAATGCTTAGCGTGCGGTACTCCGACTGGGGGCATATTCAATAGGGCTGACAAGGTTATCGCGAAACTGAACAAGATGCAGACGGACCAAAGTGAGGATAAAGAAGACGGCAACGATAATGAAGCCATCGAAATCGAGGGCCTTTCCCACCGGGGGAATGAAAGTGCTCCAAGTGAGGACGAGGGCGAGGGGAATACTGAAGACGAAGAGTAATTGAATACACTGTATGGTGCTGAACTTTGTTACATTCCGTTATCTTGGCTGTAATCTTATTCCTGATCACCTCCTTACCTCGACAGGATCATTCGCCGAACGAGGCGGATCATGCACACTGGTTTATCTCATCGTATTATCGGTCCGATTCTGAGCAGACCAACGCCTAGCCATTGCAGGACGGTTGTTACGTCGCAACTTGAACTCTGAAACGAATTTCAAAAAGAAAAGAAACTAGAAAACATAACCGACAAGCACCGCTTTTGTGGTCCGCCGGTTCCAGCCCGCACCATTTAGACCGCGTCAGCACTGCCCTAGCTAGTATAGCAAAAGAGTTATCCCTTTTGGCCACTAGTCACAAACCCTGTCACGAACGAGGTCTCAAAAGGCTCCATTCGTGGCAGATATCTGTTTTTGCAATTTAAATGGGAAACGCAGGGATCACCTTTCATCGCCTTCTAAATGGCGTTATCAGCGAGACAAATGACAGATCCGCCAGCATAATCCTTTACCGAGAAAAAAGAAGATATCGCTTTCGCGCTCCGGGGACACTCTCAGTCAGCCCTCTTGGGGAGGGATAGTAAATCAGACCAAACCCATATTTATGACCGGCGAATCCAACTGAATGTTCTCGTTTTAAATTCACACATTACCGTGAGTTGGATAATGTCTGTATTTGTGGTGCAGGGCGCAACCAAGTCATTGCGGTATTGGCCCAATGAATATGGGCCTTGATGGGAGCATTCTCCTTCTCTCCTATATGCTTCATGGGCCAATGTGCCGGTGGTTAGTCACCATGATGGATGCTGCTTTTGAATTGGCCTTCCGGTTCCGCGGTGCCACGGGTCTTTCTATGTGATTCGAGGAGGACGCCAAGCCACAGAAATGTATCTCTAGCCAAAAGAGTAACTCGAGACCAGAATGACGGCGTACGGGCCGGGACAGTCGCCGGTGCACGCAGGTAATAAGGAAGAATGGAAGGGAGGTAGGAGTTGAATCAAGGACACTGATCCTGGTGGCAATGTTCAGTCCATCTGGTACTTTTTACTGTTCTCCGGTACTCACTTCAGCGCTGCCTCAATGAATCTGTTGTATTCTTGTCTAGCTCTCGTTGCAAACAATAACATAATTTCTGGGGGGTGGCGTTGTGATCAAACCAGTGTCGGATTTTGGATGATGAATCCCGACAAGACAGTAGCGGTGACACTCCCGCCAGTGCCAACTGTCACTATTGAATGGTAATCTCTAGATGATCGCGCCCTCCTGCTTCCATGTCGGTGCGATCCAGACACCGATATCGGTCCACGTTTTACCGGTTCACCTCCCATCTGCAAGGTGTCAATACTCCTCCCGTGCGTGCACTCCACCCAAGGATTGTGGCTTATCGCTACCGCTGCAATTGATAGAATCTCAAATGCATTTCTTCTATCTACCACACCGGCAAGTTGAGGGCAAGTATGCGATACAGCAGGACGGACTGCACAGAGAGAGACACAACCCAAAACTGGCGATAAAGCCGCGCACAACAAATGCTAAGCGAGGCGCAGTTGAGTATGGCACACGTGAGACGTGATGTTGTGCACAATAAATAAAAAATTTCCCCTCGTGTCGATTTCCGGCTTTCCTCCCTCAGAGCGTCGTTTGGATTGATGCGATACGATGATGTTGCTGTGGGTAGTTATTGAAAATTATTTTGGCCGCACTCGCGTTATGACGATCACGTGAGCTGCTAGGGCTATTCAGTCCCACACGCCGCACGTCGCACGCGTCTGTGTCAGGGTCTGGCAAAGCGATGATGCTGTTGCCGTCGTCTGCATCTACTCGCTTGTCATATGATCCTGCACGTCTTCCCTTTGCTTTTTTCGTCTGTTCTCTTTTCTCTTCCATCATTTTGTTCAACGCCAGATCCACGGGTTGGTTTCCTTTCGGACGTGGGGCAGCCAACTTGGGCGAACGCGATTGGTCCGAGCATAATATCTTGCGACCAGGCCCAATGGCAATCCCCGGATGTGACGTTGCTTTTGCGTTTCAGAAGCCTCATGCTAGTCAGAATTAAGCGCAAGCAAGGTTGAGTGCGAAAAAAGCGAGAGCGGAGAAGGACAGTCCGGTAACCACCCCCTAAGCTATGAGGGCCGCGATCGAAAAAAAAAAAGGCAGACCAGTCCTATCGACAGTCTCCCCTTTTCGACGGCAGCTCTCATAGCGCGCTGGTCACCAGAATGGTATGAGAAGAACGGAAAAGTCCGTGAATGTCGATGTCGACGTCGACCACCGATCACGATCACGCGATCATTAGATCGAGCTTCAAGAATCCGAGTCGCGAGTATGTAACACTCGTCGAGTGTGAGCCGAGTTCGTGAAACGATGGCGGTGGACGGACAGATGGGCGGTACCACGAAACCAAGGTTCCGAATCGGACGCGGACGCGTCCTGAATGGTTTAGACAAGGTTATGGTGATAGCGTGATGGGGTTTCACGAGAGAACGGAATGGGGTGAGGAAGGGGTAAAGGGACGCAAACAAGGACCATGTGAACCCAAGCAAGGTTCGACTTCAGCGCTAGCGCTAGCGCCCCCCTTCTAGCGTGTACAACTAGCGAGCGGGCGCGCAACATATCTATATATCACTGATATCGCGTTCCGGACGAATCTTACAGAGCGGGCGCCGACCGAGAAACTTCCGAGGCTAGGTTGGGATATATGGAAGCCGGTTCGTAAGAGTCGAGAGAATTCGCTCCCGTTCCGTTGGATGAACGTTTGACGGGACAGAGGGCCCAAAAGTCCGACGTTGCGCATCTGAATCTCCGTTCGTAGGTGCCTTGTTACAACGCTGGTACTTGGCTGTGCATAGCACAAACGATCCGTCACTTGCGTTCAGCCGGTCGTATGGCATGGTGTATCATGTCATCGATCTCAATCTCGTCGACGTATACATATGTACATAACACCCCGCGGGCACAAAACACTGAATGGAGAAGAAAAAGAACTTGGGCTCCTAAACCCCACCGTCCCACATGCAACGTGGGCCTCGTACAGAAAACGAGACTAGACGATGATCCTTCCGGCATGTGTAGGGTGCCTGTCCGTTTGGAAACGTGGCCCTGCTGAACGTGCCCGCTTTTAGCCACTGGCCAGGGAACACCGATGTGGATGGGTTCAAAAACGCGTGCTCGGCATGTGACGAATGCGGTCAATTCCCTCCCACGTACAAGGAAAAAAAAATTATATCTGAGAAAATAGAATAGAACAAAAAAGGGAGGGGCGAAGCGGAAGATTAAGTGAAAAGGAGATATTTATATATACTTGGACCTAAATATACTTATGCGCATTTGGTAGGGCCGCACGGGGAGAGAAGGGGGTACATACACACACGGTCGAGAGCGTTATTGTTCATGAACGATTGCGGCACGGGGTAGGGACAAGCACAGGTCATCCTGAGCCCCAACCTTATCTTCTTCCCTTTTCCCACTGAAGCACGTGAAGGGAAGAGATGAATAACAACAATGACTCACGAACGAGGATCACGTCCGAATTGGAAGAAAGAGGGGAAGGGGGTCTACTCGAGTCCAGACTCCATAGTCCAAAAACACCCTCCGAGCCGGAATCCAGTCCTTATTTCACGTTTCAAGGATCCGAGCCAGACATACCAAATGATAAGGGTCAGGGTCCGGAAAGAGCAAAAAAAAACTCTATCGAGGCATTTCATCACATCCATTGTCAATGTGGCGTTTAAGCGAGTCCGCGCGGCTGAAATCTTTCCGACAGAACCGACACTTGTGCAGTACCGGCGATGTGGCATGCACGGTCTCGTAGTGCCGCCTGCGGTCGTGCAAGCGCGTAAAGGAACGATCGCAGAGGTCGCACGGGTAACGTTCGCCGGGGGTGACAACCATCGTGCTGGTGTGCGTGTTGGAGTGAGAGCTGTGTGAGTTGCCTCTACCAACTGTTCCGCCGCTGGCATGTGCCGCCGATGCGGTGGACGCGTGCACGACGTGTTGTGGGTTTGGGGACATGTGATAGTAAGGCTCGACGCTCGACCGGCTGCGTGCTGAAGACGCAGCAGATCCGGCGGAAGGGTAGACTTGGTACGTCTGAGAAGGGGTGGGTATGAACTGCTGCTGGTGGGGGAGATGGCCATGGTGTCGGGACGCCTGTGAGTTTAGATGGCCTGAGGTGTTGGGTGACGCGTACGAGCTCGTGGGGGAGCCAGGGGAGGCGTAGTGCTCGATAGCGGACCCTTGAGAGGAGGTCGCAAAATATGAGCGATGGTCGTCTGGAGGGCTCTGTGAAGCGTAGTGTGAATAGGCATATTGCTGAGGGTGTTGGATGTTCTGGTGGGCTGTGACAAATCAATCTATGAGGGAAATAGGAAAGAGAACAGTACGAAGGTGACGCACCGGCGGGGAGCTGTGTGGCCGAGTTGACAGTGGCGTATGAAACGGCAGAGTGGTGGGTCGGATCGGGATATGAAGGGTACTCGTCAGGAGAATGGGATGGATGGGCAGAGGGGTGAACCTGGTGGGCGGAGGAGGGGTAGTGGTTGTATTGCATTGGAGGAGATGAGGCTGGGAGGTGGGCGAAGGACTGATGTATAAGAGGGAGAGGCCCGGACGAGGGAAGGTTATATACGAAACTCTTGTTGTAATAGGACGGGCGTCGCCTGCCAGAGCATGTCTTAGCAACGTACCTTAATGAAAGGAGACGTTACTAAATTATTACCTCTCAGAGAGTATAGTAAGGCCGGGATGGAGTACACGCCCATATCATTCCGGTAGACATCGTGAATTCGGAGTGGACGGGAGCGATAGCGGACACGGGGGGAAGCGCGGAGAGATCTGGAGAAGGGCGATGACAGTCCAGGGACGGTGCGGGTTCGGTTCGACGATGGCGTTGGAGGTGTCAATGGAGTGGGATTGGCCGGGGGAGAACTTGAGAAGGCCACAGTTGGATAAGTTTCTCCGTAAGAAGATGTAGATGGACACGATCTCGGCAGTACATTCGATGGGCTGAATGGAACGAGATGCGACTGCGCACCGCACCACACGCGGGCCTCTCTCACACGCGCACACTGAGCCATGCCGTCAGAGAAAAGAAGGAAAAAAAAATTCAAGGTGAGAGATCTGGCGGATGCACATAATTGGCTAGACTGGTCCGACTTCGGCTGGGTGGGAGAGTACCTGAAACTTGAAGCTTGACTTTCGAGATCGAGAAGGGATCGGCCCTGGTACCGTAAGTGCGATATATCAAGCACTCTAAATCTGCGTATTGATGATGCACCCCATACGGCATCTTGATATGGGGGTCCTTCAAAACCACCTTCAACTTGAAGCACGCTCCTTTCATCTAACGTTAAGCGGAAAGATCTAATATGCAGATGTGATTCCACCAGCGCACAGCCTACAGAAAAGAAGAGAACACAATTATCAGATATTGCCCCCTCCCACCCCGCCGCCACAACACTACCCCCGCTTGGTCACCTTCACCTAGATGTCTGCCTATGCTCATCGACCGAGTGTCGGCGTCGTGAGAACAAGCACTGTTATCGGGCAATCACAGAGTCCACTCGCCGAGGCAATGCCGGAACATGCCAGCTAGGCAAGCAATATTACTTCATGGGTGTCATTACATTCCATCCGTGGCAGACGCCCAGCGACGGGCTCTGCTCTCTTTTCGCTGGCAGATAATGCACCAGCAAACTTGGGATCGATGTACGCTGATCAGTCCATCACTGACATCGACATTGCCATACAATCGTGTCGGATTAGACTCCAGCCGCTCACTAACGCCCTTTTCAGCAGACGTCTTGCTTTCCCTCTCCTCAATATCGCTAGATGCCATCGGGAAGAATGTCGATTCACCTGACGCATCATACAGGTGCGGGAGCCTCTGGACACTCCAATCGAGGCAAGACCCGAAGCGCGTAAGCGAGCAAGGTCCGTGCAGAGAACCCTTTTTTTTTTCTCTCGTTCGCCTGGTACTGTCCGCGATGTTCAGCGGGACTTTTGCCAACCGTGACGCGTTCCCGCGACCGTACCGCGATCCCAACCACACCCTCGTCGCAGGGTGGCAAAAACGAGTCCGTCATGGGCGTAGCATCGCGCGCTCTACCCGTGTCGGTGCGCACGCGATCTGGAACGCATCTGCCCGCGTCAACGTGCGTAATGTGTAAAAAAGTAATTATTTGTAAAAAAAAAAAAAGCCGGATGGGGATAGGAAGGGTGAACGGGTTCAAATCGCGCATGAAGGTGATCTCGGGAGCGACGAGAGAGGAGAGGAGAGAAAGGTAGCGGCTTCGTGGGGTTTGGTTTGGTACCATCTCGACATCCGACATCCGACATGTCGCGGCATTTCCCAGTACTGCCGCGACGGTTGTGTACATATCGATATGCGCCGAGTGAGCATGGGAAGGGAAAGGAGGAGCACCCCAAACACAAATAGCATTCGAAGCCAAGTGTCAACGGGGTTCTTGTTCTTCTTCCACAAGGTCGTGACATGGGGCCGGGGAGATTGTGATGAACAAAGACGGGAGCTTGCAACGCGACTGCCTCGAGGACGGAGCCAAGGCACTGCTGGCAAATAAAAATTTCCGTACGGTGCGCGTTGTGGTCGCAAACCTAACCTTGCCCTCCTAGGTTGTCCCATGCTACGGACACACGAACATAAAGAATGACTTACCGAAATGCTGTAGACATACCTTTACGCACCGTCTGAAATGGGGACTGGGCCCTGACTTGGCGAAGCACAGGGCTGAGGCAAGGAGTCGAGAATCGATTTTTTTATTTCATTTTCAATTAATATATTTTTTAGACGAGATCCAGCGTACAAACAAAACCAAACAGCTGTGCAGTCGTGACCCAGCATTTGAAAGCGTCATCACCAAAATGGCTCCATTCGACCTCGACGCGTGCATAGAACAGCTCCTCCGGAAACAGCTCTTACACGAGGCCCTCCTGCGCGAAATATGCGAAAAGACCAAAGAGGTGCTCATGAGAGAATCCAACGTCGTACACGTCTCTGCCCCAGTCACTGTCGTTGGTGATATCCACGGGTGAGCTCGTCTTCTCCTACTCAGGCAGGTCGCCGTCGACGCCGCTCAATCATCAACCAAGTCAGTTTTACGATCTCATCGAGATATTTCGCATAGGTGGTTATGCCCCACACACCAACTACCTCTTTCTCGGTCAGCCCCGTCTCACACACGACCCCAGATGACTCACACTTTCCCAGGCGATTATGTCGATCGTGGTCTCTTTAGTGTCGAGACCATCTCCCTTTTGACGTGTCTGAAGCTACGGTACCCTGATCGCGTCCAGCTCATCCGTGGCAACCATGAATCCAGGGCCGTCACTCAGGCATGTCGGCTCCCCGCGCACTCCTACCCCTCTCACCCGCTCCTCCAGACCTACGGATTCTACACCGAATGCGTCCGCAAATACGGCTCGTCGCACGTGTGGACCTACTTTACCGACATGTTTGACTTCCTCACGCTTTCAGTCGTGATCGATGACCGGATATTTTGTGTGCATGGCGGTATGTGCTGTCTAGGCACATCAAGGGGCAGTCCTGATAGATGGCTTGTATACTAGGGCTCTCCCCTTCTATCCATTCGGTCGATCAGATCAAAGTCGTCGATCGGTTTCGAGGTAGGTCCTCTGTATCGTTCGCTTCTTGTTGGACGCTCCGCACCTCATGGCTCGTAAATGGCATCGCTTGGCAGAAATACCTCATGAAGGACCCATGGCTGATCTCGTATGGTCAGATCCAGATGCAGAGAAGGAAGACTTCGCAATATCACCCAGGTCGGTACGGTCTCTCACAGCGAGCGTGTAGCTGGCGAAACTCCGCCTAGTCTACCACACCCCTCTTTTTGTGCTTCTCCCCCACGTGCTGAATACTGATATCGTCTTATTTCCCATCGTATCGTTGCGTTCCCCGTACACTCAGAGGTGCGGGATATACCTTTGGTTCTGGCGTCGTCCACAAGTTTCTCGAGACGAACAACATGTCGCACATCCTCCGCGCGCATCAACTCTGCATGGAAGGTTATTCGTCCCTCTTTGACAAACACCTGTCCACGGTGTGGTCCGCACCCAACTACTGCTATCGATGCGGGAATTCGGCGAGCATCCTCGAGGTTGGACCAGGCGGAAGTATGTACTTTAACGTGTTCGAAGCTGCACCAGAAAACGAGCGTGATGGACCGAGTCATCAGGCCGCGCAGAGTGCGGGCGGTAAGGTGTGTAATTCATCTCTGGCCTGGCTTTTCTCCGAGAAGAATGTTCACCCGATGACACGTATCAGCTCCCGGAATACTTTTTGTAGATGCTCCGCTCGGCTCAGTGAGCCATTGTGTTCCTCGACGTGGGGACTGCGATCGCATGTGCATGGATGACCCGTTCACATGTAATCGTTTGCTCGTCACCGTCTTGATGCATTCATCATCGTTATCGTCGCCTGTTCCCTTGGGACGCGACTCGGTTGCTGTATTCGTCTGTTTTCTTATTGTGCCCATTGCGCCCACTTGCGCGCCCCTGGGCCTTTCAGATGTCAGCACCCCATTTTTTTTTCCCTCGGCGTCGACGTGGGTGAGGATTGATCCGAAGCAGGGTGTCGTGATGTGTTTTGGGACTTGTAACAGGGTCGGTCGGATAGCTGTGGTATGTATCTCCCATCCCTGATCACGCGGGCGCGTTTTGCCTGGCGAATTGCTATCAAGGAACATGGTTGGTTAGATAAGACGCACGTACTGATAGACTGGGACCGCACGTGTATACGACTTGGGTTGAGCGATAGTGGATACTCATGTCGTGGGCGCGTTACACTTCCGACTTCAAGACCTACCATAGGGGTAAGACGGGTATCACCCACATAATCTCCGTCGACAAGCATGTACTCGTCGGTGTTGTCCGGTTTGCTTATTTTTAGAGGGTCCCCAGATCTCGAAAAAAGATGTGCTCGAAGTGAAGTCGACATGTCAAAGGTCTAATAGTCAGACTTTGGAAAGCGACTGTAAACGGCCGCGCCTGCTAAACTTGAAATAGTGACACCGGGTATAGTTTGGTGTATTGGATGTTCCAGTCGATGTTTGCTTCAACGTTGGACAGATTGTTGTCCAGTAACGCCTATCAATATATCACAAGCGACCAGACGTGTCTGCGCCTGAAACCCGCCGGTAGGGGAAGAGGTCACCGGTTCTGGTCGGCAGTTGACGGTCAGACCGGTCATCGTGCACCCGACTGAGCGTGGGCCCTGCCAGGTGAGTCACGAGGCTCAGGCCATGGTGGCCCTGAGGCGGGCCCTGTGCTCGTGGCCGCGTCTATTGTCATCGTCCGCATGTCGCTCTGTGGACTTTTTTTAAAAATGTTTCGTGTGTCGTTCCAACGTGGGACGTCTGAGAGCGTAAGATAGAGTTCACAAGTTCTGGGGTGCGAGCGCAGGCGTCCATGAATGTGTGTGCGTGTGCATGTTGCACATATGCGTACGCAGGACGTGGGCGTGTGCTGGCGCGTCGGTTACCCGTACCTGAAACCGCGAATCGATTATCGCTATCGGCAGGAGCTCGGCATAGTATTTCGTGTACGGAGACCCCTATCGGAAAAAAGGACGGACGGTGGGCGTAATCTCGAGCCTACCCGAACACGTCGTGCCGTGTCAACTCGGATCCTCGTTAACCCTCTAAGTTCTACTCCTCATCCGCGTCTCGTCCTCGGGAGCACGCCGTACCTCCGCCTATCCTTCGATGGTTGGGCGTCCTTGGTCCGAGTGACAACGAGAACGAGGGCACGAAAGACGAGTAGTCGAGCGTTTCGTTTTTGGCGTCTCAGCGTAACTGACACCCCCTTCCCTTTCCACGGCTTCCATGCTGCTATTCTCTTGGACGTTTTGAATGATCGGCATGGAGTATACCAGTGGCGTCGATGATGTAGATGAGGCGATCGGGGCATCTTGGTGCAGGGACCGCGACGCGATAGGTTTGTTTCTTTGACCCTCTTTTTTGATCCTCAAGCTCGTAGAGTACGAGCACTTAGTCGTCTCAGCGCGGTGTCGCGCTCTTTGACACTTCGTTTTGTTCGCAAACATCATGTGTCAATATATGCGTCGTGGTTGGTGACGTTCAGACGCGAGATGGTCGTCGTTGATCGTCGATCCAGGTGTACCTGCGCGTACAGGTGACGGACGCGTATATGATTGACGTGGGGCACGTCATTGTGCTGTCGAGTAAGGAGCGCGTTGTCGAGGTGCGTGTGGGTGTCGCTGGGTATCGAGCGATAATACCCATGTATGTACGCGTGTGTTGTGCGTGCGTGCGAGGTTTGTCGGCTTGGTGAGAGTGGGCAGTCTAAATCCAACCCTCGTCGTGAACGTTGAACCTCGACGGAACGCGATCGACACGTCCCGACGCAAGACATGGTTACGGCGGTTTCGCGACGAGATACAGTCGTGCCGCAACTAGGGGGGAAGAGTCCAGGGCCTCGCGTTTCAGCGCGCCGAGTCGGCCACGAGTGATCACACGCACCTCGGAAAAAAAAGTAGGCCCAATGCTGAGAACTTGTGATACAGTCGTATGAATTATTAAGGCTGCTCAGGACAAATATAGAATATATTTCACACGAAAAATCGATGATAATGCACTGACAATGGATTACTGAATCATTCTTAGAGTGCCGTCAAAAGCCGTCATAATTCAGCGGCATTGCGATGGTCCAATATTTTCTGTTGCGAGCTGGTCTCGGTTGTCGATTATCAACTAGCCAACGACGCTGAGCGCTGATTGGTGAGCATGCCAGCCAACATGCGCTCGCCTGCGCCACTCCTCAAGTCTGTCTTCTTGTCGCTCGGGCTGTTCCGACTGTGGACTGTACCAGTATCACGATCGACCATACAATCGCCGTTACTCGCAATCACGGTTGTCATTACCATCACCGGCGGTGCGGCTCATCGCGTCCCAGGCTTTCAGCTGATCGACTTCCGCACGCAGTATCAACTCGGACACTCACACGTCCATGTCAACGATAGGTCAGGCGTGTATGCACTCACCCGAGCATCGTGGTATCGTGTCTTGTGTGCCTGAAAACGGGACACGATGCTACAATGACGAAGTAGTGCGATGGCAAGTTGGCAAGGTGGCAGAGGAGGCCGTGCGTCGTGCCGTTGGGTGTGTAAAACGACCACACAGATCTCATCGAATTCTTTTGCGAGTTCTCGTGCCAAGAAACCGGATCGACGACAGACCGTGTCCCGCCGGGGTGCACTTTTTGGACCGTTTCCCATTGGCTAGTATCGGTACGCCACTGACGCATCGATTTTCAATACACCGACTCTGGCCTTCCTCCCTCCTGGGTCGGCAGTCTGTGCTCTTCCCACCGCCGCCTCCCCTTGCTTGTCAAATGTCACTCGTCTTGTTTGCTGTTCCCCCTGTTCACTGTTCCCGCAATCTTGTTTACATATCTTGACAGCGTGTGCATCGAGCACTATCCCCAGTGGCGCTTCGCCTGACCTGTAGATCCCGAGATAAGTGTCGTTTTCTTCACCCCCTATTTGTGAAGCGCGCCCCTTGTTGTTAGAGCATCGATGTCGCTAAGGGACTGCCGTGGGCCACTAAAACCAAGTGGACGGTCGATGTATGTACCGGGAGAATGGCTATCGAAAATTCCACTTTACGAATTTCACTATGGGATATCGCGCCCGACCAGGTTATTCAAGGGTGGAGGGTGGGAACGGCATCGAAACAAAGACGGTACATACGAAAAAGTGGACAGCACCCTGACTTTGCGATTCGGACTCGCATCAGAACGCCGGTCATCGTGTTACGGAGAGCAGACGGGATCCTCGTCCCACGCCCACACATGTTCACATCATCGGTGATGCGGCGTACGCTGGTATGTGCACAACAGATCTCATCCCACCTGTCTTCCAATCGTCACGCGCGAAAAAATGAAAAGGAACCGAAACATGGATCTGCAAGACGGCCGCTGCCCGGCGGAATGCGGCATACAGACGTACGTGTTGACCGCGCTTGGCTTGGGAACGCATCCTTCTAGAACTGCCGACTCTACTGTATCGACGTCGACGTCGAATGTCGATTGCGATTTTCAATATCGGGACTCTTAGAAGGCCTTTGATCCGGCAATGCGGCGCCATCGGCTGACTGGGAGACAATGGATCATTGGTGAAGATATAGCATCTCTCAGCATACCACGGTGGTATACGAACGGGTCAAAGGGAGGAGTTATACAGGCCCCCAACCCTCTTCGCCACACACGACCTCTATTCCCATTTTCGTTACTGAAACAGGACGCGTCGACATGGGACGCCAGCTCGGATCATGATCGTCCTCGCTCCGAAGGCCCGGTCCGGCGTCGGCCAGCAAGTGGCGGGGTCAGGTCGATTAGGCGGCTCAAGGACCGGCGGTCCGTTGATTGATTGGACAGTGGTCCAGGGGCAGTATACAGGGGTTCGTATGGAGGGGGCATGGCCTTGCCTGCCTTCCCGTTTTCCTTGCTCGCTCGCCCTCACCCTCGTCCTCGCCCCTTTTCTCCTTCTCTGCAATTATGCTAATCTGAAAAATAGCAACCCACAACTACTGTCAGCCAGGATCAATCAATTCCTCTTTCTTCTCTCGTCGAGGGTGGAAAATAACAGCAACACGCAAGATAGCATAGAACGATAGAACGATTCATGTATACCATTAATTAATCTCGATGATTACATGATGACGCCTCTTCAAAGAACGCATGCTATACCTACGCTGTATGGACTCTACGACGTACATACTTCTGCGGTACGGGGAAGTAAAGTGTGGGCAGATACACAAGATTAATCTCCAATTCGGTGGGGCATTTACTCAACCTGCCATCGCCGGCATGCCACGTCTAAGTTTTACAAGAACTATCTTCCCCCATGCTTCTCCTTTACCGTCACATCGACAAGGAACAAGGTTTCTCCCCCACAAAGCAAAGTCAAGATATCCGCTAGTAGCAGCCATGCAATGGCAACACGTACCAAGTGTACGATGCCACGTCACGCTCGCGCACGTTCGACAAGCTGTCGAGCTTGATATCGCGTGCGCTGCCTTTGTCAGGGCTTATATACACCAGGCACGAGCGCACGCTCGGTCCGATGGTGCAGTTGCCGAACGCCAACTCCCACAGTTAGCCTATTTCGACCTCACTTTCGACCTTGTCCACACCCACACCCATGTCGATGCCCATGCGAGGGCTCTCGCCCACTTTGATGCCCACTCCCTCGTGCTCGCCAACACCCTTTTTCCCACGCGTGCGCGCCGTAGAACGGCGACAAGCGCCAGGGCGTACACGCTGGCCTGGACCCAGCGCGACCACCGGCGCCACCAGAGCACCACGAGGGTGCAGAGGAGCTCGCGCGGCCCACGTTTCACGTGTCGGATCGTGTGCGGGCTCGTGGCGGACGCAATCGCGGGGTACCCGAAAAAGGGATTGCGAAGGGATAAGGGTGGGAGCGCAATCGTTGACGGTGAGCGGCGGAGGGCCGCGTTGACTGGAGGTGACGAACGGCCGAGAGTGCCGGTGCTGGGCGCTGCTGGGAGATGTTGCGTTTGGTATGGCGAACGAAGGGCATCATCGATTCGATCGAGTGGTGGTAACAAGCCACCATAGTCTGAGGATGTGTCATGTGTGGATCAGGGCCGAGCACAACGAGAGTGGTCTGACCTGCGGGTAAATTGGAGGCCAAACAATAGTTGACGAGTTGTGCCTCGGAGGGGAAGTGAACACGGCGAATGATGGAGGCGGGGAGGATACGTCTCCGTGGGAGCGATGTCAACACAGGCATCATAGTGAAGAAAGTGCGACACACTTTACAACAGACCACGCGCCAGAGTGAATCCAGGAGTAATTGAGCACAAAAACTATTGTGATATATACATGAGATAAAACCAAGGAGCTAAACGTTGTAACGAGGTACTTACCCGTGGCAAGCATTCCGGGATAACGCGGTGTGATGTCGGTCAGAATCCACAAGCACAGATCGAGATTCTTGTATCAATGTCAAGTTTCATCGTCACGGAGGATGGAAAGACATACGTATTGTGGCATGCAGACGCCATCGAGATCGACCAGGAGAAGGTATTGAAGGGGGGGATCATCAGTGCGTATGTGTTGTTCATGGATGTACCGGAGATGGAGACGGAGGCGCTCGACTTCTTGCAGGAGGGAATCTTTGAGGAACGTAGCTTGCCGGGATTGGAGGATGGCGAGTTTGAGAACAACGATCGGACGGCCGAGTGGGTCCGCGAAGGGCGGGGGTAGGCAATGAAACAAATTGGGGAGTGTGTGTAGGAGGATGGGGCGGAGGACGTGGAGACGCCAAATGGCGATTTCACGGATGTCACGGAGAGCGAAGGGGCGAATAAACTTGTGGCGCTGAAAGAGGGGTTGGTATGAGCGGCGGCATGGTCATACCATGTATTATTTTCGACAACCTACCTTGAAGAGGCGGAAGATGGCACCTGGGGCGGTGAGTCGCGGTCGATGACAGCGTGGAACGTGGCTACGAGCTCACCTGAATCGGAGAGCCACTCTGCGAGCCAGACAACGTCGGGTTCTGTGAGGGCGAGTTCGAGTTCAAGCTGGTCGAGGGATATCTCTGAGAGGGCGGTGATGACGGGCTGGACGGCGTCAAATGTGCGTCGGTCATCGTCGGTGACATTGTCCATGAAAAGTTCAAGGCAGAGGAGATTTCCTTTTATGTTGATATCCCCTCTCGTGCGGACGGCAAAATAATTGTGGCGCGCCTACCTGGTCCCTGTACGCTATAAAAGAAACCGCTACTTGTTCCGTCCGAATGCGTCGTTGCCCTTTCCCCCTTTCCCATTCTCAGCCTCGCGATGGGAACACACGCCCGCTCTGCGCCGCTTCCGATCCACGTCGTTGTCGTCGGCTGCGGTCTCGGTGGCCTCGCTGCTGCCTACTGTCTCGCCGGGGCGGGTCACACTGTCACCATTCTTGAGGCTGCGTTCACTATCGGAGAGATCGGCGCGGGCATCCAAGTCAGCCCAAACCTCAGCCGCCTTTTGATCAGGTGGGGCCTTGCAGACAAGCTTAAACACGTCACGGTCAAGCCGGAGGCCCTCAGCTTCAGACGATGTCCGCCTCTCCTACATGTTCCGGTCACGAACTAACATGTCTGCAGGGTCAACCGGGGAGACCATCGCCTGGACCAGGTGGGGCGAGACCATGGACGAAGAATACGGCGCGCCGTATTACCACATACACGTTAGGTTTTTTTGCCTCTGATTGTCACGCGAGTGCTCACAACACGTATGCAGCGGGCCGACTTTCATCGCCTGTTGTACGAGCTTGCAGAACCGCATCCCCGGATCACGATCCGCACACACTCTCGGGTCGTCGCCCTTGACCCCTTGATACCCACCCTCACCCTTGAGTCTGGCGAGATCATCCGCACGGACCTCATAATCGGCGCAGACGGTGTCAAAAGCTTGACGCGTGAGTACGTCGTCGGCAGACCGGACAAGCCAACCCCAACGGGAGACGCTGCCTACAGAGCCATCATTCCGACGGACCTGATGGTCAATGATCCGGAACTTCGCTCGTTGGTTGAAACGCCCGAGATGGTCGGCTGGTTGGGTCCCCGAGGCCATATTATGACTTATAATATCGTGCGTCATTGCCCCCGTCACTCGATTCTCTATTTCCGATGAGTGCTTCCCCCAAATTAAATTCTGATACATCTTTTACAGCGCGCCAAAAAAGAGTTTAATCTGGTGCTCATCCATCCAGACAATGGTTCGGTTGAATCTTGGACAGCTACAGGTAACGCCGATAAGATGAGGGCAGACTTTGTTGGCTGGGAACCACGGTGGGAATAGCTTTGGCTCGCACGATCTCGTTCTCATCTCGTGTGATGCAGGATTCAGAAACTGCTCGCGTTGATACCCTCGACGCACGATTGGAAGCTCATGGATCGTGCCCCGTTGAAGACCTGGGTCCATGAGCACGGAAAGCTCGCATTGCTCGGTGATTCGTGTCACCCCATGCTGGTACGCCCGGCAGAACATTTTTCTCCAAAAGAGCTTCGAGATGATGCCCTTTACACAGCCATACCGGGCACAAGGATCAGCCATGGCCGTGAGTGCCTGCCTTACGTCTTTGTCTCATTCTTTCAATGGGTGAATGCGCACGCTCTAGGTTGAAGATGCAGCTGTCCTCGGCAACCTCTTTTCTCGTCTCTCCTCTCACAATCAAATCGCACCTCTCTTGCGTGCTTATCAATATATCCGTTACGCCCGCGCGACAGCCACGCAGGTATCGTCCCGTCTGAATCAACATATCTTTCACCTCCCAGATGGCCTGGAACAGCAGGAACGAGACCGACAGATGGGGGCTGCGATGGAGGTTGCGTTGAGCGAGGTAAGCAATGATGTGCGGCAGAGGCTGTCGCGTACGGCGACGGTTGCAGGCTCGTGCATGGACATGACAAGCGGAGATTGTCGGGGCGGCAGCGCTGTGCCCATTGATCCGAACCGCGACAATGCGAACCAATGGGCAGACAAGGAAAAGAGCCAAATCCAGTTTGGGTACGATGCGGATGCAGAAGCGGAAAAGTGGTGGGCGAAAGAGGGATATAAGACAGTTGGCGTGTTGGCGCG
Source organism: Guyanaporus albipodus (assembly GCA_038088995.1). NCBI lineage: Eukaryota > Fungi > Basidiomycota > Agaricomycetes > Boletales > Boletaceae > Guyanaporus > Guyanaporus albipodus. The sequence continues at coordinate 244,395 of JBBPKA010000022.1, forward strand.
CATGTAAGTGAGGAGTTTGGGATTTACATCGATCGGTTCAGCTCTATGTTCATGTTTACATTAGTGTGTATGATAAAGAGATACCAGGGCCTTACTGTTTATTTTAGCCTGTTTTTGTAAATGGTTGGGATAAGACTAGGGTTCAAGTGGCCATAAAAGGGAATTATTTCCTGTGGTGCTTAAGGATATGGATTGAATATGACAAAATGAATCAATTGATAAGAGTATATTGTGAAATATAGTGAAGAAAGATAGGATAAGAAGAGATGAGTAAATATATAGGATATTAAACTGAGATGAGATTTACTTATATGGTTATTTTAGAATAAAGTTTCAAAATACATTCAGATATTTCTTTCTAATATGATTAGCATAAACTAGAGGTTAGGAGATCACAAAGTGACAAGTGAAATGAGTTGCTGAGCTTGGGCAAAAGAAGAATACTAGGATAAAGAGTGTTGTCTTCAAACTCTTCTAGTTTTGTCATTAAACTTATCAGTCCTATGATTTTTCTGAAGAACATTGACATACATACCAATTCTTTAACCAGAATTATATATATGCTGTATTTCCTACTATGATCTATCCATATGCATCCTGGGCTATGGCCTCCCTAGGCATTCCTATCCCCATGTCCCCACATAGCTGAGCACTGATCACATAATCCTATTCAATCCTTGCATTGTCACCTTACTATTTGAGTATCTGACCCTATATGTCCCTCTGTTCCCTCATGGCACTGGAAGCAGTGCTATCATATCCCCATGTCCCCTTATGTTACAGTAATACAATATCTCCCCCCATCTCCTCACATTATAGTAATACAATGTTTCCTTCATTTCCCTATAATATTGAAAGTGATGTTGCTGCATTTCTGCATCTTCTTATATTATAGTACTATAGCAACCTCTTTGTCTCCTTATGTTATTATAAGTAGCTTCACTATGTTCTCATGTTTCTATATATTATAGTACTTATATGGTTATTTTGGAATAAAGTTTTGAAATACATTCAGATATTTGTTTCTAATATGATTAGCATAAAATAGAGGCTATTTTTATGATTCTTTTGAGTTAGAACATCAAATGAGCTAAGGAGTGAGTGAAGTGACTTGACAAGTGGCAAAAGTAGAATACTATTTATATGCATCCTGGGCTACAGCTCCCCTAGGCATTTCCATCCCTGTGTCCCTGCATAGCCAAGTGCTGATTACATAATTCTATTCAATCCTTGCATTGTTACCTTACTGTTTGAATATCCAATCCTACATGTTCCTACATTCCCATGTTCCTATATATTACAATACTATAATATCATGTGAATATGATGGTAATGATACAATACATGTGACCAACACCAATGCACCACAATAGTGATAATGAAAATGCCACCTCCTATATGACAAGAACAACAGGAAGGATATAGCTCATGCATCATCAATACCAATCCCATTGTAATAAAGATATAATCTAGAGACAACAACAGCAAGAAGGTGACCAAGAAATAACCAATGGCAATATATAATATCAACAATGAATGCCACTCCAGCACAAAGTGGATAGCAAAGAGCATGGTTCATTTGCAACTATAATACAACAACAACAGCAGTAATGTCAATAAGAATGACTAGCTGACTTATGAATTTATTTCCTCTACTCCTTTTTATGTTTGAGGGGTTGTGAAACGACGAGTGAAGCGAGTTGTTGAGCTTAAGAAACAGGAAATAGGTAACGAACCTGTCCATTCGTTCCTGCCTATTTCGTCAAAGACTCATCAGTCCTGTTTTGTCGAAGAGCATAGATACCACGTACCCTTTTTGTAGGGACGACGTGGGATTGTTTTACCTATACGGTCTTATTGTTCTCTTGGGGGAGTGGGAAAAACACGCACCGAAATACTGGATCCATCAGAAAATTTGGAGCGTGAGAGGCATTCACACGGAGCGGGGTTCTCACGTGACTCAGCCACTGATCGGGGACCTAGACGGTTAGGTACACGGCTTACTGATCTTGTTCCCAGGATTGTCAAACCTTAACCTTCTCTGCCACAACTCTATTTTAAAGTTCATGGGTTTAAACTCCGCAGGGTCTAGACCCACCGGGCCGG